>VXBC01007998.1:329841-447562 GCA_013399945.1 Ploceus nigricollis
TCCAGTAGCTCCCTGGTTTTCCAGCCACACTGATAAAACCAGCCACATTGATACTAAGGAGATACACACAGCAGAGCAATATGAGAATGACACCCAGACTAGGAATGTAGATCATTTACTGGTACTGAAGACAGCTACAGCTTTATACCACCTTGTGGTAAAAAAATGTTATTGCAATATTCAAGAGTACATTTTCTTTAAATTCTTCAGACCATCCATGTTTTGATGCTACTTAGCCTCAGTATAGGTCCTTGACGCTTCAGCTAGTTGAAGAAAAATCTCAAATATAAAAATAATTTCATAGGTTTCCACAGCTTCCATCTTCACTCTATCCCCTGCATCCGGTGACACACACAAATGTAACATTGGTAAATCACATGAAAGGTCTAGTAAGCTTACCCATGCAAAAAATGTAGTTCTTCCTCCTGAGAGGGAGTCTGAACATTTAATATATGGGGACCAGTATAATATCAGTTCTGAAATATACCTTTATTTTTTTATGACCAGGGTAATCCCCTGGGCTCTCCCCAGTAGATTTTTGTCTTATTCTTTTCAAGAACCAAAGTAAAAATGCAGAAGTGTCTTTTCCACTGTTTTTACTGATGTATTTATTCCAAGCTCTATAGAATATTTCTAAATCAGAAACATTCTAAGTTGGGACATAGGTCTGCAACATTTTTATTCAAAAATCACGTGTTTAGAAAAATATTTTAATTTAGGGTATTACTCTTCCCTGAAAATGAAAGGAAACAGAGCAGTCAGTTGGGCTTTTGCTGTTGCCAAGTTCAGAGCAGTGGTGGGAACTGAGCCTACAGGGAATTCTGAAGACTGAACAGGAAGATTAATGGTCGATTGTAATACTGTGTTAGCATTTGTCCCTGAAAGTAGTAGTTTTGATTCATGTTAATAAAGAATAGGAAATATATTTTAAAGCATTACATTGTTTTCTTGCCATGTGGAGTAAATTTCAAGCTATTGAGTGTAAAGGTTTATAACAGAAAGACAGAAAGTTTTAACTATAATACTGCAGAAATATAAAGGAAATAAGTAGTATATCATATAGAAAGAAAAGCCTGAGCACTTCTCTAATGAGTGTCATTTAGATGGATAAGAGACTCTTTAATATTTGCTTATTCTTTTCCCAGAACTGGGAAGTTGTGTAATGGACTAAGAAATATGGGAAGTTAGACTATATTTTACAAATGTGTAAAACACTATAGGGTACAAAAACATACTAGGCCAAAGTTTTCCAAAAAATTCCAACTAATTTAGTAATAGTGTGCTGAGTTGCTTGATTGTCATGAAAATATTTTATGGTTTTCTCAGAAAAAGCCTTAATTACACTGTAATAAAGACTAGCCATTCCAGGACAACAATTTTATTTTCTTTATATGTTTGATTTTCTCTGCGCTAGTATTGATATGAGATTGAAAACCTGTTGGGACTGTGCAGGGCAAAAAACCCTAAATTTATTGAAGATCATACAAACTAACACAAGTAACTGTGTGTGATGTGTCATTTCAAATAATAGCTACCAACACGCAATAGAATTAATCCTGTTTTAAAAATTCACAGTAGATTTCTGTAGAATTTTGTGATCACACATAAAAATAAAAATATGCATTTAAAAGTATCTAACACTTTAGTATGTTCTTGTGACTTACTATGAATTATCTGGATTATGGTAGTGCCTAGGAATCCTTGCAATATGTTTCAGATGTTGGCCAGCAGCTTTACTTTTAGAAACTTCTGTAGTGTTTATTCTATTATAAATATGAACATTACGTTCTGCATTTGACGAAATCTAGTTTATGTTTCCTTTTCCCCTCAGAATTACTTCAAACACTGAACTGGCTCTGGAATATTAATGTTTTTGACTATGTGATAACTCAAGCCCATAAGAGCTGGAAAACTCTAGAATACAATAGTCACAGCTATCAATACAGTCAGTGTAATACAGATAGCTATTAAATTTCAAAAGAAGCTAGCTTGCTTGATAAGCAAACTAATATAATTATATAGGCTGAGTTTACACAGGAACATTTGCAGTTGAGATCCATGCTGCCTGTTTTCTGCTGTCCTAATTATTTTTTTCTTTTTCACAGTATGGTTCCCTCTAGTGATTCTTATAAGGAAAGAGGCTACCTGATCCCTTAATCCAGCTAACATTTTACAAAAGAAGACCCAAATTAGTTTTGCTTACACCAGATGCTTTATGTGCAATTGGGTATCAGACAATGGTGACTGAAATTTGAAACACACAAATTCAATGATCTCCTTTGAAAGAATCTCTTACCTGGGGGAGCTAGCATGAAATGAGTTGTTTGCATAGTTGCTGCCACTGTGCAGTCCTGTCTCCTCCCCTTATGCAAACCAATGAATGTGTAAGCTGATTGCCAGATATCCCCAGTGTCAGACTCTGTAACAAGAAATGCAATGAGTATTTGATGGAAGAGAAGCAAAATCAGATTTAGCAGACTGGTTATAGCAGGCAAATATGTTGGCAAACAAACATATTATGCCTACTAGTTTGAATGCACTTTGGTGATACGTTTGTACAGGTAAAAGATAGTAGAAATAGCAGAAAGTACATCTAGAAAAATAAATCAATAATTAGCAATGCCAATGGTTTGCTATGTGGCTTTCTGAAAGTTACACAACTTCTTATTATGTTATAGTGTAAGTGCTATAATATTTTGCCTAAAGCATCAAACAAAACATTTTAATGTCTCATTGCTTATAAAAGATCATGTACTTCTATATTTAAAGAACATACATAGGAACACATCCTGTGAATCAGTAAAAATCTGGTGATTAGTCAAACAACAGTAATGGGACCCCAGTTTAAAATAAAAGTGTTGAATAAACTGGTATTTTTATATATACCTGGGTGCATTTGGAAAGTTAGCAAAACCGAGGTACCATTCCCAGGCAGAAGTTTTCATGCAGTCACCCTGTTTTGAAGGATAAGAGCATTGAATAGGGTGACTGAAGCCCTTCCACATCAGTCACCCTCAGTGCCACAGAACAGTCATTCAAGTTATTATTATGCAGTCAGAGCCTATAGGAAAAAAGTGTGGAAAGAAGACAGAGGAGTTACCGTAATTAAATTTTTGGTAAATGTTTCCTAGGCATCCACACATAGTCAGGATTTAACTTCCCAAGAGACATGACTATCTACCTGAGATAATCAATGAAACACACCCTAGATATCTAAGCTCCCATCCCAAGGGATGTAGTTCATCTCAACATCCTTCTCCAACTGTTATCACAGTTTCAGAGGCTGATGAACATGATCACGCTTTGGCATTCAATACATTTTTCTTATGATCCATATTCTCAAGGCTACTGCTCGAGTCATAACTAAAGTGCCAATCTTTGCCCCAGTGATTACTTTGCTTCCCATGCTGCACGGCTCCTGGACACTGGAGGCAGTCATAAGCCCTGAGAGGCTGGAAGGAGGTAGACTTAATTCTGCCTTCAAAATATTCTTTTTATAAACATCCTACAGAGTGCTTTGCTTGCAACAGTTATCTTCAGTAGGACCAATATCCTGCTGGTCAAATCCCTTTACCCACATTCTGTCTCACAGGCTCCCATCTGTTTGAGGGAGTTCTGTGGTTTTTTTTACTCTGGACAACAAGCTGTCCACTGCTAACTTGTCCAACAGATGTGGAACCAGTTTGGCATCCAGAGGTGCACCTCGTCTTCAGACCCCTCCTTCAAGCGTTTCTCCATCAGTTATAGCTGCCCTTCTCATCTTGTCACACTCTCATAATAGCAGCATCAATCAGAAATGGTGAAAAAAACACCACTTCTGTTTTGAGACATCACCTGTCTTCTTGTTATGAAGCAAGTAGAACATGGGTTTTAACCATAAGTTTCTTACCAGAGGTAAAAGAGAAAGCATGGGGGAAGAGACAAGATTCCTATGAAGAAAAGAAATATAGATGAAAGATAGAAAATCAAGAATAGGCCTTTTTTTTCCTTAGACTCATTAAGTACAGAGAAATAGGAGACAGCAGGCCAAGCAGCACTTGTCCCTAATGCCAAGGGATAGGTATGAAAAAAGTTTCTTTGACAAAAGATACATTTATTGAACATTCTTTTTAAGTGAGCAGCCAGCTACCAGGAGTTACCTACAGAGAACCACAGGACTCTGTGGTTAGATTGGGAGCAGACATTCACATCCCAGACTGAGCCCTAGAATCTGGCACATCTCTCACAGACCAGATGCTGAGATGTGCATGCTACTGTCACAGAGATGGCATTCAGAATTTGGATTACATTCTGTTCACAGTGCCTTGTATTTTGCTGGAAAAATAATGAAGATTTTGATGTATTCACAAAGGGCAACATTCCCAGGATCCTGGAGTCTGTCAATCTGCTAATGCCAGACAATAATCTGGCTGTGTGCTGAAAGTGTGACAAGGATGACTGCAGCAATGTCTCTGTGCACTTCAAGTGACTCTGTATGTCAAAAATATGCTGAGGAGCAAATATGTCCTAGAAGAGAGCACAGAATCTCTGTATGGCTCTGATGCTCAGCCTGGAGGCCTTAGCTGTCACGTGTAAGAATAGGAAGAACAAAGACAGGTTAATATTTCCACCCAGCTCCACTCATTCATCTCTTCCAAACTGCAAGTGGGGTGGGAATGGATCAAAGCAAGAACACCACCTAGTTTCCAGGTTATGTCTCTAGCTTGCACACACCCTACCTCCAAATATTTCTGTCATTGTCTCTCTTTTCCCCTCATCGATAGAAAACATCTCCCTGCTAACCTTACCACTTTCCTCACTGGATCCCCCTGCTATGTTCCATCAGTTACTTTCTAAGCTATGTGGCCAACTGCCTTACACTAGTATACTTCTTACACTACTTCTCAGATACTCCGAAAAATCTTTCTGTCATTATCTCCTATCTTTCTTTACTCAGATTGTTTGCTAAGTCAGCCAACGTGCATTTGGGGTTCCACTCATACCCAGACCTTTGAATGTCATGGATATTGCAGGAAATTCATTCTTTTTGCTGTATCACGGATCCATTATGTGTGGCATTTTATTAAGAAATTGTAACAGTTTGTCCAGATATCTTAAGCACTTGCAGTCTAAATATGGTAAACAGTGGATAAACAGATACAAGCACATTGCACAAGGTAAACATGTGTTAAAAAGAAAAAGTGGAGACGCATTCTAAATATTAGAGCCCACATCCACAAACTCCTCAGCAGAAAAATTCAGTTCTCAATTATACAGACTTTAAAGATTCTAGTAGATTTTTAGTACAGTGGTACAATGTTTGTTTACAGAAGCCACAACTGAAAAGTTTCCAGTCAGGTTCCTCCCCAAAGAACTTCTCTATTGCAAATTCTACTTTTTCTCCATATTCTACAGATTACTTTGCTAGAAAAATAAATTCTTTCAAAGAGAAAAACTTTAGAAATACTCTCAAATTTCACAGAGGTTTAAAAAGAGTTTTTCCTCAGGCATATAGAAAAATGTTAATCAATTGGATCATCTTTAAAAAATATTCAAAATGCTTAACTCCTTCGGTGTATTCCCTCCATGTTACCCATATATTACAAACCTTGCAATCCTGCTAGTTATATCTAAACTGAAAAATTTTCTCTTGTCTACTACTAGAATAAAAAGTTATCTCAATGAGCCTAACATGATGTTGAATACAAAGACTGATGTGCAATTTTAAGAAATCTTTGTTCAAAAAGGAGTGTCTCCAAACTTTATTATCATACATCATCACTTATTCGGGTAGTCCTCTGGCAGCTGTGAACAAAGTTTTCCAGCCATTTATCTATTTCAATCACAATAGGCTGAATCATCACCATCTCTAGATGGATTTTTAACCATGCACATGATACATAATAAAAGAGTTTGCTAGAAAAATGCAGATTTTCCATCCCGAATTTTAAAAATCCTACTGCAAATTTGAAAATAGTAAGTTCTTGGGGGGGATTGCATTAAAAATATTCTCGTCTTCCGTCATTAGAAAAGGTTTTTCCTATATTTTCTCTAAATACATGATACTAAGAAAGCCATGCTACAAGGTATGGTTGAAGTTTAAATGGGATTCCAAGAAATTTTGTGGTCATTGTTTGACAGGAGAAGGAAATCAGTGCAAGAAAAGATCACAGAGAAGTTACATGGAGGCAGTAATAATCCAGGTTTTTGTACTGACCAAATATTTCTTCAGATGACATGGAGACTTTAGTTTTTGCTTATCCCCGTGGGAATCAGTTATAAATAATAATTTTGCCCAATTCAGAGAATTTTTATTTAAGGCAATGATTTCTATTGACTTTTCTTTAATCTTCAGCCTCAAATATATCATTACTCTGTAAAAATTTATATGAGTTTACAAAGTCCTTACCATTTTTTCCATAGGTGGTTTCAAAATATGCAGCAGAGAAACCACCACTGGGGATGAAGAGGAGATTATTCTGCCTGAAGTAGTGGATATAAGTAGGCAGAGGGCTTCACAAACACCAGGGTGTTCAGGGATGATCACTTCAGATGCTTTGCCACCTGGACTGTTTTCCCCAGAAATATTTTGATTACTTTATCTGAATTCATTTCTATTACAATCACTGCTATAAGGGCCAGACATATGTGTCTAGAGCATTCAGTAGCTACAGTTTGACGTGAAAAACACCACACTTCCAATTTCTAACAAAAAGGAGCATAGAGTACTCCTAAGTGCAACAGCAAATTTTTATATTACACTTCTTCCTATTTGTTGATTTTGTTGCTGGACAAGACAAAATTAACACCTGATATTCTATTATTATCAGGCAGTGATTGATAACAGCTCCTTTCTTTCTTGCAGAAATTGCAGGTTTCTTGTTCCTCTTCTTTTAAAAAAATAGAAAAAGCAAAGAAAATGGAGCATTTTGAGTAAGAATAGAGAAGGGAAACATTCTTTATCAGAAAAGTTTAAAACATTTTTCTTAAGATTTCTTGTGGCATGTACATCTTCTCTCTCTCAGGATTTTTTTATAGAGGAGCACAGAGAGAAGAAAGAGAAAACAATTTCTATTTCTGTTCCATGTTTTCTTCCATGTGGAATGTGTTTGGAGAATTGTTTACCTGGGTGATTGCTTGATTGGATTCTGGTGAAGATTATTTGGGACTGATGGCCAATGAGAGCCAGGTGTGTCTAGACTCTCAGAGGGAAGGTCACAAGCTTGTTAGAGTTAGATATAGTAGTTAGAAAAATAGGTATACAGTTTTAGTATCTCCTTTAAAATAGTATATTAATGTCTTATAGTATAGTTATAATAAAAAAATCATTCAGCCTTCTGAACTGGAGTCAGACATCATCATTTCTTCCTATCCTGGGTTCACCTGCATTTTTATAATAATTTCTGAAAAGAACTGAGGCTCATCCTTGCGTAAAGACACAGAAAAGCACAAGGTGAACACACAGCCTTAACTACCAAAGCCATTTCACACCATCAAGCATAGGACACAGATATATATGGATACCAGCACTGGGATATATTGTGCCAAGAAGAAATGACGATTTTGGCAAAATTTTTTTGTGTGTTTTGGTGAAAAAAAAAAAAGTTGCACACCTAGTTCAACCCACCAAAACCTGACTTCAATAAGTCATAATAGCTGCACTCTAGTCCTGCCACTAATTTTTTTATAAATCAATTATTTAATGCAACTGCCTTTTTAAAGAGGTTCCGTGGCCTCCACTTGCTCATTTGCAGAGGAAAAAACATCATACTGAGATCTCAAGTGTTAGAGCAATTAAAAAATGAGAAAGATGTCGTTCTAGGATTTTCAGGGACATTGCACTTCACAATCTTCAATTTTACAATTAGGATAACTTCCAATGTGTTTATAACCTTAAGAATGTCAACATGTTTCCATTATCTACTGTGTACATATTATTTTGAACCTCCTTCACAGTGCAGAATATATTAATGTATTTATTTAGATTCTGATAAAGTGGTCCTTCAGACACTTAAGGACTTAAAGCCTTCATAAAAATCTTGAACAGACAAGTATTTAAAAATGTTGAAAAATCATTTAATGTTAAATAAGGACTTGCATATATTTTCATTGCTTCATTAGCATTTTTTGATTAAAAATTACATGCAAAATTTACAAAGAGAACACTAAGGGTCTAATACTCTTCGGCACTTAAGAGTTCACCAGAGCATATTTTTAATTAAAAAAAAAAAAGGAAGTAAAAGAATAGAAGGGAAATAAAACGCTTAAAAGGAAAAAGGAGAACGAAATTTATTTCATCTGGCTTTGAACACGATGGGCAGACATGATAAATGACAGCTCTTGTGTGTTCACTATTTCTGTCTGATAGAGGGTCACTCCCAAAAAGTGACCTATTATGTAGGGATCTGAAAAAATGGATCTCATGGGTGTTATGCTCTTTTACATTATTCTGAAAAGCTCCAACAACTAGTACCCAGTCTCTCTCCCCTCAGCTTTCAGAGGGCTTCAAAGCTGATGTGGCTGGCCTCAGGCAGGTGCTCATTGAGTTGTGCCTGTAAAACTGCTTGAAGTTTTACAACTGTGTTCCAAAATTAATTATGTAAAAATACCCTCTTGCTTACTCCTCATCTGCTATCTTTTTGCAGTTAAAGCCACATCGTATCCCTTCTGAAACATTATTTCTTTTCTATTCTTAATTGTTTCATCATTTTCATTCAAGGTAAAAAATTGGGATTATACTGGACCACTGCAGTCATATGTCAGACAGTCACATGAGGGCAATTCATTCCATTGCCCTTGTAATGCAGAGATCAAATACACTGTTGTGCATGTCATGACCTCCATAATTGTTTCAATCATAAGTTCTGCCTCTCTTCCAAATTTAAATGCTCAGATCCCAGCTGCTTTCAGGTATATATAGTTCCTAGGCCTGCAAGGGATTTTAATGACATTGCTGTCCACCCCGTATTTCAGAAGGAGGGGACGGAAATCACTGACTCATTGGGCCAACCTCTTTGCATCTCCTGAAAGGGATAGGGCAGAGAGAAGATCATACACAAGAAAATAAAAAATAATTATCCATCTTATTTGGAATCTAAGGACACTGGATATGAGAATGAGAAACTACGTTTCTATACAAAGCAAGCTTTTAATTCCTGTATCAAATTATAGCTACCACATGATTTATATGTGTGATTTTATACTCACAAAAACCAAAATGTTTTCACAATTTCTGTAATAAAGTTCTATAAATGTAAAGTCAAGTGAAGTTCTATAAATGTAAAACCAAGTGAATAATCTACTAGGAATAGTTTGTTAAATATATTTCTCTATTTGTTTGTTCAATAAAAATCTAGGCCTTTTTTTTCCCTGAAATCATTAACCAGATTTCTTTGCAAACAATTTTCCCTCTTTAGAGAGCAAAAATTGCACATTCTTGTGCATTTAAACAGAAAATTTTCAGATCCACATAAAACTTGTCAGTTTTGTGTTTGTCTGCACAGTAAGTAACACAGTTGGAGATGAAAAGATGCACAGTGGGAAGTGAGGGTGCTCACCTGATTTGCTTGGTATTAGCTTTTACTTGGCAGAACCAACACCAGTTGGGAGCTCACACAGAATAAAGTTATTTGTGGGAAATTAGTCATCCACAAGGTCAAGAGAAAATTTCTTTTTCCAATTAACTCAAGTGCCATAGATTTTAAAACTTTGAGAACAGAACTGTAGCCATGGAAAACCACAACTTGATGCTATGTATTATTCTGAAGGTGCTTTTTTTCTATTTCTTATTCATTTGAAACAAACTGCCAGCTTTCAAAGAATCTTTTTTTATGCTGACAAAGCTGAAGGATCTTCTGCAAATCTTAACAAATATTTTCTTATGTAGGCTACTATGCAGGGTGATAGTTGATTCATATAAAACTTAAAACCCATGAGTAATTCCATTCAGTTCATGGTATTACTCATACCCTTTAATGAAGATACACGTTTAAGTATCTTGACAACTCTTTAGAATATACAGGGTCAATTAGAGAATTAGGGACTTTTCATGTGGGCTGATTACCAACTTCCCCTGCTCCTCCCCCTCCCCCAGAAGTCCATTTTTGAATCACTGAAGCCTCTTAGAATTCTGAACAACTCATAGAGCAAAAAAATAGTAAAAATCCAGAAACAGAGTTGTAAAACCAAGCCACATTATATTGCTGGATTATGAGGCAGACTACGTAGGATAGCGTAATGGGGAAAAAAAGCAGACTGACTTACTTTTTCCTAAAAAATATTTTTCACCTTGCATCTGTGTGCCCAAGTCCCTCTGGAATTTTAAGAATGTAATGCATACTAATTTTAAAACTAAACAAAATTACTATCTCTTTTTCTGAATGTAATTCAAATGTACACTTGTGCAAGTTTTGGGTTGTTTATTTCAAATGGCAAATGGAAGATGGACCCATACTGACACCAAGAAACACCAAAGAAATCCCCTGGGAAAGGCCCAACACAGGTCATTACACCCACTGTCCCTCCATCTGGCTAAACAGAAGCAAGAAGTTTTCTAGTCTGCCACCTAATTAATAAGAGCACAATTCCAGAATTCATTTGCAACTCAGTACTAATGAGTATATATTGACAGCAAGAGTTTCTATTTTAGACATATTAGTGAATATAATTGTATTCCATTCCCAGTGATTGGCATTTTGGATCACACATCATGAAAGAGGGTGGAGATAAAGTTTTCCTCTCTGAAGAAATTCAGTGTTGGATACCAGGGTTCCACAATAACAGCCAAATCAAATTGTTGGAACTTAACACTGTGAAGCACTTTTCTTTCAAATTACTTGATGATTTTGAAAACCTGAATCCATCTCTTACTATCTGTTTTTTAATCCATATGGAGCAGCAGTCCAAACTAAGATCTAGAATTAAAACTACTAAAACACATTGGAAAATCTTTGCACAAAAATGAAAGAACAACAATTATAGTTAATTCTTTTTAAAAAGCGGCATCATTTTCCTTCTTTATATTTATAGGAATTCAGATATATCAACTGAATTTTCCCACAGATCTCACAATTTTTCCATTTTCTATCAACCTGTGATGAATTTAAATAATGCAATTTCTTAAGTTGATGCTAAATATCAAACTGCAGCCAGTGCTTGACAATAATTACATGCATTTTATATGAATAAATAATTGTTAAAAGAGCAAACATTCTGGTACTTTCAAATAAAGTCTGTATTGATTTGAGTACCACAATAATCCTTCTCTTGTTCTGTGTATTGTCTTCAGAGGTATCAACACTGAAGGACAGGAAAATAACACTGCAGCTTGTGTGATGCCCAGCAACAAGAATTTTAAATGCCTCACTAAGGGTGATATAGAGAATTGCATCACATTCCAGTGGAAAGAGATGTTAAACACAAATATCAACACAACATTCAGAGGCCCATATAAGAATCAGTGAGTGCAACAACAGGCATTTTGTAGGCAATGATTCCTTTTATACAAGTTTTCAGACTACCTTAAAACCCTAAGCCCTCTGGTAAGATTGAACTATTAACTGTGATGAAGCATATGTGTGTAACACTTCACAAGTGGCAAAGCTGGACAAAATGACATACAAGACAGCTGAATATGTTAAAGCATATTCATGAAGTAAGATTGGTTAGGGAAATAGAATATATATACACATTATCAGTAAGAACATCCCTTTCCCTGACAATCTACAAATTTACATGTCATGATACAGTGCCAGCCATTAAAGCCTTTAAAACTGCCACTTAAAACAAGTGTAATTTAAATATCACAGTATTTTTCTTACTTTTCTAAGGTTAACTACATATAAGTGACAAATGAGAAGTCACACAGGCATGACCAGTGCAACTGGAGTTATACAGAAAAATTTGCAGAAATGCACCTTTACCAAAAAGATATACATAATTTAAATTAATTTTTTCTTACAGAGCATCCAGAGTCAGTGACTGAGATCTGAGACTGTTGCATCCTTGATTGTACGTGAGTGAAGCCAGAAAGTTTCCAATGAGATTTCAATTCAAACACAAATGGAGGGAGAAAAATGTCCTTATCACTTGTCATGGTGGCATAGAGAGATAAATCAGCTTCCCCTAAGCATGGGCAAAATGATGAGCTGATTCCAGGAGCAGATTTCCATGGGACATCCCAGCAAACAGTGTCAGGACATCTGCTGCTTACAGCAGTCTGGCATCAGGCATCAGCATCAGTCTGCAGGTGATTACAAGGAAGCAGCTATGCTTCCAGCAAGGGCTAAATTTTGCTTTCACCTACTAAATCAATGCATGGAGCTGGTCCCTTGTAGCAAGCTAAATTAGCTTGGTCAGTTTTTTTAAAACTGGGATTTTCTGAAGCCAGTTCTAAAGCTATTCAGTGGACTACAGTATGTGAAATCATAGCAAATATAGTTACAATAAATTTTTCACAAAGTTTAGGTCCTGATTCTGACTTCATCCTTACCTGTGTCTATACCTACCTGGAACTCCATTCAGTATACAGACATCTATAGTCAAAACAAAAGCCCACTGTTGAACATAATATTTTACAGTCTAAGCTGAGCTTCTTCATAATCCTCTAATACATCATATTGAAATACCAATGCTTGCACATGTAAGTATGTGCGTATGGCATATTTGAAGATTTCAGGACACGTATGCCAGCATGAAAATACACTCATTTACATGCTAGGAGACATTATGGTAAAGATAATCCAGGGTACAGACATATGGATTCAACTAGCAAACCCTCTTCAATACAAGCATTTTTTATGAATATGAAGGCACGTTAGCAGATTAGAACTGATGTTCCCTATACTGAAGAGAATTTCAATCTACATAGCTAAAGAACAAGCCTAATTTAGATTTGCTAGGTCCAGAATTTGCTACCAAAGGAAAAAAATGAAATCTGTTTGATGCAGCATGCCCCTTTTATCTTTCAAATAAAGAAAGAACTCTTGACAGTCATAGAAAATATAACATTTATCCTCTGTAATTTATAAAATAACTGTACATATAATTAATGATCTGAAATATTTAAAATAAAATATTCAAATTATATTTGTGTAGGAAAAATGGGCCCCTATGAACTCAGCATTTTTAAAAAGCATTTTATCTCACTGTAAAAATGGTAGAACATTTAGAAGAGAGTACTGAAAGAAACAGCATTGGTGAAAGCTGCGGTTTGTAATTGCAAAGTTAATTATCTTTCCTAAACCATCAGTTGTCACTTAGATAGACCAGATTCTAGCAGGCTCTCAGGGGACTGACTTTATTTCATTCCTAATGGCTTGGGACCCACCATTTTGCTGTCTCTGAACATTTGGTCACTGAATGCACCATTTATGGAGTATTGTTTAATTAAGGGCAAATTAAGAGAACTGTGCACAGAATTTAATTTCATATCCTGTGTAAATTCTTTTAAAGAGGGTACTAACTATAGGCATTATAACTTTTCATTATCCACTGTTTCTACAAGGTATTGACAATTTATTGTTTGCAACAGTTAAGAGTTTTGTTTACCCTTTGGGGAATTCTGCTGGCAGTGCATTTTTTTGCCTCATCATTCCATTAACTCCCTACATGCCACTTTCACTGTTTTGTGATCAGCCATATGTTTGAAAATCCACTTTTTTTTAATATATGTTCAAATATACTTCCATAACAAAATAAAACAAGGCTAGAAGATAAGATGTACTATATGCATATGCATATAGTGCACATGTGCAACCGGAATTCCTACAGGACTAGTGGAGACATTGTCTCCATTGCAGGCAGCCAAAATTAACTGAAACTCCTTATGCTGTTGCCTCTAAACAGAAAGTAAGAAAACGAAAAGAGCTAGAATATTCAATGTTGTTCAGAACCTCCTAGTCCCTTCTTGGCAGAGACATTTGCACAGTTTTCATGTAGTTTCCATTAATTGGTTCTTCAGCTACTGCAGGTGACCTGCAGTTTGCTTTTCCTTCTCCCTCACTCTCACCAAGTCCTTCTGCCTGAGCTTCAGAAGCTGTTTGGACTGTGATGCAGCACAATGGCTGGAATGTCACCAACACAAAAAAAATTATGCTTACTGAAATCAACTAAAAATTGTATTTACTAGCAATAAAATTATTTCATCTGGAGTGAATTCCGTTTTGTGCTCACAAAAGCATATAGCTTGAAAGTAGTTATTAATAGTCTTTGAAAGTAATAATCTGTCTCCAAAGAAAGTAAAAACCTGTTTCTAGAATATTCTAATAATTTTAGAGGAGATGCATGCTCTGGAGCAAAGGTACTCCAAACAGTACAAAACAGCTTATATATGTCCTGCAAAGCTAGCTCTAATCTATGTAGAGCACAAGCATGGAGCACAAGTAACTGTCAAACATCCATGGTATATTTTACAGAATGAGCAGAAGCAAATAAATCAAAGGCTCCTATCAGAAAAGAGATAGAAATGGTTAGCAAAGCTTGAAGACATCCACTATCCTTATGCCAAACCAGTGGCAATACTTGATTTTTTTCAGGAAGATGCATAAAATTATTCAGAGAGATTAATCTAGCAAAGCTACTAAGAGCTATGCAGAAAGGAGCACTGTTTTCAATCCACAGTAAGCAATCTCTCTTTCACTTCAAGTTCCCTGTTGTTCTCACTTCAGGGCGTAGCTGCTTTGACTGAAGAACTTTGATAGTCATCCCATTTCTTTCCTCATACTTCTGTTCCAAGAAGAGAAGAGTAAATTGCAACATTTTCAAACTGACTTCACAAAATATCAACCAGGGTAGCCAGAAGACATGTATTCCTGGTTAAATTGCTATTATTTCTATATTTCAAGAAAATGACTTAACCACTGGTCTGGGATTTTGATGTGATAGAGGACTCTGCTCTCTGTCTTACGTAATTAAATCTGTCCCAATCTTTCACTCACTCCCTTAAAGATATAAGATCCTTGATGCATACCAATACTGCAAGTAAATTATGATAGGATCCTAATACAATTAATGTTTAACTATTTTTACTTCCTAGCATATTTTTAATGGTGCCAAAATTGATAATGTAAATCATTAGTATATATTTAAAACCTCAGAGCATAAAGGATTGTTGTGGTGGTTGTTGCTGTTGTTCCTCTCTAGATATAACTGCCTATTTCTGAGGAAACTGGATCTTCAAAGCATGTCTTACTGGAGAATGAAGCATTTAATTTTTTTAAGGAAGCTCATTTGTCTGCTTAGAAAAAGCATACGAAATTTCATTGCAAAAGCAATTATAAGACAAAATTAGCACTAAGAGTGAAAGGACTATCTTAATGATGACTGTAGCATCACTGACACGACATTATAATACTGTAAGAATTATACAGCATCCAAAACCTGTCAAATGAGATTTAGGAATATAGTTTGGAAGTTATCCCCTATTGAGTTACTGTCCATAATCCTGATACAAATCCCGTAAAGTGTTCGTGTGAGGTAGTCCATATGTTAAGGGTAGCATATAATTTCAAAGCTGTCAGTTTTAATTTCTGTTTTATTAATTTTCCCATAAGTCTACAGACATACATTTCAGAGGATATCTATCAAGTAGATTGTATCCACACAAAGAAGCAATAAAGTGATGGCTTATTCTGACGTGCTTCACCATGAAGATTTCACACATTGGAAGGAATAAGTGTAAACACCATGTAATGAGAAGCAGGTGGGAAGATTTTGAAAACCTGAGATGAAGGACATAGGGATGAAGCATGGATTCAAGAGGAAAATATGGATTTTTGTGTGCATGCAGAGGGAGAATGGAGGGGAGAACCTGTATTTGAATTACAGATCTATGCCTGCTTAAGTTTTTCAGTCCTACCATCACATTCTTGCCCTTTAAGGAAAACTATGACAAGAGTTAATTTAGCCCTTTGCCTGAAAAAGCAGCTACGATCACACTATCTGGAAAGAGAGTCCTTAGATATCTTGGTAAAATTCTGATTGTGACTGGCTGTGATCAGTTGAAAGAAAAATTATGTAGGAAAATGTAAATGAAGAACAGGCCCAACCTTGTCTAAAAGTCCAGAGCAATCCAGTAAACATAAAAGTTTGCAGGAATTAATTGCCAGTTGTATTCTTTTCTAGTAGAATGTTTAGCAGAGGTTGATCACCTCCTGCAGCAGGGCTGTGAGAACCTGAAGCAATGTATAACACAATATCAGTTTTCTTTCTTGAAAAATATTTTGATATCAATATTTTCTTGAAAAAACAGCAAGATAGGAAAGCTGTGTCAGTAGCTGATCCCATATAGACCATTGTTATCTTTATCCTACCTTTTTCATCTTTAATTCCCATGTAAAAGACAAGGAAACTGAGATATAAGGTCTCTAGGTACACCTACACTACCAAATAAAATAGGGTGAGTGATTGAAAACTGGATTCTTGATTATTCATACTGCTTAACTTCTCTCTCACCTTTGACCTAACCCCAGGTATCATCCTGGACACAGTTTATTCTCACAACAGGTTCCAAAAGGGATATGATAACATTACCAAGCATGCTTCTCTCTACTCGACATTATAAGCCACTTTCCCAAGTGTACTTTTTTCAGCCAATTTGCCTCCAAAAAACCCAAAACCACCAAAAAGTCATAAGGCCTGACAACAGTGTAGGATTATTAAATGATAGGACCAGCCCCTACTCTGACTGATGTGTTCTTTTACTAACATGGTAACAAAAAAACTGAAGAAAGAATTTTTTTCCAATAACATCACTAGGGTTCTATTGAGCATTTCTGATATGAATCTCTGAAATAGCTTAATGGTATAATCAAATTAATTTCTAGATATCTGTCAATATAATAGAGGCAATTAGATCATGTGTAATATAAGACTGGTTTTAAAATATGCTGGCATTATGGATCACCATTGCATGAATTAATGCAAATGTTTATATTTAAGTTAATACTTTATGAAGACTGCAGTATGTATAATATTTTTATAATGTAAAATAAATTAATGTATTGAAGATAATTAAGTTGCAATGAAAATGTGTTTTGATATTTTGCTAAAAATAACTGAGGCTAAATCTATTTTTGTCAAGAGCAAATTTGAAATCCAATGTTCTTTATTTTAATCTCCCCGTCTTTCACTCTCCCTCAGATAATTGTTCTTTATAATAATAGCAGCTATGTCTGCTTGTCAGTTCTCGGATTCCAGATGTGTCTTAGACCATCTTGTGACCACAAGCATAAATCTCAGATCTTTTATCCAGTGGTTTTGCTCTAGACCTGGAGAAAAATAAGCCAGTGTTCAAGATCGAAGTGTTGGCTCTCCATAGGATACCATCTGGACTCTGCAGCTAAGATTCAAAGACTAGGCATGGCACAATGATGTGAAAGTCAATCATACAAATAGCTGCTGTCATTTTGTTTCTCCTATATATTGAGTTTGACTGCTTGCATAGAGTACTGCCCTCTCACTGTCTTTCCATGTACTGAGGCAGATGCAATGAATGAGAGCAAATGCATTTAACACAATTTTCTTTCAAGAAAATAAACATTTTCTCTTATGACTAGTGTAAACTAATTTATCTAAAACTATTATTTCCAAATAATTTGTACACACGTGATTTTTCCATCTTCTAAAAGACCATCAGGAAGACTTGTTGACAATTTAGTGCAGTCAGAGAGAATTGGATTCTTAACATAGAAATCATCTGCCACAAAAATTTGGAGGATTGATTCCATACTTCTGATCTCATCACTTTCAAAATATTTTAATAGATATAACAATTGTGAACAAGAGTACCTTTACACAGCAGTGATAAGGGTACTTAACAGGGGTGGTGGAGATCTTTCTCAGAGGTTCCGCTACTCATCTTATCCAAGGTACACATTAGAATGGCAAACTTGTGAGCTGAAATAAACTCTGCTCTCTCATGACCTCTAGGAAAAAGATGACTTACCATCTAGGCTTAAGATTCACCACTGAGAACCCCAAGAGGTGATATTCTGCCTCTCAGATATCTCGTCCATCTCTCCAAAGATTCAGGCCTTGAAATTTCTGTCTTTTATTAACACTACTTTCTTACAAACTGAGCAAGTTTTTCATTTAGCACAAATGCTCTCTAGATCCTGGTCTCCTTCAACAGAGGAACTACATTCTCATATCTATGTCAAAAAAGCATCTCAATTTAGCCATGATGATAAGAATCATTCCTACTCATTCTCTAATTCTAAGACTAAAATTTTTCAATGGTATCTCACCCTAAACCTCGTTAATAATAATAATAATAATAATTCTTAAAAAGGCTAATGTCTAATGTGTGATTTTTTTACTGATAGTGTCTCTTTTCCTGCAGAAACAGTTACAGTATAGCATTCTTTGAAAAAAGTGGAAGTATGGAGGATTTCTAATCCAACTAAAATAACAGTTTACCTGACTGTGTTCTTAGCCACAAACCACGGGAACGCTTCCCTACAGCTTGGCAGGTGTGATTTGGAGATAATTGCAGCAAAGGGAGGGGGCCATCTCTGGCTTGTAATTCTCCTAGAGAGATTGCAGGTCTTTTTTCCTTCTGTGTAACCTCCTATGATAATTTGTCCAATTCCACCTGTCTGCTAAAGTAGCTCTTACAGTTGGGTGTCTGTGGTTAATTGATACTGTTCTGGTTTAGTGCAGCTTCTGTGCTAGTCACGGGGACAGGCAGAAATAGTTTTCAAAGTTGAAAACTAAATCTGGAATCACTACAATATCAGTATTTTGCTTAAGAGATTTGTTAAATGGTCAGTCTGGATGCTATTCTTTTCAAAGAGTTCAAACGTGTTGCCAGTTTTAAATTGGAAACCTCTTCTCAGGAAGAAATACTGACTTATATACTGTAAAATTTAAATCAGAACTGGAAAATGGAGTGAAAAAGAAATTTCCATACTCTCTTGGCTGTGATAAATAAAGATACGATAAAATAGTCAGGGTGACCTTGGCAGTTTAGTGCAAAAACTTGTTCTCTGAAGGTTCATGGATTTGGAAGCAAAGATCTCATCAATAGCCTTAAATACGTCCAAAGATTGAGAATGAAGTTGAATCTTAGATACAGATCCTGTAACTAACCATCTGGATATTAGTTCCCTAGTTTTGCAAGGAACTTTAGCAGGTGCCTAAATTTATATTTTAAGTATTCATGGACAAAAAGTTAAGAATGTTCACAGGAACCTTGGCTGAACTGTTGGCTGCATATCCAGACAATAAATCTATTTATAGACACATACATATATAGGCCATATGACACCAACAATCCATATTGTATATGCTAACTCAGCTGAAGGCTTCTCAGCAGTGTAGGCAGAATCAGTTTTATGGAAGCAGCAATATGGGTCACAGCAGATGGGAGAAAGAGGCTAAAAAGATTCAGAGGAGGCTTCAGCGGACAGAACAGATGGGTTGTGGGGGGAGAGAATGGGGTTTCTGGAGTAAGACTGGAGCTTGCAACTCAGAGGTCAGTGAAGGTCCATGATATTCTGGGTACAAAGTGATTGAGAAGACTAAAAAGGCTGGAGAAGCTAAGTGAGGCTTTAGTGAAATTGTGTTATCAGGGTAGTGACAGCTCTTCTATCCCTCTGTGCTTCTGAGATCTTGACTATTTTCATGGGTAATCTCCCTCTTCCTCACTTTTATGAAGCACAGAACTTTCACCATCTACCCTTTATTCATCACCCATGGACCCATCTTCATCCACTACCCTTTTCCTGATAGGAAGGCCTGCAGTGTCCTGTCGTCCCACAGAGGCAAGGCCTGCTCCACCTGGGATAAGCAAGAGCAGAACATTGAAAGGGATGGCTGCCACAGAGGACTTGGGCCACCCACCTTCCTGGAGGAAAGGCAGGCAGAAAAGTGACTATGCTTTCCCTAAGAAGCTGCACATCCCTAGGTCACATCCTGTTTGTTCACTCAGTATTAGCAACAGCAGGAGAAGAAGATGGCTGTATAAAGCAGGAAACAAAGACCTGCTGTTCCTCCTGGAAAGCCAGGCCCCATCCTTGGCACAGGGGAAGCACACAGTCTGCTGCCATAAGCTGCTGCCTACCTTGTCTTTTGGCTTAATACAACTCCGTATGCGAGTGTGACTGTTGTGTGTATATACATATGTGTGTATGTATATAGCTTAATCCAAGAAATAATTATAAAAACACAATAATGAGCTTCCAAGTATTATCAAGCCTATTAAGCTACAAATAGTTCATTGAGGACCAATTTCTAAGTGCTAAATATTACAGCTAGATTTTGCTTTTATGCAAAAATCAGTGCAAACACATGAATCATTGAGAAGCATGCTGCAGCCTTCCAAAGTCAGTTTCTAATTAGCAATCCATTGATCCAAGTAGCTAGTAGTACAAATAACACAGGAAAAAAAAAGTGTTCTACCAAGAGTATGGAAAAAAGAGTCAATTTTTTGCCCTTTATAATTAATTTAAATTCTTTCCAGATTTGAGGAAAGTGCTAAAGTTTTGCATCCCTAACACTATTTCCTATATTCAGCAATGCTCCTCCTTTCATTCAGTTCCATCAGTTAGAAAACTTACTCAGATTACGCACAAGAGTAAAACAAACACAGAAAACAAATGAGGGGAAACTAACAAAAATTAACTAACTAACTAAAAATAACTAACTAACAAAAAACCAATTTCTTTCCTTGCTGCAAGTGTTCTCCCTTCTTAGAAAAGGGCAATTCAGCTAGCCTTATTATCCCACTACAAAAATTTACAGTGTCCTGATGTTTAGACAGATATTTAGGATGGTGAAAAATTGTCATCAGAGTGGAATGAAAACTAACAAAATCTTAAACTTCTATTTATTTATTTAATTTATATATTTTGTGCTCAGAATAAAACTTGTTAATATGCAAATCCTTCACATATGATTGATTGTCTGTTAGCTGCAGAAATGTTCAGCTATGTCCTATAGTAACCTAGGAGTCACTGCAGCTAAAATCATAGGAATGATTTCCAGAAGTAAAGAACACATATTTCACCATGGATGTTATCAATATGAGAAAGAAGATCCTAAGAACTTCTCTAGTTGAGATCCCCTATTTAGATGTTTTGCCTTTTCTGTGAAAACAAGAGAGAGGATATTCTAAGACTGAACTGAATCTTATAAAATGGCTGAACACAGTCAACATAAATTTAAATATTGCATAGTAGCAGCTCTGTGTCTTGCAATCTTTCTGGTTAAAGTTTCTGGTCTAGCGTTGGTTAAAGTTGAGGTTTGCTGCAAAAGAGCCATTATTTAGTCTGTCTTCAGTGATGTATGGGGTCACCATCTGTCTTCATTTGGTGGTATGTATTTGTATTTTCCAACCAATGACCTTTATACGCCTTCAATTTTCAAATAATGTAAAGGCTTAAAACTATTTGCTACATCTCAGGGTAAGTTGAACAATTTTAAAAATGCATTAAAATGTGAGTTGCATTCTGTAAAGAAAGCCAGTCTTCAATATTCACATAACACTGCTAACTGAACAGCAGCAGTAATTCCAAAACTCACAGAAACACACAGTTTAAATGAAAGTTTGAGATACCTTTTCAATTCAGGAGATCAATATGTGCAGAAAAAAACCTGGGATTCCCATCCTTCTTAGTAACTGCACATTCAGTTAGTTGTTTAAAAAGAGCAGTTTATTTGAGAATATTGGTGGAGAATTTGCATCAAAGTAATTATCTTATTAGAAACAAAGGCGTCATCATTAGGGTACCTTTTTTATGCCTCAAAATTATATGGTTTCTCAGGGAATTTAGAAAATTATTTTTAAAATAATATTTGCTGAAAATTGTGTTAAATATCTTGTATTTTTGACATGGGTTTGTGTGTCTGATCATGAATAAATTCCAAAGCAGAAGCTCGAATAACATGATTGTAACTAAGGAAATTGATGAAATATAAATTTACAAGAATTTGTAGCTAAAATTATGGAGCAGTCCTGAAGCTTAGCAGAAACTACTAAAAGAAATCCTACCCCTGAATCTTTATTAACACTGTATATCTTGTGTGGATATAGTTCAATTTTATCTTGAACCTAGGGATGATTGCATAGATTGAAAATGGAGTCAAAGTTTGAGAAAAGAATGTACAACATGACAAAAGGAATCTTAGCTTGCTGTCAAGACTTCTTGTTATAAGTTGAGTCAGACTGATCAAAAGCTATTGCTTTGTTTCTGTGCTATATCTTGTAGCACAGATCTTAGACACTGAACATAGAAAATGGGGTCCACAAGGCATATTTATGAGCTGAGAATTCACAAAACCTACAGAAATCTTCAAATATAGTTTTCTCTGAAATTTCAACATAGTTAACACAAATTTCTATATATTCTGGCATCCCTCTTTTGCTCTATGTAACTTTTCTGATGATAAAACTAGTAACTGTATGGAAACAGTTTTTATTTGCTGTTGGCAAACATGATTTTAAGCATTTTATAACACATATTTATTAAATTATCATTGCTCTGAAATACTCTTGCTTACATGGTAGGCAATAAGGGAAAAAGAAATGTATCCCATTTTCACTTCAACTTATACATCCTCAAATACCGAAAAGTGAGTTGCAATGAAAGAAAAAAAAAGAGTGGTGTTATCAGCTCAAGAACAGGTAGGACACTTGAGTGAGAGTTAGTATATATTAGCAAATATTCCAGCAGTCTGATCTCATCAGTGATGAACACAGAGCCTGTTTCTCTGTTTAAAGATCATTAGAAAAACCATCAGCCCTATTAATGCATATAATTCTCTGTATTGTTGTCACATTTCTTCTTGTATTTACCTTTCACTGAATGACAACACTGAAAAATTTTCTGTGTATTCCTGTTTTCTATGAAATTTATCATAGCAATACTCTTCAGTTTTCAATTTACATGTCTCAGTTATTTTGATATAACTTTGTCTAAATCTTCTGATGTGCCTGCAGGATTCATGCATGCTTTCTAGTATTCAGGAAGGCAAATCAGAAACTTCTTGAGAAGCAGCCTGTTGGTCTAATGAGATATTTAGAAACAGGATGCTTCCAAACCAATGGGTTGAAATTTCTGTTGAACCACATAATATCTGTTTGGTTTCCTCAACTATGAACTTTAGATTGAGGTACAAATGTAATTAACCCTAAAACTCTACCCATTGAGTAGTATTCCCACTGATTCTCTAGCATTCAGCAGTGTCTTCTGATGATAGAATTGCAGTGGTCACTTTTCAAAGCTCAGCATTTACCCCAAGTTATCAAGCCATTATCTACAATGAAGTGATGAGAGCAACAGGAATCAAAAGCTTTTAGTTCCTGAAAACGAGAAGATAAACCTCTCAAATCTCGAAAAAAATGGCTACTCCTTGCTTTAAACTCATGGAGAAGCGTGAGAGTCTCAAGTACTAAACAAATTGCCAGTGTGATCATGTTCAACAGTGAAAATACTTGGTGACTTATAGAACATTTTGCCTTTAAAGTGTTTTGCATACGTCTTCTCTTCCAGTTTCCAAAAAAACCTGATACTCAAAAGATTTTGAACTGAGATTTAGGTGGCAGCTGGAAGCTGGTGATAGGTGATCCATGCGAAGTCAAATGAACTTCTTGTATGTCTTAGAGGTTAATTTAGCAGTAATCCAGAAAAGCAACCTGTAATTTCTTCAGCTGCACATAAAACTTGTTTCCTGGTTGTCAACGGTTCTAATCTTGAGACTATGGTACAAAATGTGAGTAACTAGTACTGCTATTGCTTGAAAAGACACAGAGCCATGGTGAAATCACAGAGCACATCATGGACATTTAAGTCCATGAGAGAGTGCTGTAAAACCTGAATTTACATTGTGACAGATGCAGCTAAGCAGGGAGAGGTTTCTCTGAGTTTGGTGTTTTTTCAGGAATACTTGTTCCCTGAACATTCCTTCCATGTGGGCTTAGCTGCACACTTTGGTGTGCAGGGTATTGTAATGCCACTTCTGGGTCAACTAAAACTCTGTTTGCTGTAAAAACTTGCATTGAATTCTGCTCCTGGATACCTCAACTTTATTCCATTTCCTAAACTTCTTTGTGAATTGGGCCTTGATGAATGTCCAAAAGTCACACTGAATTTAGGTGATTTGGTGCTTAAATGTATACCTGTCTCTCCACTGAACATAAGCAATAAACAATATTAATACAATTGGGAAATATGTCTCACAGGAAAAAGCATGTTTCCTTGTTTCAAAAGTAAATAAATAAATAAATTCTATTAATGAATAATGCAAGGCCAAATAAATGCACATGTGCCTGATCCAAAACACATTAATTTTCTATTGAACATTTAACAGGAAAGCAAAGAAAATGACTTCAGGTGTAAATGAAAAAATAAATAAAGCTAAACAAACTTTTCTTTAGAGACATTTAAACACTAAGATCAAAGAAACTGCCTGGTACTCTTACTAAATTACAGGCAGCCAAGACTGTTTTGCAAGCACAATGTTCGCAGTGGAATTTCCAATACTTTTTTGCCCTGATTCAATGCTCTAAGAAGCTCATTATTTCAAGTCCTAGCTAGCTGCAGAGAAGTTATCTGAGAGTTAGGCTGACATTGATAATACATTAAAAAGCTTAGAAGCACATTCTACAGCACCTACTTATGGTAGAGATATTTGTAACATGAAACAAATAAAACTATTAAAGTATTCCTGCCTTTGACATCTTTAGCCATCTAAAGCTGAGAGGAAAAGGAAAACAGAAAATCTTGTCAAAAAGTAATATTTTAAAATGTCTCATGAAGAAGAGACTTTGCATGATTTTCCCTTTGCTGCTGCAGTCATGAAGGAGTAGAAGCAGTCAGCTCTGAAGTGAAGAAATGCATATAGAATATGATTTATTTCCCAAATCTAAGGAAGCATCATACCAGTTATAGAGAAAATTAATATTCCCTCTCCAGCCCAGGCAATGACTGAAGAAATAGTGTTGTCCTTTAACAGAGACATTAGCCAAAATTCCTCAAAGTGTCAAAGTGTTTAATGATCGCATGAGCTGCATGGTACAATCTTTCATAAATTTGTGTTGCTACTGTATCCAGACAAGATACTTCTGTGCTTCTGGTCAGAATATACATCTTCTACTATATACTTTTGGGGTTTTGATTGACCCATATTTCTCAACAAGATGTTGAAAGTACACAGAAATGAAGAAAGATGCAAGAATATTCCATAATTCAGTTCTATGCATAAGTTTTTAAGAGCACTTAAATATCATAATATAAAGGCTTGTATAAGGTCCCCTCTTCCCCAAAAAAACAAAAACATTTGTTCAGTGAAAACAGGTGCAGTGGCAACATTTTCTTTTTCTTTTTGTAAAATGTCAGTGAACAAAACCCCTAGGACTCCGGAAAAGCCAAGTGTTTCCTAGTCTTGTTTCTTTTATGTTTGATTATGCAATTTTCAATGTATTTTACATGAGCTCATCCAGAAACTTATTCTTTCTATTCACAGTTAATAAAAATTAAAAGAGGGCAGGAACACACACAGTTGTTCTGTGCTCATGTCTGCAGCATGCTTGGCCTTATATGGGTATAGATTCAGCTACCATTTGGAAGATTTTCTATACAGCTTTAAGGCCTGAGTGCACTTCTCTGAAAATACAGTTTCTGTAGAGCTTGATAGGGTAGCAGCAGTTGCTTTCAGTCGTCAGATGTGCTAATAGAATTAATTTCACTCGTCACATCTAAACTGTACTCTGTATGGGTAGTCAGTCAGGATTTCAAGAAGGCCAGGACCACCATGTGTTGTGTCACAAGGCACAAGTGTCCTGGAGTTTATACACAGCCGCTGCGATGCAGTAAAGAAAAGGTGTCTGTGAGCAATCAGGGTAAATGTGGTACAGTCAAGGTATTTCCAGAATTGACAGGAAAGTGACTAGATATTGGTAAGATCTTATCTGGAATATCAAAAATATAGAATTATGCCTATGAAAACAAAGAAGAAACTCAAACTACAAAAATATATAGATTACAGCTATATAATAAGCAAGAAATGTGTGAGAATGCTGAAAGGGGTTTCTTTGCTTATTCTAATCAAATAAAGGCTAAGATAGGTGTATGCTGCCATCAGGAAGTACAGCAGTGGTAAACACTAAAG
Source organism: Ploceus nigricollis (assembly GCA_013399945.1). Lineage (NCBI taxonomy): Eukaryota > Metazoa > Chordata > Aves > Passeriformes > Ploceidae > Ploceus > Ploceus nigricollis. The sequence continues at coordinate 355,930 of VXBC01007998.1, forward strand.
AATGAATATTAAAATTGGTATTGTCAGAAGAATAAACTGGTATGTTTTTGCCAAGAGTAAAATTCTTTTTGTTAATTAAAAGACATTTCACAGCGTTACAGCAAGGAGCATCTGGAACCATCCTTCAAGTAGAGCAATGATTGTAAAAATATATCTGACAGACCTTGATCTTTTTATTAAGGCATTATATGATGTGCACCTTCTGATAACAGGGGAGTGGTCCAATGCCTCAGCCTTTCTTCGTTTCTACCTCTATGTTTCCCTCTTAATTTCGTTCATCTGAAATGTACAGGCTGCATTTGCCACTGCCACTGCCTCTTCAGCAGTGTCTTGTATATAGAGCAAAACAGAAATAATGGAGACAATTATTACAAAACAAAAATTCAAAAAATTGTAGTGTTGTTCTGCTATTAACAAGCCTTGCTGAGAAAAAACTATGGCAAATGACAGTCAAGAGGTATTTGACTTTTACGTAATTATATTCCTTTAAAGTGAGATACATATATATATATATGCACACAAGAATCTAGTAAGCATCAGCTGGCACATCTATTTAGCTATTCAAATATATTTTATCTGACAATGTTGATTTCTCACATTTATTTCTACTCACTGGGCATAGAATTGACTGCATTATGCCAATCTTTGCCATGTTAACTATTTCTAAAGGTTACCAACTACGTAATCATATATGACATGAAAAAGTATTTGAATTTCACTCCCCAGCAAACTGAGTTCTGAGTCATTGGTACTTCCTTCTGCTGTAAGCTGTAAGCAAACCACCCCCTGCACTACCCCCAGTGTACATGTTAGAGAAATAAAAAAGTCAAGTAGATATGCCATTCTTCTTCATTTGTATATGAAAGAGCTGTGAGGATGTTACTCCCTTTTGGTTGCAAGATAATGCTCATATGCCCTCCTGCAAAAACTTCACAGAAACATCCTGACCTCTTCAGATGCTTTTTGTTCAAATATTTTCAGTTGAATAATGAAAGCCAAAGGCTTATGATGCATCTCCTAATTAAGACAAACAGCATTCATTTCCATTTTTAAATGCTATGTATTATTTTGCCTCCATCTTTCTTCTTTTTCGCTTTTCACTGTATCCCAACCATCAAATATAAGACTTCAGATTCTCCTCAAAACAAAGGCCTGCACAGCTGTTACTTTGCAACAAGCACATTGTGGGCCCCATCCAAAGCTCATTGAAGTCGCAGTCTTTCAATTGACTTCAAAAGGCTTTGGATAGACTCCTTTCTTAAGCTATATCTTAATATGTGATGCATTTTTGAAGCTGGAGAACCTTTAATGCACTGACGTTTCTGCAGTTTATTATAACAGAAGATACAAGAAAAATCTGCAAACAAAGAAATGTACTAAGTTAATTCTGCACAAAGTGTTAATATGAAATGTATTCTTATGATACTGCTGCCAACTACTTTTAATATCCTAATAATGTATTGTTACTTGGTGACAATACAGAATAATTTTAAATCCCCATTCATAAAGACTCCAATTATAATCTAATTCAGCTCAGATTAACTATGCTTTGATGGCAATTTCCTTATACAAAAAAAAATTAGTCTAAGATAATGTGCTGCAAATATAGTTTTAATGCTAATAAAAGGCAGTTTAACAGCCTAGAGAAGTTCATTCTGACTACCTTTTCATTGCAATGATAAACAGTACATAAAGCACTTCAATTACATATTTAATGTAAAATATGAAGTTGCAACATAAAATTTAGTCAAACCACTGATAACTTCACTTTAGGTATCCGAATTTTTCAATAAATAAAATTGGATTTTTGCTGTTTCTACACAACTGTGACAGAGTTGAGATCGGTCTTAGCAGTGTCACTACAGATGCATCTTTTTCATATAGTAATTTCATTGCTATGAAAAACTGCAGCAGCTTTCATTGTTTAAAACGGAAGCAGCTGTAAGTGGGACATTTCAGTTCATTACTGTTTCAGCCAAGCTTTGCACTGAAAATTATTCAGTAAACTTTCATGACAGCTTTTGATTTTTGCTATAACTTACAACACTGTTTTACAGCCATAAGTTGCTTTCTTGCAATAAATGTAAAACGATATGGAGCTACGTTGCTTATGCCAGCTCAAGATTTGATCCAAAACCTGATTCTGACATCAAGGCCCTGGCACAAGGGCATATTATAAATCTAAATGAAAAATTACAATAATGATATCTGCCAAAGGTTTTAATCTTAGTGGTATACTAAGTAATTCCTTTCACTGGAGCGCAAGGATTACAGTGCCTGTAATCTTTAATATTAACTTCTAATTAACATTTTTTTCATTCATTGAAAAGCAGTAATTATACTCCAACCTTCCTCTGTTTTTTTTAACTACTGTTCAAGAGGAAACTTATGGATGTGTGAAATCTTGTGAGTGATACATAGCAGAGGCAACCAGAACTTCATGAAAAATTCTGTCAGTTTGGATTTTTGTATTCCAGAGCAAGCAAGAAAGGGGTGAAAGGGAATTCCTCTGAAACTCTTTTATGCAAACAAGAGTGACCAGAAAGCAGCCTAGTTGTGACTGACAGCTTTGATTAAAGGAGCTTGCATAGAACTTTGTTATGTTTTATATCAAGCAGACAAGTGGACTGGTCTCCTTTATCCCCAAGTAGTCTAGATGACTAATTACAGGAACAAAATCTCCTCTAAGAATTTTTCTGTTCATTTTCAGAAACAAATATCCCTTAAACCTGATTAATTTTATAATGTTTGTAAAGCAGGTCTGAAAATTGTCCACAGAAGACCTAGATCTGAATTCCCACTTAGAATCAGAGACATGGAATAGGATTTTCGACCTGCATCTTCTTCTCTGAAAACCATCAATTTAAAAACACCTCAATTTAAGTTGAACAGGTTCTTTTGGACACCACAAATTCTACCACTGACAGAGGAAATCTATTTAAACATACCTAAATAGAATACATTTTCCCTTCGGTGATCCAAACCAATTCAAACACAGAGAACTCTTAAAGGTAAAAGACTCTCTCACTATGAGCCTATGCTATAGTCAAGATATGTTTACACATCTTTTCTTATTAATGGCTCAATTTAATCCCTTAATCTGAACAAATCACTCTACTGAAATTATAACCTTTTGAATAAACATTGGATTTGCCTAATCTTTTTTAATTGTTGATTATCCCTCTTACTTTTTGAACACTTTCCTTTCTCAATGATTTTACTGAAATGAAATGTTGCAATTTTCTCCAAATTTGAATTGAATCAGTGACTTTCATTGTTTTGGTTTTTTTCCCCTGTGGTATAAATCTAATCCATTTTGAAAGGAAAATGGGGATGATAACGAACCAGACTTTAAAGTAGCGGAATAAAAAAATTTATTTATGCTGTAAACTATGGAGTATGTCCCTTTGGTAACTGCCATTTTCAAAGTCCTTTCAGTATCGGAAATGAGATTTTTCAAACTAATTACCCACTGACGACAAAAGAGAGAACAAAAGCCTTCTGGGCTTTGGTTACTACGCCCCAGTTCCAGGAAGGCAGAGGGTTATACTGCTGACCAGCAGATGGAGACACAGTACTCTTCTTGGATGTTACGTGCCATATTAATGGAGTCACATTTCCTAGGCTCTCACTTGTACATGCTTTCGAGTTTAAATTTCATAAATTCAAATACTTTGGTTTGGTTTTTTTTTTTTATCAGCTGTATGCTACCAAATAGTTTTATTTATAGATCCCAAATGAATATTTGGAACTACATTCAGCTTGAGAAAGCCCACACATTCCAGTTCAAAATTTGACTTCTCTCAATACTCTTGAACATTAAAATGTTTTCCCTCAAATACTCCCATCAATAAACTCAATAGTTTTCTTGATAATTGAAAATATGAGTTTACAAATTAATTGAAACATTTTTTTTAAAATGACTAGTGAAAAAAATAGACGTTCTATGGGTTGCAACCATGAAGAATCTTGAAATGATTCAACAGCTCTGAATCCTGTGCCTTCAGATACTCAAAACAGTTTTATCAGTTGTGTGAAACAGCACCAGCATTCTCTCTGATTTTTACTTTGAGTCCAGAAAAACAGGCTACTCATTCTCTCAAAACAGAAAAATGAAGCAAAAACTGCCATATTTATTCTAAGAAAAATTCTAAGTGGTGCATCAATTATTCTAGTCACTTGTGTGCCTAATGCCTAGAATGCTAGAATATTTTTCCCTTCTTTTTTAAGAGTTGCCATATGAAAATTCTGAGTTAACTTATATGCTAAATTCTGGATAATAGCAAGAATATTTTTTCAAGCAAGACTGGTTGTTCAAACATGATAGTAAGCCAGAGTAAACAACCAATAAAATACCAAAGAGAAGAGAAATAAAAGCACAGTTTATGGTTATGCAACAAATCTACCAATGACTGTTCCTCTTATGTTTGAAGCAAAATGGCTTAGCCAGGAGGTTTGATGGAAGTCAAAAGACAGCTAGAAACCTGCAGGATTAATAACAAGAAGGGTTTTTCAAGGTGATTGGAATTAAATCCTAGAGTTTTGTATTTACAAAGGCTTGATTCAGCTTTAGGGCACCAGAACTCAAAGCATCCCTCACTAAATAGATCATACTGGAGGAAAGCAACATGGGAGAGAGAGTAGGGCTAGTTATTAGGGACATAAAGGGGGAAAGCACAAACTACATGTTTCTGAGTATGTGGTAGAAACTTCAGCTTTCTCTCTCTCTAAAACATGGATTTATTTCATGACACAATAGAAAAAGAAACAAAAGTCAAATAGAAAAAGTACTATTTTCCAAAACCATTGAAATAGAACTCTCCTCAAGAAATGGCAAGTGAAATCTTTACAGATGAATTCCTAAAGCAAGTACATATTATCCATCATGTTTCCATGACCCAAGGTAATATCAAATACAGAAGTACATGGGATTTAATGCTGTTAGCTCTAACAGAGACCTCCTGTAGCACACTGACCAGAAATGGAAAATGTAGTCACAGTGAGCTCATGAGTTAATGGTAACTGTGGGTAGCTTGAACTGTTCTTTCTTTGAATGAATGGCATGGGCATTTTCTTTGTTGGAGAAGTAAAGAATTCAAAGTTGTATATTTTGTTACTTCTCACTGAAACTGTGCTAATAACAATACCAGCTTTCTAGAAATCCTTATTAAGTGCAAAAATAATGCTCATTAGTGGATACATTTGTTCACAAAATGAAGAGGTAATTTTTTTTCTAATAAAATTGAAATTTTGTTTCATTCAAGTCCTCATCAGTTATTGAGTGACCTCAGTTTATTTTCTGATAGAGCATAACAACAGACATTCCATTTTTAGAACCATCATATTCTGAGACATTATTAGCTGTAGTGGCATTATCCTTCTAATGAAAAAAATTAGGACCATTGCCAAATTACATAGTATTTTGGTTCTCCAGCAGATACTGAGGAGTATAAAGTGTAATAGGAGCTATGTTTTTTTACATACTGCATATTTTCATTTTAGCTTCAGTCCTAAAACTTCATCTGCTTTCTGACTTCAAGTATCTATGCCAACAATTGCTTTTCCATTAAAGTCTCTACACATATGAAGAGAAAAAAAGAGGCATAAGAGCTATGACAGTGTTCAGGTCATCCATTAATTCTCTAATGAGTGAAACCTCAAAAACTAGCTGTTGTTGAAGTGGAACGGATCAGACTTAAAGGGCTGGTGAATCTGATTTTTTATTTGCTGCTTTTTGCCTTCAGCAAATACTACTGAACAAATCCTTTTTCCCCCCAAAGGGATGGCTGGAGCTGGTTTTGGTTTGAATCTCTCTCAATATTTTTTATTCAGGCAAATAAAAGTGATTAAGCTATGGTTTGAATAAGTTTGCCAAATCAGTCTTAAATAACAAAATCAATTCTGAGTTATTCAAGAAAACACATGAAAATAGAGATAACAATAACTTGATTTTCTTAAAAATATAAGGAAAAGAAGATTTTTTGCAGCAGTATGTGGAGTAGATGCATACTTATGTCTATATTTTAACTCTCTAGGAAGGGTTAACAGGGAATATTATGAGCAGTGATGTTTAAGAAAGTAGTATAAGTTAACCTTTACAACTATCAACACAGGCATTTCTTGCTCTGTGGTAACACTTCAGTTACAATAAAACATTCTTATGGAACACATAGTCAAAACTTGTTGTCAATTATTTAGTATTCCCATAAACCATTAGATGGTCAAAAATATCTTTAATTGATTCCATCTCTACCTACACTACTTATTATTTATTAGTATAACAAACTTCTCCATGGGAACAGCTAATTGTACCTCCCTAGTGGCCACTTCAAGTGGAATAAGCATTGCACAGTGCTGCCTAAGATACTGCTGAAAGGTCTTCAGCATTTGGGATTTGATTAAAACTGTATTACATGTACACATCAGCAACCATTGCTAAAACAAAACAGCAATCTAAAAAAAATTCCTTCTGCTATACTGCTTAACACAATTGAAAAACCTTGCATGTATGGAAAGAGGAGGATGGGAGTCTCCTATCTCTTCCTTTCTCACACCCCCCATAATCATTTTGTAATAGACATAATACAGCATTCTCTTATACAATGGGAAGGGAAAGTGTGCAACCTACCAGCTGCACTGTGGGAGAGACCTTTTCCTCAGCTAGCCACTGCTGTCTAAGCGGAATGATTTTGTTTCCCTTTTTTTTTTTTTTAACGTAATTGTTAATCTTATTTATAGTATAAAAGACAGATATTATGGAAATAGTAAGCCACACCATGTTTAGATTTTTCTGTGACAAGATATTCCATAGGCAATGTTTCACAAAGGAAGATTTGGACAATAAAACATACACTGAAACACGTAGGTGAGTTGTAAATACTGCTGAATGATGTTAACATAAAGCAACTACACTATGTAGAGCATTATAAGCCATGATATTAAAGATAGATATTACACTGATTATTGGATTAAAAGTTTAAGAAAAAATGAACAGGTATTCTTTTCAATTAAATTAGTGGGGTTTTGTCACACTCAGAAACCCTTTGTTGAAATGAGTGAACATCTTTTAAGATGCAATTTAAAATACACCTGACTGATTTGGAATCTTCTTACTCATCCTTTTTGGGTTTGTTTGTTTGTTTGTTTGTTTGTTTTAAGCCAAGTGGCATATCTGGGAGTGATCTTTCATGCAACTTAAGAGGCATATTTCAAAAACTGGATTCTAACCCTGCAGAAAGGATGCCCAGACTACATATTTGAAAGTAGATCAACAATATAAGTGCAGCACTGGGTTTAGATCACAGGAAGAGTAAAACAAGGAAACCATCTTACCCAGAAGAAGATCATTATTTTTTCACAATAGTCAGGGATAATACAGTCAGTTCAAATGACATCAAAGTATTGATTGTCAGGAACCTTAAAGGTAAAAATAAACTCTGGCAAAATACTGATGAACCTGCACGCAAAAACTCCACCACTGTTTGCAATTGTAAGTGCCATGTTCTAAGCCATATGTTCATCACCAGCCAGACTACTTTACTGTCTATACAGTCCTTTAATTCAAATTGCCTTCCATTTGAATTTTCCTACTTAAAAATAAGAATAACTTGTTGCTTTTCTTTCCCTATCTTTTATTTTTCCAGTGTTCCAAATTCATGAAAATGCACATTTTTGATAAATATTTTTTCTTGTGAAATTAAGTTGCTCTTTTTTTCCATCTTCTTTAGCAGCAAACTAGAATTAAAACTGCCAGAATGTATGCAACTTTTAAAGTAATGTGGAGCAATGAAGAAATCAAAAATGAACAAAAATTCAAGTTCAAGGTACTAGCAGAAAAAGTTAAGTTACCAGATATGATGGCAAACATTACCAAGGTAGGAATAAAAGCAGAACATTAAATTCTAGACAGAGATGACAGAAACAAGAGCTATTTAACATTCATCAGCATAAAATGACAGGAGTAACGAAGCATTATTTTGAGAAAGAAATGTCTTACTTTCTGCAAATGCACTTAATTGCAGGGTTTTGGAGCAAACACTTGTTCCTTATGTTAGGTCAATGGCATATTTCAAATATACAGTCAAGACCTGTAAAGTTGGAGAATCAGGATCTCAGTTCTTAGATGTTGGAGATGCTTTGCCTGTTGGAAGTTGTGGCTCTTACTATTCACAGCACAATGTTGCTCACCAAGACTGCAGTAGGTAACTAATGAGCAACACTTGCTGCTCAGCTGCGATTGCAGTAACTATTTCCTAAGAGCAGGAAGGATCATGGAGTGCCAAATGCTGAGACTGTGACAGTTTGCATGGAATCCTTGCTAATACCAGTGGAATAAAACTGAAATGAAATGTGATGTTACCAATTGTCCTTGCAGTGCCTCTGACTGGGAAAGCTGTTGTATCTGGGTAGTGATGACTGATATTTTACCGTATCTACACATCTAGGTAGAGTTTCTGCTTGTGTGCAGGTAGGACTCACAAGACATACACTGTATGGTTGCCCTGCACTTGCATAAGTTACCACTCAGAACACCTGCAGTGGGCTGTCCATGCACAGTATCGAACTTTCTGCATTGGCCATGGAGTGTCCTTCAATACAGGTCCTTCAATACCTGATACAGGTGCTCCAGCTGTATCAGGTCACATCCTGAGGCAGCAGAGAGGCCAATCCCTACTGTAGCAAACAGATCCCATGGGACGTTACAAAGAGAAAAGGTTATTAGTATTTGCTAACACAGGTTTAAATGTAATTTTGGGACTAATGTTCAATTTTATGTCTTTAACCATTTTTAAAAGAACATCAGGCATTTAGGTAATTCCATTAGCTTATTTTCTGAAAAATCTGCCAGCCTAATGTTGATCAGACTTATTTTTCTGTGTATGAGAGGTAGAAGAGTATAATTCCTACCTCCATGCCCTACTGCCCATACCTGCTGCTGTTCTGATTTCTCCTACAAGAACAGCAGAAGCAATGAATAAGAACAGGGCATAAGACAGATCTTAATGTATTTTTGCCCACTATAATGGGTAGATAGCTGGCATCAGTATAAATTGGAAATAGCTTTCTGATACCTTAGTATTCACAAAGAATTGATAAACTAAGGAAAGCTTAGAATCATTCCTGTCTCTTAATTGCTTCTCTTTGGGTTTTACTACAGTAAACAACCCTTCTATCAGCTCCCAAAAATGTGCGAGATATATAAAAGGCTTTTAACAGAATTTGTTTTGAATGACAATTTCAACATTTTTAGTAATCATTTTGCTGACTATTTTACTTCAAAGTCTGTTAAAATCTGTTGGTTTATTGCAATCATTTTTCTCTTGAGAGGAGGAGCTAAAACACTGGTTTGTAATTGATCCCACTATTACTGCTAGGAATATTGTTTTGACAACATTAGCCTGACTCTACCAATTTTACTGGATGATCTTTGCCATGCCTTCCAGCTGCCATATGACTAAGGCAAAAGTAGCATATTAATATATGCCTCCACCAAAGATATCTTATGAGGTATAATTTTATTATCTTGTTTTAAAAGTAGAACTAATTTAAAAAATCAGAATGGTCATCCCATAAAAATCCAGTATCTCAATGTGTATTTTAATCCTGTGGATATGACGACAAGTTACAATTACACAAATATTTTACAAAAAGAGACAACTTGACAAATTCAAGATGCTTGTAAATCAACACGCTTTCCACTGAGAATGGAGCAAAAATCTTTGGAAGGGATGAGCTTTAGAGCTAGGGAGAATATATTTTCTTCATCTTGACAAGAAATCTAAAAATAGAAATTCCTCCGGATTATTACTTCACCAAACAAACTTGTTTTCTTGACCCATCACTTAATTAAAAACTTTCCCATCTAGCATGAAAAATGCAATTTTGTGTGTTCTAAATACCTAATAATAGGGGAAAGTCTCTGTAAAACCCAGGCAAACCACTTGATTGTGTATAGATTAACATATCTGGCTCAGTCATAATGGTAGAAATATGGAAACCCAGAGGGAATTGTTCTGCTGTTATTAGGACTTGCTATAAATAAAATATGAAGCATATATTCCAAGAACAAATCTCCATTAGGATTACAAAGAGGTATCTAAATGAAGAGAGAATTCTCTTGCTTACAGAGCATACTGAAACAGAAAATCATTGTAAACAAAAAAATTAATAATAGAACTTTTTTCTGAAAATATTTATTAATTTTATAATGGAATATTGTTTTCACTCTTGAAAGACTCCACCCAGTCAATGCCTCAGACTTCTATATTAATTTGCCCTACTATGTTTTTAATAAGGATCATAATACCTAAATCAAGCACAAATGTATTCTGGGTGGAGAATTGATTTGGAGCAGTCCTGAGGAGAAGGACTTGTGGGTGATGGTTGACAATAAGCTGGACATGAGCCAGCAGTGTGCACTCACCGTCCAAAAAGCAAATCATACCCTGGGCTGCATCCAAAGCAGCGTGGCCAGCAGGGCAAGAGAGGGGATTCTGCCTCTCTGCTTCCATCTGGTGAGACCCCACCTGGAGCACTGCATCCAGCTCTGGAGTTCCCCAGCACAGGAGCAAGTCTAGAGGAGGAACACAGAAGATCAAAGGGCTGGAGCAGCTCTCCTGTGAAAATGGGCTGAGTTGTGGTTGCCCAGTCTGGAGAAGAGAAGGCTCCATGGAAGACCTTTGAGCAGCCTGCTGGGGTCTGATGGCAGCCCACAACAGAGCTGGAGAGTGACTTTTTACAAGAGCATATAGTGACAGGAGAAAGGGGAACGGCTTTAACAATTAGGGCAGGTTTAGATCAGATATGGGAAGAAATTCTTCACTATGAGGGTGGTGAAGCACTGGAAAATGTTGCTCAGGGAAGCTGTGGATGCCTTGTCCCTGGAGGGGCTCAAGACCAGGTTGGATGAGGCATTGAAAAATGTGGTCTAGTGGATGGTGTCCATGCTGATGGTAGAGGCATTGGAACTAGATGAGGTTTAAACTCCCTTCTGACCCAAACCATTCTGAGTTTGGGTCTAATACTCCATAAAGAATAAAAAAAGAATTCTTTTCTTTTTAAATGAGGGCTAAATGTGAGTTAAGATGACATTAAAAAACCGAATCCAGATGCTAGCAAGATTAATGGGCAGAAAAGCAAGAAAAATATGATTTTTCAAAATACGAAAAGTCTGCATAAAAGCTGTAGCTGAAAGTCTTTCTTAGGTTTACAGGACTAGTTTCTAACACAACATACTGAAAAAACTGCAAGAGGTAAGCAGTATGTTCATGAGTAGTCAACCAGATAAAGACAGAGTAAAAGCTGTTTAAAAAAAAGAGGAAAACTAATTTTTTAAAACTAAAGAGTAATATTTTTATATACAGCAATATTTATATTTCTATTTATTATATTGTAGTAGTAGTAGTCATGTAAAACAAATCAAAATCAATTTTTTGGTAACAAATTCTTAGCTATTCCTCAATAACAATAGCAAAATCAAAATCTCATTAGTAAAACTTTCTAAAAGAACCCTGAAACAAAACAGATTTCCCACAAGTTTCAGCTTTCTCTACTGACTGACCTGTTATGCCTCAGCCCTAAAATACTGTGCCTTATCAAATTAGAGACCTAGTTATGTCCAGGGCAAATCAGATATGTCTGTACAGAAAACACCTTGAACAAGAGCAGTCGCTTCGATATATTCTTGCTCTCAATAGCAGCAAAATCTCCAAGGATCTCCAGCTCTCCAACATCCTTTCCCTCCACTGGGCAACTTCAGAGCAGCAAACATTTTCTTCTCATTCTATGAAGCATGAGAAAGTGTTGCGTTTCCATTTTTTTTCCTAGTCCAAAATTTCTTATTTAAATAACTTTTTGCTTCCTAGCCTAGCCTGGGTTCAGATTATGTATCCATTTAATCTCTAAACCAGTTTTTATCTGCCAGTTATTTGTTTGCTACTTTTCCGTCACCATAACTGCATCTCCACAGCTTCTTTTATCACCTGGAAATTGGATACAGCAGGACTTAAAATGCTCTCATTCACTTGACAGCAGAAATCAACACAGTTTTCTTCATAGAACAGTCCTTTCCTTAATAACACCTCAAAATCTCCTACAAAGAGAGAAAACAGAGATGAGACAACCTTAGATGAAGGATTCCATGAGTAAGACAAGAGATGTCTATCTTTCCATTCTGCTCATGGCAGAGCATAGGGAGACATTCATCATAATGGGTTTGTTGAACAATAATAATTGCTGATAGCAATTAAAGTAAGCAAGATATCACATGGGCTATGTTGAAAAGTTCCTATCATTAAAATCAGAAAAAAACAGTGCTAGTTTACTTCTTATATATATATAAAATATACAAGAAAGTCTATAAAGAGGCAACGACTGCCATATTACGCTAGCTTTTTTATGATTTCAGAGTTCCATTATTATCCTCGAATGTTCAATGAAGACTTTGCTGCTACTCAATTCTTATTCTCTTTAAAAGATTACTGTCTTTTTCTTTAGAGGAAAAAAAATGAGATCAGGCTTATTTTTATTTAATTGTACAAGTTCTCTAAAATATTCTTGGATGCTTTTATTTAAATGAAAAATCTATCAGTGAAGTTCTGCTTTCTTGTGTGTTTCAGTTGTTTTGGGAGTAAGTTATTCTTGGATGCTAAGCTATTATTGTAATATCCATCACAGTTTTCAATATGACAAAGTTACAAAACACTAGCCAACAGAAAGGACTTCTCATTTTTTAGCCTTCAATTCTGAGAGATAACGTCCAAAAGGATTTCACAGATATGTCTCATATTTGCCCTGAAGCATCAGTTCATATTTCAAAAATTATCTACTTTAGAAAATTCAGTTATCCCACTGTTCTGGTGCAGAATGTAGAGAAGAATATTTTTTTTAAAAATCCGTTTTGAGATAATTTACCCTTTTGAAACAATGCTCATGAAAGAATATTAAAAATGTACAAAAATAAAATGTTTACATGCACACACGTGCATATGTAGTTGCACATACGCACACATGCATATGAAATCCTGTTGAAGACTGAAGCTTACAGACCATGTCTTCTTCTTAATTATGATTTATCATGAATATGTTTTCATTTTGTCTGTCCCATTTCATTGGAATACAGGCACCTCAGCTGCCTCAACAGCTGTGGAGAAAGTGCAGAAAAAGTGTGAGGTCATTTCAGTGCCCATTATTTCTCTGCAAATTTAGCTGTGGGGAGCAACAAGAACAAATTTGCTCCCATTAAAAAGAAGCCACATATCTGTAGATAACTTGTCTCGCTGATGGTTTTTAGAGGATATAAAAAATACAGTAAATATGACTGAATTAAACTACAGAGAGCACTGGGGAAACTGTGTACAGGTCCACCCCTTGATGGTAACAAGTGTTGTCTTAGCTCCATCCATTCATGCCCACACATGATACAGGTCACACATACTTCAGTTGTTTCAGCAGATTTTGGTAGATAGCATCATTTTCACTCAGACTTGGAGCCAAAATGTCTTCTCCATTTAAAGGAATCCTATCCAAGCAGTGTTGCAGAAAAACATTAACCAAATAAAAAACACCAACAATAAGAGGTCAAAAACTACTCTTTCACTTACTGTTAGAAATAAAACTGGTTTTCAGCTGCCTAAGATGTATGTAGGAATATACCTGTGAAGACTTCCACCCTAACCATAAAAAAGATATCTCCATTTAAAAATAATATTGGTAATATTATGTCTGTTCTATACATGTGTTGACCTCTATGCCTCTATGCCTCTCTAATAAAATAGAAAACAGAAAGATATAAGAGATGACTAGCAACAACTTCCTACCTTCTTACTTCAGAATACTTGCTGATTGATAAAACTTCCTGGTACTGGAAGAGGGAATGATTATTATTCTTTTATACGGAAAGTAATTACTGTATTTTCTTTTAAAGGGTCTGAGATCAGTGGTTATCCAGCTAAGCACGTTTATTAACCAATCTGCTGAAGTGATTTTCTCTCCAAGCAGCAGCAGGGTCCAGCTAGAAAAAGGCTGACAGAATCAATTCTTGCCTGACCGACAATATTCACCAGTACAGTTATGCTGCTTTCTTCTGTTTTATTTGAGAATATTTTCCTAAAACTGTGGTTTGGTTGCAGGTTTATTGTTTGTCACCCACCCATCTACCACCTTGATCACAATGTCAGGGACAGAGCCATTCATACTGTGAAAGGGAGCAGTGACACAGAGACGCAGCTGCAATCAAGTCAGGTGACACGAACCAGGAGTGCTAATTGGAGGGGCTGTGACTGGCTAATCCACCCCAAGTAAATCTACCCCTGGGTAATCCTTTATTTTATGCCCAGCAGACAGGTTCCTGTGCAATAACTTTTAAAAGAATCTTGGGAGTGTGAGGTAGATTTAAGGATGATGTTTTGCTGGTTTTTTTATTAGCGAACACTTACTTTCCTGACCCCACTGGCTTCAGGAAGGACTTTTTATTGTGTAAAGTTTTACTCAGTTTGAGTATAGGTGGCAGAATCTGATCCAAAAGGATTTAAACAAACTTTTGGGTTTTCTTATTATTTGACTCATGTTTTTACTGCTTTCCCTTTTAACACGGGGTTTGAATTCAAGTGTCATTTCCAAAGAAACAGCTACGATAATCTGTGGTGAGCTGATTAATAGCACTTACGCAAATTTCAATGACCACAAAGTTGTGAATGTGTCTGTGTGAGTGATCTACTTCTTATAAAGTAAATGAGTCTTCTTTCACATATTTAATAATACTCAGAATTCCCTTCTCCTCCCCTTCCTCTCTGCATTCACTCTGAAGTCCTCTCTTTCTCTCATTTGTTGTTGTTGTGGCAAAGTTATGTTTTTCTATACTATTTCCACTCGCCCACAGTTAATCATTTATGGTCTTTTCCACTGCAAACATGCAGAAAACACGTAAAAAGGAAGTCTGTTATCACACAATCAGCAACTCCGATTACAGCTTGATCAGAATTGACATCATTGTGGTTTCATTAGCGATATTAGATAAGTGCAAGCTATTTTCAATCTCCCTTTTTTTTGTCTTTTGCAATGTCAAAGGAGACACTCACCCTGCCCCAACTGGTTCTATTTGACAGTGACAGGACTGCATAAAGGATTCCTTTCACTTACCATCTCAAGACCGTTTTACGTGCCAAACAAATCAAATCTACACATCTCTCACCATCTTTATCAACCTGCCCAGGCAAACTGTTGGAAGCATTACAACCTTTGACTTGTTAACTTATTTTTCTCTCTTTACAGCCTAAAGCAACTCTTAAAATGTAGAGGATGTACGTGCAAACAAGTAAGTTTTGCAATATAAGTACTGGGGTAGAGAAATTCTCCCACTGACAAGATCTGATGATGAAGATAATCTTCCCCTTCTGTGTTTCATGTTACATAGTCTACCTAAGTTTGGCAGATATACTTAAACCAATTTTTACAGTAAAAATAAAATAAGTACTCATCCCAGGAAATTTTTATTTTATTCTTAATATTTTTCTTTTGTTATTCCTGTAGTTAGAAAAAGTGAATGAGAAAAAGTGCTCTCAAGTGGAGAATCCTCGATCCCCTAGAAAAATAGCTTTTTTCCAAGGACAAAACAGCTTTATTAATTTTACAATATCTATTTTTAATTATAAAACACGGTTTCAAAAAACTTCTTCAACACTGTTAAAAAGAAATGGGCCAGACCCTGGCTGTAAATATGATTCTTCAAATTTGTCTTTCTGTATGATTTTTTTTCTGCTGTTGACTTTTGTGAAGAGCAACACCATCCTGAGTTACAGCAAGAGCATATTTTTTCCTCAGATGTTTCCCACTAGACTGAATCAGGAATGTACTTTCACAGACTCACAAGAATCAAAGCATTCTTTTTGAGGAGCCTGAGAAAACCCAGAGATCCTAGCAAAGGGAGATGAAACTCTATGATCTGCTTAGAGCAAGGCCTGGGGAAAGTTTTTTAAGGCTTATGGGTACTTAAGCATACACCTACAGGCATGTTTGGACAGTGAATGTAACCATTCAATATCTGATGGCTAAATTAAGATATTGGTTGCTGTGAGATGGGAATATCAATTAGGGGATTAAAGATTCTATGCCTTGACTGGTTTCTCATCTCTCTCCTTGGGTAGTTTCTACTGTCCCAGTCAGACAGATCATATGGGATTAGATGAAGCAGGTATAAACTACTGTGGTAGCTATTCTGGGCTTGGTCCACTTGAACTCCAAAGTACAACATCACGAGGAAGGATATTTGTAGCATTGCAAGATTATACCCTGAAGTCATAATTTAGAGACTCAGAAGACTAATGGATGTTCTTGTACCAAACTGGCTGGGAAGTTGAGTGGGATCCCATGACAGGCCCAATTTAAATATGCAAGTGGTCATGCACTAGGCAGTCAGCCTCATCTGTGCTACTTATATCAGTAATAATTAAGCTGTTAAGTGAAGAGACTTTGGAAAAGAAGACTGAATGTAAAGTAGCATTAAGTTTTCATTGTATTATTTGGCATAATATTCATAGTGAAATGTATATTTTAAATCTTTCATAGAATCTGTATTCATTCTATAAAGAAGACAGGGATGGAAAGTTCCTTCTTTCCATAAAAGGAAGGAAAGGAATTTAGAGGAGATGAAACATTGATTCTGGCTAAATATAGAATTTAGTCAAATATGGAAATTATTTAGAGATAGACAAATATTCAGTCTGGCTAGGTAATTGTATGCAGAAAAGCAGCCTTCCTCCACATCAACTCTAAAGCAAAACAACAAAACACAGTCCAGTTTGTCCTGCCTTGACAAGGAGAAAGGACATCTGGAAGTTTCCCATGGGAATATTCTTTTCTTCAAAATGAGGGACTTGAAATACCAGGAAAAGTATAGAATTCAAATGGCAGAGTGAAATCTACTAAAGGCAAACACTGCAGTCCCAAAAAAGCTCTGGTCAAAGTCAAGACAGAAATACCAAGACCTCTGCATGAGGTGAAATGAGCACACTTCTGTACTCCCATTAACTTTAAAATCCCAGCTGGATATAACACCTGTGCAGACACTGCATCTCTTCCTTACTCATATCTTTCCATAATCACCTCCTTTCATTTACCTATAACCTTCTATTCTCATCGAGACACACCTATTCTTTGATCTTCATTCAGGTCTTTCCCCCACTCACATACACTTCTCATTAGCAGAGAGAAGATGCATCTGACAAGGAGAAGGGTTTCTGTCTGCAATGGGAGTTCAGCTGTGTGAAGGAAGGGGCTGAGTCTTTGGAAGAGGAGATTAAAATTTTTTTAACAATACAGTAGCTTTGGGAAACAGATACATGTCTGAGTGGGGGAGGAGCTGGGAACAGTTAAGTGAGGAGAGCTACAAAGACATTTTCATACAGGTAAAGATAAACACAGGAAAACCATTGAAGTCTAATTTTGGAAAAACTTCTTAGAAGCCATTCCCGGCTAATTATTCTCCAGTAATAAATGAATAGAATAGTAAGTGTTATTAGAATAATTTACTATTCATCAAGAATAAAAAATGAATAGAATAATTCATTATTCCCACATCCTTGTTCTTTGCAAGCTCTGGCAAGCTAACTAGGGCACTAGGAGGAGTGTCTCAGGAAGAACAGGGAAGCAATGAACTCAGAACTTGGAAAAGAGGCTTTACTTTCAGGTGAAAAGTTCACATATCTATCAGCATTTTGTAATTGCGCTACTGAGATGAGCTATTACATTTGAGCCATATGCATCTTGCCGTACTGTGTAAAACCTACTTTGCTAGTTATTGCATAGAGAGCCAAAATTAATGAATAGGACTATGATCTTTTCATACAGGCAAAATTTTTTTCTGTGATTATTTTCTGGTCATACTTTTGTTGGCACAAACAGGTTATGCAAACTGATATGGCATTTGTACAGGTAAAAGAAATTATAATTAATATTGCTTCATCCAATTCTCTTGCCCAGTTTCTTGGCTCCCTGTATTTTATATAGATATATGATGTATATATTTTTTTATTTTCATATGTGTATAACACACAAAAATAGTTTCTTCCATCAAATAATGTATAAATCCTTTCTTCTCTCACATGCTCCCCAGACAGCCTTCTCTGCATCACAGGCCCAGTTATGTCCATAGACCCACCAGGTGCTGTTTCCCAGAGCTCCATTTCCTTCATGCTCCATTTGCTAAGCATGCTACTCTCCACCAGCAGCCAAAGGTCACAATATATCACATCAACTGAATTTGTCTAGAACATCTATGTGTGTTATACAGATTAACAGTACTGTTTCTAGGTCTTTCTGTTTAGAAATGGTTTAACGTTAAGAGTCATGAAGGTGCTCTTATTAAGGCAAATATTCTGTTTTTTACAGGTTCTAAGACTTTTGCATCAGCAGACACTGCTTCTGTCAGACTCAGTTCTTTTGATAACATCTATGTTTCTAGAGGTTCTCAGCAAGTGAAACTAAATCCATTCATAAACAGTTTAGCCCAGGAACATATAGTGAAATATTTTTTTCTGATATGGGAATACTTCTTTCATACTAAGTTAATATTGTGCATTAGAAAAGAGTAAAACAATAAACTGAGTGTTGATCAGCTTAGGGTAGGGCACTAAGTATCCTTATAACCTTGGGCAAATGAGCCTTTCTATGACTCAGCTTCTAAGATGTAAAATGGAAAAAAATCTTTATCTTACTGCCTATCTTCCTTTTTTGCTGTTGGTTTAAACTCTTAGTTCAGTGGGCTCAAGGCTATCTCTTAACACTCATCTTGTAAATGGACAGTCTTGAAAGCTTTCTGCAGTCAGCACAGCTCACCTCTGTTCTGGGATGTGTCTGTGTTTTGCAATCTGTTTTACATAGAAGGTAAGCATTAGCTTTGCTCCATTCTCAGACCTCACTAGACTATGGGAAGAGATAATAGGCAAGCCTAAGATAATTCATATGCATGGACAACTTTAAAAGATTATTAAATTGTATTTATAATATACATTGATCATTAAAAAAAAAAAAAAAAAGGCGAGGTTGGGACTCAAAGATCAAGCTTACATCATAATTCTGCTGTAACTGTGTATATTGGGTGATATTGCAGTGTTCTGCCTTTTGCTGTGTGTTTATTTTCATAACTCTACTGAAGTTTTAAACTCTGGGAAAACTGTCATGTCCTCTCTCTAAATTTAATATATAATAGTGATTCAAGGAAAATCTTTAAAATGTGGCATAAACCAAAAATTTTGGACAGTCCTGGCCAAACCAGGCATCTGATAATTGCAACTGAAAAAGGAGAGACAGCAGAACGATGTGAAGAAGAGGCTCAAGAGAATTTCTAAAGCAGTACTTCAAATGCATGTGAGAGGAAACAATGTTTTTCCAGTGATTAGATGAGAACATATTCAAACACTTTTGGTACATATAACTAAGGGCTGTTTCTTATAAATGTTACTCAAAAATTCTAAAATCTGTAGAGATGTTCATGAAGTTTCCTAAGAGAAGAGTTCAGTTTGTCCCAGCTATAAAAATTATGTCTTTTGAGAGTAGCATGTTATTTTTTATTTGGTTTTGCAAAAAAACCTGCACACCTAAATTGCAATTTTTTCCAATTTTGAGAAATATTCCTATTCTAGACAAGGACAAAAAAGTTTTTTAATTAACATTTTCATGTTGACCTAAGACACAAAAACCATTTCATATTAGTCAAGATACTGTGAAGAAGAGAAAAGAAAAGAAAAGAAAAGAAAAGAAAAGAAAAGAAAAGAAAAGAAAAAAAAAGAATTAACACAGAAGTTACTCTAAATTAAAGTATCCTTTTACTCTAAAATGTAATTTGTACTTCTGTAATAACTTTGTGTTTTTAAAATGTAAACATTCTTTGAAAATTTCTAATCAGCAAAGTTTCTAAGCAGAATATTCTGTACTTTGTGAATTGTCACCTTCTGGTAAAAACAAAGTTGGGGAAAAAATTTGAACTGTTTAGTTCATTTTTCTTATCTTTCTGCACCTTCTGACCTACACTTTTTATTCTCTGTTTCACCAAATTTTCTCTTTAATGTTACTGTTTAAATGTAAATTTATAATCTAGTTGACATTATCCCTAATTTTGTCACTACAGGGATATAAATTTCATGATACTTCCTCTTAGAGGGCAGGGAAGATCAGGAGGAGCCTCTTGTAGAATCACTGCTAGTCTTGCCTAACACTTTTTATTACTCACCTAATACTTGAAAATAGTAGGGAATATAAAATAATGCAAAAAACTAAGGAACATCTCATGGATTTAAGTTGATTTAGATCAATGTTCTCTCAGCTAAAGAACTCCTGATATGAACTTACCAACACCAGAAAGTATGAGAAAATGAAAGTCTCTCACGCTGTCCCTGGGGGAAGACGATCGACAAAAAGAGGCAAGGTATGAAGTGTGCCATAGGTGTGGTATTCTTGCAGGTGCACTTCATACATTCATAACACCTGGGAAGGCAATTCCCATAATTTTCTTTTTGGAATGATTCTCAAAATATTTGTGGTTAAAGGTACCCACAAACCTTGTGGGAGAGAGTGGGAAATCTGAGCTTGGACAGCTGATGGTCAGTCGCTACAAACTCAGTAAGTTGCAGATTTGTCAATGAGTATCTGAAGTCTGAATTCAAAAACCGAGGCTTGGGGTTAAATCCTGTTCTTGTTAATTCAAGTTCCAGTAAAAAAAAAAAATTACACCTCTTTTTTATCGTTTTGGTTCTGATGATGCAGGCATGAAGGGCAGAGTATTTTGTTGTCATTTAAGAAACACATGCCATTTCTACTTTTCTTTCTTCCCCTTTTTCATTTTAATGGAGATATACTTTGCAGTCCTCAAATCTGCAAGCAGTAAAAAAATAAGCACTACACCAACTTGTTTATCACAGTTATCAGTGCACTTGTTTGTGTGAGATTTCCTGTGTTAACAGAAGCGAAACATACCATAATGGGTGACAAATATATGTTTTGAAATTTGTGCAACTGGGATTACTACTTATATTTTGTGCAACTTAAGTTACTATGCACTTGGAAAGAAAACACTGAGGAAACCAAATCTAAAGTGAAACAATGTGCCTATCAATATAGCTAACTTTTCACCACAACGAAGTTTAATTGAGGACAAAGGGAACACATTTAGACACCTGCAACTGCGTGATAAAAATCCATTAGCTTTGAGAAGAGGTCAAAGATGTTTTTCAATAACTTCAGAGAAAAACAGCTTAAACTTGTAGTTTAACAGCACAACAACAAAATAGGTAAACTAACTTCAGGAATTATTTTAATCTGCTTTTTGGGAATCAAGCAGTCTTTTTTCTTCTCTAATCTCTCTGTATACTCACCAACATATCCAGCATATTTCCCAAATACATGCAACATTCTCCCTACTAAGTGGTTTCAATAAATTATCATTTTTTAAATGCCATAGGTTTATTTATTTTTAAGTGATTGGAAACTTTTTTCCAAGTAAATGTTTTCTAAAAGTACTCATGACTAATAATTTTTATGAGGAGAGGTTTACCATCCCACCTGTATTGCTTTCAGTACATAGCAGAAGGACACCTTCCACTTGAAAGTCATCTTGATCTGAATGCCAGCAGCCTTCTGTCCCATACGTCACATATTATTTAACAGTGCCTCCACAATATTTTGCCACTTAGATTTTTGCTTCCATTACCAAATTCTCTTATGATTACTTCCTTTTAGGTTTAGCTGGGCTTCTTTGATCTACCACACACAGAAAAGACTTTCCTAATACAGGCTGGAAAACTGCTGTTAGTCACCTGTATATAGCCAGCCAAGGATTTTATCTTCAAGAGAGAATTTGGGAGTAAATTATTCTTCTTACCTGATTACTTCTAACCAAAAACTTCCTAAGTTAAATCAGCGGCAGCAAAGTCAAATTCATTGTAGGTTTCTTCGCCAATCATCTGTGAAATAAATAAATAAAATTTTCTCAGACTCAAAAAATACCTTAAGCCAGATTTTCTATTTTAGACATGAATGCCTCATACATTCTTGCAAATGTATGATATATGCATGCAAATCAGATCTTTACATCTGCCTACTCCAGGGTGTAGATATTTCTCTATATATGTGCAAATAAGCAAATATCTCTGACTAACACTGAAAAACAAGTAAATTAAAAAGATATCTATGTCCTTACATCTGAAATGAATAGTTTTATACACGTTATCGCCTGTCTACTGGCCAACATTAAAAAGCTGGTTTGTGGATTTTAACCTAGGACTGAGGATTTATTTGGGGAAATTCCTAAGTCTGGCTGTGTTGTTGGGGCTCTAGACCACATGAGCAAAGGGGAATCTTGACTGCCTTGTCCAAAAGAGAATTCAGATCTGTGGTACCAGACTAAAAACCAATGGCACCAAACAGCAAATAAAAGCAGACTTGTTCTGATCTGTGTATTATATCAGATTCTTTTCTGGCTAGAATGATTACCTGAAAAGCCTGAGAAAATAGATGTAGCCATAATACATAGGGTCAGTCAGGGTACTCAGAAAATAGAGTTAAATATTTCATAGATATTTGAGTTTTCAGACTTTTTCTACTGAAAATTCTGAGAAAAACTATACCCTGAACTGGGAACAGAAAAATCATCTGTACATGAGAGGTGAGTGGACAAATGCACACAAAGCTATGGAATCAGTCTTTCATTTTCTCCAATAATTGCTTATGCTAATTATATCACCTGCTAATACCAAGTAAATAACTGCCCAATAAAAACCTTGTTGTAAAGTATTTTCAAAAGACAGTTCTGCTTCCTTTAGGATTTTCATTACAAGTCAAAACATCACCAAAAGGGACTAAGTTCTCCCATAAAATTTGAGAGAAAAAGGAAGAAGATGACTCTCTTTTCCCTTTATAAAATTCAATCTGAACAGTGGAAATTGCAAACATTATTTCTGGAGAACTCAGTAGCCTTTCATGCCTGATAGCCTTGTCCTATTGCTGTCTGCTTCTTCTCTCTTGTTAGTAGTCCCTTAGCCCAGAAGAAATGACATTGAAAAGGTAATAGAAATTAAAATCAATTTTCAAAACATTTGAATAGTAAAAATGGCATTTGAACAGCAATACAAATAGAAAAATGCTTCTGAGATCTATCTAATTGTGGTAAAGGCTTTTTAATGAGAAATGGTATGTCTCTGCGCTGTTTCATAATTCACTGTGCCATTCTCAATGCCTCTATAGTTTAAATACAATAAAATTTTAGTAGGATTTTGAATACTCCCCAAGTTAACAGGTAAGTCAATTTAATGCCATAAAAATAGATGTAACTCCAGAGATTTTAAATAGTTTAATCAGGTGTAACCATTTCTTCGAAAGTTCTGTGATATTTTCTATCATGCTAAAAAACACTACAGCATAGCCAATTGTGTGGCTACAGGCACTTGCAATGACTGATTGCATTTCATGTGCCCGTTGCTGAGCAGTGAAGTCATTCTGCACAAGCTAATACAGGCTTTGGAAAGTCTGCAGAACCTCTGCACTGAGAAAAAAATTGCTCAGGTTTGGTTTTTGCGATTGTACGACATCAAACCCACATAATTTCAATGGGAAATGGAATAGACTTTTTGTTTTAGGTAACTTCTAGGCAAAAAAAGTACTCTCATGCATACAGCTGAAAGTTTGCCATTGATTTGAGTACACACAAAATAACAGACTTATTAATGTTTTGATTTGGAGAGGAAAACCTTGATCACTTCAGCCTGCCCACCTGTGATGAAACTACCACAAGCCCCTTTATCAGCTGCCTGCCTATCCTGATGGGCAATAGAAAAATAAGACTTTTAAACCAGTTTTCCATTTGCCCTGCAATGTGTTTTGCAGCAGGCAGGAGTTACCACCAGTGCTGCTCCAGTCCTTAGGCCATACTCATTGTTCAAGGCTCACTAAATATAGATCTGTTTAGGGCTTTTTTCCCTCTCTCAAATTTAATGACTTTCTGTTTATTTTGTATTTTATTGTGCACCCTCCTACATCGCCACCCACTATTTACCCCATGTGGTAACGTAGCAGAAAAACAAGGTTTGATCTTGTCCTGGGAATTTATTTTATGTTATTACTAGTTTGCATTTATTAACTGAGTCCTGTGGGAGATATGGCATTGACAATATTTGTGATTTTATTGTAAGTTTCACAATAATTAGCCCTCTTATTTTGTGGGAAAAAATAAAAAGAAAAAACAAAAAGGGAAAAAAATAAAAAGAGTGAGCTTGGGGATGATAACATCTCAAATTCTGGAAGGTTAGTCTAAAAGAATACATGTGCACACTTACACCAAAGCAGATGCATTGCTTTTAAAATCATGCAACTTTTTAAGCTGATCTCATTACTTAAAAGCCTGACTTTTGATTCTGAACACTTGTGGGGCAATATGGGGTAGTTTAGTAGAAATTGCCTGGGGTTTATTTCATTCCAGTTGTGATAAAATAGAGTAGGATATACACAGTAAAGTCAATCTGATTCCTTTTAAAAACTTATTTTTTTCCTTATTTTCCTTATAATTCATTGCTTATCTCTGTTTTAATAGATTTTTTTCCTTTCATTTGCAGCCTAAATTAAGGTAGGATGTTAAAGCAATCTTCCCAGAAACCAAATCCATGAAACAAATTTTACTCCTTTCTTTGAATTGCTCCAACTTTCCTATTCCTATTCAAGCTAGGAAAACTCTAGGTTTACAGGGCACTAAAGCCTCATTATCTATGCTGAATTAAAGTTAGCCTTGCTTTTGAAAGGTCATTATACAAAATGGTGGATAGCCATATTTTCAGTCATGCTTTACCTCTTCAGCTTCACATTTAGAGTTTTTTGCCTTTACCTCAACTTATTACCTTAACTACCTTTGATGAAACAATTTTCCAGCTGCTGTTTCTTTGCTACTTTGAAAAAAAAAAATGGGGCTTGATTGGCATTTGTAAAGGAAGGTAGATTTCAAAAAATGTTATAAGACTGAAAATGTCTGTTATGTAACTAAAAAAAAATCTAAAAATGGAAACAGTTTTTAGTTATTAATATGGAATTTTTAGAGCATGAAACAAATGGATCCTATCATGCATGAATCAGTATGAACTACTGAACATACCTTTTTATTCATTGCTGCATAAATATTCTGTGACTGATTATGATTTGTAGTGAATTAAAGAAAAAAATACCAAATGGCTATAGAAATAGAAAAGGATACCCTGACCTACTGGTAAGTCTTATTTTTATTGTCATGACATTCCCTGATAGCAATAAGATGAAAGAAGAGGACACTGATAATGATTTATTAGTACTGTGGCTTGGTGAAAAACTACAAGTTTGACAGAACACCTAGAAAATACCATTTATCTTTTCTAAAAGATTTACTGTGTCTGTTTGGATACTATTTACACACAACCACATTTGTAAGTTTTGTCCTGATAGCTGAAGTGATGGGAAAGTAAATAAGAAAGTAAACCTATGAGGACAAGCCCAACACACTCTATATGAGCTGCACAGAGCATGAGTGTAACACATCCACTGAGTATATCCATGGGACCTGCCTACACCGCTCTGTCAACTTTCTCTTGAGAGCCAAGATCAGCCTTAGACATAAGCTAAGGGAAAGTGCCCCAGGGTGAAGGGACCTTGTCTGTATCTATGCTGCTTGACCCAGGCACGGGTTGCTTCAGACCTGCTGATTATTCAACAAGCCTCTCCAGCACCCCTGAGAAATCTCAGGTAGCCCTTGAGTTGTGCCCCACTTGTGAAGCCCTCAGACTGTTTGCCGTAAGTAATTGTCTGCCTCTCACCATTACCTACCAGCTCTTCTGTTTATCAGGAAAATGTGGGAAGGAAGGAGAGAACATGAATCCAGACCCCTAGGCTACTACCCTTCACCAGTTTCCAAAGAACTGTCTATACCTGTATCTGGCAGCATGCAACAAAACAGCAGAACAAGTACCTGCCCCACAGGCTTAGCCTGCCTGAATCCCTCACTGAACACAATGGCCTTTCCCACTGGAGAGGGGACAAAAAACATATCCCACAGTCACCCTCCATCATTCCCTGCCTGAACATTCTCTGGAAGAAAGCTTTGCATCTTGATCTTAGAACTGCAGAGCCCACCAGACTCTTCAAGGGAGAGATAGAAAACCCTCATAGAACTTTCTTGGAGGAAAAAAGTGTGAATTTTAGGCAAGGTACCTGCAAGAGCACCAAGTCAGAAGATAAGCTACTGGTGGTGTGAAATTGTGCCAGCATGGCCACTTGGAGATTTAAAAGAGGGAGTACTAGGAAAGTGGGTTGGATGATTCAACACGAGGTTATATCAATTTCAATTTCAGTTTCTCAACTATCGATGACTGCTCTCCTCTCTCAGCACATCGCTGGCTTTGGATGCAGGTGGGCCTCTTCAGAAGCGATGCACCTGAGCACACCTCCCCTGGGTTTTGGGAAAAGCTGGATGCTCAGCCCAGGCTGACCAACCACACCAGGGGCTTGTGGCTGGCAACCAGCAAGTGAGGAAATGTCTGCCAGCCCAGCTGCACCTGCTGCTGTGATCCATCATCAGCTGGTGCAGACGCCTGCGAGGGAAGGCAGAACGGGGCCATCTGGCAACACAGTCCAGGGGGCAGGCAAGGGTGAGGAGGGTGAGGAGAGCCCACCCCTGCTCAAGGCCAGAGGACAGGGTCTGTCTGCATGGCTGCCCCTTCTTGCCTCTGGCTGTGTGGGGGCATAGACTGTCCCCATGAACCATCAGGAGTGTTTCCTGAGAGTGGGTGTGCAGGCCATCCTGCCCTGCACAAGGGGTGGCAATACCAACAGCTGAATAAATTTCCAATGTAAGCATTTTTATGAGGAATTTTTGTGAGCATTTTATGTTTTCTGGGCTGTGAAGTAACCGACCCCGCTCTGTGGGGCAGATGACAGCATCCTCAGGTAAGGGTTGAACCAGGGAAAGAGAAGAGAGTGCTTCTCCAAAGTACCTCAGCCACATGGCTCTGAAAATGTCCCTCAGGACGACAGAAGACTGAAGGGCAGGACACCCAGGACCAAGAGCAGCAGGGCAGCCAGTCAGCTTGGCATCAATGGGCTGACTGTGGGTTAATCTACACAATACAGAGGTAACCACAGAAATGAAGATATTAAACAAGAAGTGTGGAGGCGTTCATTTTTTGTGAGTATGCCTAGACATTGTGAGAAAATATCTTCTCTTTCAATGATGGGTAAAAAAGCAACATAGCAGGTACCATAGAACTCTGTACAAAGTTTCCTTATTCTTTTACCCACTGAAACTTTACATATGTAACATAATATGGTGTATGTGCTTGCAAAACATACATTTACATCATTAGTCATTCACAGAATAATGAATTAATTAACATCAGAATATTTCTGATATCAAGATGAAGCAGTCCTGTTTGTGTTTTATGTTTAAAGGGAAATGCATAGGTCAGAAATTATATCAGTCTCCTAGTTTCACACATAGATTAAAATTTCAATACTTTGTGGCAAAATCTCACTACCCAAAAGAAAGGGATAGAATTCCCCCC
The DNA here is from genome assembly GCA_013399945.1 of Ploceus nigricollis. NCBI lineage: Eukaryota > Metazoa > Chordata > Aves > Passeriformes > Ploceidae > Ploceus > Ploceus nigricollis. The sequence goes on from VXBC01007998.1 coordinate 383,490, forward strand.
TAACTAGTCTCATTTATCCTTCGCTGTTTTTTGATGAGTATCCTACTGTTATCTGCAAAGCACCCAGCACCACCACTAAAATTCAGACCTTGGACTTTCTATTGCTATTCTTCTGTTAAAATATATAGAAGTGGACGTGGAAGAGGAAAAGATGATGAAAAGCAGCAAAGAGGAGCTTTCTACTGGTAGTTCCATGAAACAGTCCAATGAAAAATTATGCCAGGCTTGAAAATATATGTCAACACTTTTCTACCACTGAGAGTGAAAGGAAGCACCCATCATCTATGAATTTCTACAGTAAGACAAGTGTGGCACATATAGAACTCCACACTGCTCCATGCAAATATTCCTGTGTAGTCAACCATCCTAGCTGTGACACCATTCCACTGTTTTGGTTTTTTTTTTTTTTTTTTTTAACCTTCTGTGGAGAAGTTTCTTTAGTGCAGCATATTAACAGTAGCCATCAATTTTTCTGCTCAGGCTGAACTCTTGGAAATTAGTAACTTGGTAAAAATAAAACCCTGCCAAACAAAGAAATCTGGTGGTATACTTAACAAAATGTAGTAGAACTTTTCTGCAAATCAAAGAAATGCAATTGCAATTGCTAATGAAACCCTAAAAGGAAGGCTTTTAGAGTGATAGGCAGAGCAAGTCTAGAAAAGGAAAAAGAGAGACAGGAAATGAGCGTAAGTGTTGGTTTCTCTTGGCTTATGATCAGGGTATTTAAAGAAATGTTTTCTTTCCTGAAAGTCAAGAGGAAGAAAAAATACGGAGACAAACTAAAGTCAGCTCAGACAAGGCTTTTAGAGCATCATTTGCTCTGAAACATATGACAGTTAGGGTGTTGCTATCTTGAAACAGCTAGATGAACCCTAGACTTTTTCCCTCTACCTGGTTGTTATATCAGCTGAATATGTTTTTTGTAAGGGCAACACAGCCCAGTATTTTATGTGTGAATGGTGTGAGACTTCATACCTGTATCTAGGTGGATTTAGAGCATTTGTATTAAGGTAACTAGGTTAGAAAAAGTAAGCTGAGTTTTGCCACCAAAGTCAAAGTTTTGCCTCCTTAATCATATGTTTCTGAAACAAACTATTTGATTAACTGACTTAAATAAAATCAAGGTTTTAAAATCTCATTGGAAGCTAAGTGTTAAAGACTTTACAAAATTTAATTACTTTAAGTGCTCATATGTGGAATTAGTTCAAAAACTTCAGGAAAGATACAATTTGCTACATCTTCTTGTTAGAAGTTCATTTTCAAATAAGGCACAGATATTCTTAGCCTGTATAAAATATTATACAAAGGCCTTATATTGCCTTTTCTTTAGATTCCATGTATTTATCTTACTTTTCAAATTCTAACCTGAATTCATGAATACTGTAAAGGAAAAGCTTACAGATGTATAAATTTCCCTGAATCACCTTTTTCCTATTCCCAAGTAAATGCATTGTATTTGTCTTGACTTCAAATTATTACTGCATGTTTGTTAAGGGTATTTGTTCTCATACCTTTGTTTATCCAGACACCTATTTTTATCTATGTAGACACCTAGAATGATATACTTGGGGTTTTGTTCAGAATCAAGAGATACATGATACGTGCCTCTTTTGACTGGAGTTCGGTAATCTCCTGAAGTTCCCAGTTCTGATTTCCTTATCTTTATTCCAACAATTAATCTTGGTCTTAGTCCTAATGGTTAAAGTCATCACCTAACTTAAAGGACTTCTTACATTATTGGAGCCAAATCTAGGTGATGTGCTGTCTTTAACACCCATTCCTGACCTTACAGCCCACCTTTCCTTTCCCTGCTCTGTATATCCTGAAGAACTATTTTTGCCTAAAGAGTCTGCCTTTGAGGCAGATAAAGATCCAAACGACCGCAGAAAGCTTTGTAATGAATGCCAACACCTTGAACTACACTCAGGAACTAATTAGCAGTTGATGTAGTAACAAGTCAAGAAGCTGTTAATTCACACTAAAAAAAAAAAGTCAAGTTTACTTGAGTAATTCATTGTCAACACACTCATTTAGACAGATGTTTACAACTGGCACACATACATAGTACGTATGTACACGCATCTGTCAGGGGCTGTATATATACACACACTGAAATTTACAGGTGATACTATCTCACTAAAGTACAACAATGTACCATTTTTTTGAGTAGAACTGTCCCTGGTTTAAGAAAGCAGCATGTATTTTACTGGGAAAGATGTACAGGCAATAGACCCAGTCATTGCTAGCATCCTGCTTGCAATGTAGTTGAGGAACACACTTGTTCAAGGTCACAAACCCAGTCTTTATTCCCAGCAACCAAAGGGAGTCAGTCTTCTCTCACATTTCTTCGAGAAGAGATCCTCTCCATGAGCAGTGCATGCCAAATGATATGGAGATAATACATAACAGGATTTACTGCATTAGTATAAAAATAGAGATTGGTCATGTGTTCTCATGACACTCCCAGTAGGTTATGTAGGTTCACTTAGCTGTAGTGCTTCACTTATAGCATTTTTCCTGGGTTTAATTTCATCTAGAGCACAGAAGTGTTTTTGATAGGTCCCAAGCACTGTAGCCAGTCTCCCCAAGTTGTTCTGCTCTGCTGCCATGCTCCCTGCTGCTTCATAGGTCCTGGGAGTTTCTGTGTACAGTGCTCCAATTTCCATTCAGAAGTTAATGCAGTTGCATGGCTTAGGATCAAGACAGATGTTTCCCATGGTTCTTTTTACTTCAGCTGTGCTAGCACCATTTTCAGAGTAGTTGAGTAACATGGACAGAACACCAGTGAATGTCACAGTCTCCCTAAATAAATAGAAGCAAATTGGCACCAGCAAATATACAGTCATGTGGTGATGGCCTGTGCCTCAGGGTGCTGAAGGCTTACAAGATCACTGAAAACACATTCCTCCTCCTACATTTTTCCTTCAAGTAAATGTATTGGTATATTGCTTTCAGACCCAGCCAGCAAAATCTGTCTAGTGCTGCAGGTAATCAGTCACAGATCTTTAGGATGTCAAAAGCCAATTTTTTAGAACTGTGCTGGGTTTCTCCTGGAGTAGTACTAACAGAAATCTGAGTTCCCCTCTGCATGAAGAATCATATGGAAAGCTTTCAAGAAATGTTTTGCTACTTAACAGTAAGTAGCCTGCTGCTTTTTTTTGCTGAGGGCAGATAAATCACCACATTTTTTTACCAGCAATGAGCACAATTCTGAATACTGTTTTCCTACATTATAAAATCCAGCACAGATGTAGTTATGAAGTTGTTCATATAGTTAGGGTTATACGATTATGCTGTAACCACTGTTCCAACACAGACCTGTTACCTTCTATCCCTTGTAACTCAGATACATAGAGCTGATGATTTACAGTATTGCATGACTTGATTAATCAGTACTTGTTTACTATTCATATGAATGTTCTAAAAAAGTAAAATATTCACTTTTTTTTTTAATGTGAGGAATAGAATAAAATTTCTGCTGTGATGACATTAATACTAAGGCATTCTTCTTTACCCCAGTCATCCAGAAGATCTCAATTATCTTTTGTAACCTTGGCTCAAGAAGCCTTTACTGGACACTTGCACAGATATACATAAGAACATCTGTATCAGACCAAGCAGCCTATTTCTGACAAGTCTGTGCTCCGATATTCCGGAAAGCATTTAAGAACAAGGCAAAACTGCCGTACGATTTCCCCTCCCAGCTCCGAAATGTCTTAATGCTAGAAAAATGTCAATGGAGACTTATTAGATACATTTGTCCAGTTGTATTCTGAATTAATAAAATATGTTAATATCCACAATTTCCTGTGCCAAGGAGCTGCACAGTTTAAAGATATGCTATTTGAAAAAGTATCCCCTCTTGGTTTGATTTCAATCTGTTATCTGCACAGGAGTAAAGGTCTTTACACCCAAGTGGATGTGGGATTAAAATTGTCTATTTGAAAGACTTAGGAATAGAGGGAAAATACTGAAGCTATAAGTGGAAAAGAAATATTTTTCTGCTGTGATATGAATTTTCTTTTCTTTTGATTACTGTGATGGGACAAAGGAAAACTGTTTATGCATAGGATGGAACAATAAATAAACATCTGATCCCCCTCAAGGTTTTACTTGGCATATTATAGCCCAGCTGGAGAATTACCTGGTACAGGATTTACATATGGCACATATGATACAATTTCAGTATCTGGGATATATATATATTATATATATATGTATATCTATATAATATACTGATCATATAAGGAGATCCCATCTCGGCTCTAATGTTTAGGCAAGGTGACTTGTTACAAGTGTTAGATCAGTGTCAGGGCCGTATAGGACACCCAAGTAAGCAAAGAGATGACCCCAGCACCCAACAAAGTCATGTGGAATAACCTGGGAGGGTTTTGATGCCTATTAGTTGTTCTATGAGGAACATATAGCCCTTCACACTTTGCAGCAGGTCAGTCTAGACCACATCTCAGTAAACTTATTTGCAAACTTTAGTATCTCGCATTAAACTGTAATAAAATTTGCAACAAATAAGCATTTAATGTGAAGAGAAAGTGTTTTAATATGTGAGGACTGAAGTTAAGTTGCCACAAATATGAGATGTACCGTGCTTGCCACAAACACAAATTGTACAGTGGCTCTTTCAAACTAAAATTAATTATTTTGTTTTGCTCCCATTGAGAAACTGGCACATAGATGTTTTGTAAAAACAAGTAGGTAGGTCTGTGGCTTTTATCCTTACTAAAGAGTTATTCCTGTTCTACTCCAAAAATTAAAAAATCGAAAGCAATATATGTAGAAGAGCATATTCGTCTGTATGGCTACCTGTATACTGGGTCAATACAATATTCCTTTTGTACATGTTAGCATCATTTGTTTCCTTTGTTGATACAATGATTTTTTTATTGTTGCTGTCAGTAGCAAGGGTGATAATGGATTTGTTATTCATGGAATTATCTATCTATGACTGAGAAGCAGACCTGACTGTAGCACTCATATTTCTATAATATATCTGTAATTATGCATTCAGGAAATTTGACAGCAAAATGTCAAAACAAAAGCAGATTTGCTCTGTTGAAGGTGCTTGAAGACAAACAGCGTTACATCAGAAGCTTGTATCTGGTTCAGACAGGCTATTTACTGCAACAAAAAAAAAAAAATAGCCTTTTGAATTACTTTCAGCCTTCCATACCTCATGGTAAAAGGTTACTGTGCTGCCCTGTCACTTACTTATCAGCAGCACAGGGGGCAAAGATGAACAGGAGTCACAAAACAAGTAAGAGAAAATGATCATTTGATCAGAAGCATGATTTCCTGTAGCTTTGAAAAGTGAGGGTTTCCTTCAGTAGCATTTAGTAGCTGTGGCTGAGTACCTCTCCTACTTTACAGGCATTTCTAACACCCATGTGAGGCTTTATTGATTTTCACACAAGGCAATGCCTGCTTGCTTGTTGGAGCTACTGTAGTGCTCAGAGGAGGTTGTACCAAGCTCCAAAAAGAAGCAGTGATAAATTCCCTCACTCTATATGAAGGGCAATATAGTCTTTTCCCTTACCCTCCAGTATCTACAGTCTGACAGCTTCATACGGTGGTGTCTATGAATCACTAAACAGGCAGTGGGAGTTAATTCTATAAAAAAAATTAGAAGGTGATACATTTCAGTCTATGGTTAAAAGGGGAATTTAATTGTCTACCTGAGAGAAAGTTAAAACCAAAATAGTTTTGCTCACCAAAAGAATTTAGGCTTACTGCATTCAGTTTTTCAAAAATAGATGATTTCATCACTGTTTTTTTGCAATGGCTATAACAAAATTGCAATTAGCATTAACATCAGGCTGAATCTTTTTGCTTAAATCTTTTACATAAGTGGTAAGAAAAGATTGAAGAGGAAATCAGGGTTCCTTGCTACAGACACAGGTGTGAATTCTGTACCTGCATTGAAGGTTTCCAGCAGACCCATATGTAGAGAGGCATCTGAGCATTCAGTCTGGAAAATCTATGGTGGCTGTCACACAACACTCTCTCTCTTCACCTTCTTAATTCTTATTTTGCTTTTGACAGTTGGTAAGTCATCTTTTTAATGGCTCACCACAGTTTTAATGCACAACTTCAGACCAAATTGTTTGAAACCATGACTTAATTCATGGAATCTATTAAAAAATGTGTTGACAGCCTTCATTCCAGGAAGAAAATGTTAATTACTTGTATCACAGTAGCACTCAAGATTCAGGCCATATTGCCCTAGATTATAGATATGCATACTTCTTGTATCTGTTTTTTTGCTCAAAATGAAATTGACTGATGTGAAATACTGCCACACTTATTTTGTACAATACAGAGCTAGCTGTTATTATTGTGTATGTGAGGAATGGTGACAAAGGCATGTTAAGTGAACTGCTTAAGGTTGCAAAGAGGTCTATGGCAGGCCACACAATCACTTACTCACTTTCTCTGGCACAATAAGAAAGAATCACCTTTCCAGAGGACATAATATCTATATGATACTAAAGAAAGTATATGAGGGAGAAACAGGACTTTTAATAACAGGCATTTCCTACATTATGGTTTTTATTCTGAAGCTCGATTTTGAGATATCCTTGGGTTTGGGTCTCAGAAAAAAAGTACTCCACAATTCCACCAGACCCAAGATGCTTCCAGCTGGGCTTTTAAAATCTGGGCCACCCAGATCAGTGGCCGTTTGTGAACATTTGCTCTTACAACTGTGATTTGACCTATATAAGAGAGTAATTCAGAAAATGTCTGGAGTCTTATTTTGTTCAACAGATCTGTAACTGATATGGGCTAATGAAATATCATTCACCATAGTTCCTAGCCAGATTCACAACAACTTCTTGGTCCATCTGTTCACTGAAGACACAGCATTTTACATATCTCTTTGTACCCATATTTGTAAAGTCTGTATTTAACTTACTTAAATATATTTATGATCTTTTCTTCATCAGAAATACAGAAATGAGTGCAGTCAAGAAATAGAAAATAATATAGGTTGGGTACAACAAAAACATAAACCACCCACTTTGAAAAAAAACTGACTAAAAACGAAAAAACCAAAACCCAACATGCATGAATTTTTACTGCATAATCTTTTCCTATTCAAAAATACATATTTATGTGAATTCAATTCAGAGTTGCTCTTCTACCAATAAAGAACTACACATAGCTAAATTGAATAGCACATGAATAGGCTAAATATTGATCATTCAAAATATTCACTACGTATTTAGAAATTTTAACTACTTTAAAAGAATGACAACTTTGATAATGACATCTTCAGTAAAAGGGAAATTAAATTAATAGGTAAGGATTTTATGCAACTTCTCTGGATGGTTATTACTATGTTTTTACAAACATATTTTTCTTGCAGATACTGGTTACATGTTGGAAAAGTTGTTTTTTTTTTTTTAATAAGCTGTTCACTCATTCATTAGAATTTCTGATTATCAAATTGTGTTTCTTTGTTTATAAGGTATAGTTAAAGGCAAGGACTTCTTAAACTAATTTTTTTTCCAACAATACAATTTAATGTATATGTAAGTGATGCCATAGCATTTAATAAAATGTGCCAGGTCATAAACAGTGAAGATTTTCATTGGTTGAAAGGATCTTCATGAGAGAGTTAAGTTTGTCTTCATCACTGTGGCTGTTTTCTTTTATTTTCTTAACTGCCAGGAAATGAAGCCTGATTATAAAAGACTGATGGGAAAAAAAAAAAAAAAGTTAAAAGAGCCCACATTTCATTTATGAATTTTTAAAGATAATGCACAGGTAAATCTCACAAAGACTGGCTAGGTATAAACAAAAAAGTATATAAATATATTTATTTGTAATAAAAAAAAATTGAATCCCCAAAGTTATAGTGTCCCATTAATATACTTTTATTTCTTTTTTGAGTAAAAAGCTGTTGGTGGAAAGAGGTTAAATACAGTTTCTAAATGAAAAAGAGTTTTATTGTGTCAAGTGTCAGGAAGTGAGTAGAGGTGCAAAGGAAAGAGAGAGCGAGAGAATAAGATCGTTAGAGCTGATACCATGAAGTGTAACATAAATTCAGAGATGACAGAGCAGGTGAGGTCTTTGAAATGCAGCCATCACAATAATGTCACCTACAGCTGAGAATCCACAGAAGAAAAAGAAAGGAGAAGAAGAAAAAAAAAAAAAACAGGGGAAAAAAAGAAAAGAAAAAGCATAACCACAATCCAAATGTAATCTAAATACAGAGCAACAGACTTTACTATGTGGAGCCTACTGAAAGGATTTTTAAAAAAAAAATTCTAGTAAGCTTTGAGTAAAATACTAATAATATCATGCAGACCTTTCATAGGAAGTATGTCATCTCTCCTTAGCAAGTAAGTTGCTTGCAGTGCCAGATTCTGTCTTATAGAATCAAATTAGATACATAAATTGCATGAACATTTGGCCCTACACATATTGTTACTTTGACTGTTCCTTTTATCTTGTCAGATACCACAAACTTTGACAACTTTATTTGTACTTGCTCTGATAAATTCTCTAGTAGTGCACATAAGTGTACATATTTGCCCCAATAGAGAATGTTAACTTATGCCAGACATACTTTTATTTTCATGTGAATCTTCTTCATGGCTATCCAAGGAAATTATGTCAGGAAATTTTCTTTCTATTATTTTCTCCTAGTGCCACAGTATTTCAGCTCATGGGCAACGTGTTGCTCTTAACTCTCTGAGCTATGCTCATCCCATTGGTTTTGCCTGAGGGCAAAATCCTGCAGTCAGGATTACTCAGAGATCATAGGAAACAGAATAGGAGTGTTTCCTCACATAAAGCTAAAAGCCCCTTGTCTAGCTTAATATACAAGGTGGGCCAAGTTTTCAGGTGGTATAAATCAGTGTAGCTGCACTGCAATGGAACAGAATTAGCATGTTTCAGCCAAGGAAGTGGTGCTGCGTGTGCCACGCTTTCATACTATAGCAGAGATGTTTGTTACACCAGGAAACAGAGCTGATGCTACAGCAACCTTGTCAATTAAAAAAAAAAAGAAGAAACTTAAAGGAAAACTAATGCTGCTAGTTAGGACTCCTTCAGCCAAATGTTGTATCTAGTTATGATAAGAGAACATATAACAAACCATATTTCATCAAAGACCAAAATCTACAGGGCTCATACAAGATTCATTCCTGTTTACATTACATGTCAGATTCCTAGCAATTTCTTTTGCTGTGACTGTACTAGGAGCTACCTTGCATCTTATGAAATCTATTTAAGTTTCAGAAGTCAAAAGAGGACTATGAACTTTTCAAGAAAAGGATTACAAAGAAAGGCACTAGAAGTCAGAGTGAAAAACATGCACTATCTAGAATAACAGAGAGCATGTCAGACTAGTAAAAAAGAGAAGCAAGGCACACTGACAAACTCAACAAGGAAAAAAAAAGGCTTTTCAAATTCAAACATCTGTGTGTTACCAAGCATTCTAAAAGTAAAAGAGTTTTAAAAGTTCGCCAGAATAGGAAGTAACTTGACAAGCTTCAGTGATTTATATGGCATTTGCTTAGATGAGAAAGTCAACACGGGACAATAATAATTAACATTTAACTTGCCATGTGTAAGTGACTATTTCAGTATCATATTTTTCTTATACTTAACTATAGCTTACCTATAAGGGAAAACAAGGACAAAGGGGTAAAAAAAGTTTAAAAATATAGACATTTTCTAAAATAGATAATTTCTAGCTAACTGAATGTTTTTTGAAAAGATATGATGAACATAAGAGTCTGTTTAATTATGCTATAAGACCAAACAGAAGTTGACTACTGCAGGAGATATTGGTATAAGACTACAAGCAGGTCAGTGCAGTAAGTTCTAGTTTGTTTTTATTGATGACAACTAATGACAAAGTATCCTAATTTGGAGAAGTTATATAACAAGTTCCTTTGTCCTGAAATTTAAGCACCCTAATGAATCAGTTGGCCATGTAACATGTTTTCAGAGAGCTTTTTAAAGTAGCTATATGAACTGAGGATATTTTAGACCTTCTCTCTACACAGTACTCACCCAATATTTATTTGTGATACAGTTCTTTTCACAGATATCAACAGATAAACTCGACAGCTTTGAGCAGGAGAGGCTGGACTACATGATCTGTGGAAGTCTCTTCCAGCCTCCACTATCCTGTAATTCTGTCATCTTTTCAAAGGAATAGCTGTCTTCTTTTTAGTATGCTCTGGTTCAAGCAAAGATTCAGCTCAGTTTTAAATGGTCTTAACTCCACTTTTGTTCTTACTTGCACTTTTTTTTGATAGTGAGATGTCTTTGACAACATGGAGTTACCTTGCAAGCTTTTTATTTCTGTAGTACTTGTACTACTGCATTTGATTTGGCAGTGGAAAATCCCAGAATAACTGGGGGTGATTCTTGGTTTTGAAATCCATGCCCTGATCCTTTTATTTCTGTTGTTCTAAACTGTATTTCTATTGTATTCAATTTCTACCTTCATTCTTATTTGTATCCTGCCATTTTTAGTCTCAGTGACTTCTGTAGTAAATAACACTATTTCCATTCTCTATTCCCTTGTCCTTGGCCAAGAGGATGTTTGATAAATTTGCAGGTAACTTCTCAAATTCTAATAGAACAAAGCAAAAAAGGTTCCCAGTCTTCCTTAATTGCCCAGATATGCTATGCACAGATTTAACATCAGACTGGACCTTTTCCACTGATCTTTCCCATTGCAGCTTTTTCTAATGTACAGATTTTAGATCTGGTGTATGGCAGGAGTGGGCACATTGGTTCTCTAGTGGCAAGGGACTACTTAGTGATAGTAGAGTACATTAGATCAATACACAGGGGAAGAAAAAGCTTGATCCTAGATTAAAAGGATAACAAGACAACTTGGCTTAAGAAGTTTTACTTCATAGATAGAGTGCTGGACTTTATGCAGGATATAAGGGTTGTCTCACAGCAAGGAGGAACAACAGATGTGCCCTCAGTACTCAGGCCTCTGAGTACAACTTCGTTCTGTGGACCTGTATGGAAAGAGGCTCAGCAGGAGGATAATACAGCTCTTGCAGTTTCATGATTTCTCACCAGAACTGAGCAATAATGCTTATTTCCTAGTGTCCACTGAGGTCATCACCTGCCTGCCACTCTCCATGGCCTCATTTGTAGCAAATCTCAGATAAATCAGAAAGCATTCTTATGCAGCCCAGGGAGGATCATGGAGCAGGATGTCATGTGGGCAATAGCCATTCTCAGCTATCTGCAAGCACATCTTCCTCTTTACAAAGGCACTGGATGCTGCAGTATTGAATAATGAAGATAAAGAAAGGGATATTCACAGAATTAGTTAAATATTTTCAGTAATGACAGAAATGGATAAAATAGTGAAGGAGAAAGAAATAGAATCCTCTAGAGTGTTTTATAACTTGACTAAAGGTATCATGGATAGCAGGGACTTTACAGGCTGTCAGCATTAACATTAGCAGTTTTTAACCATGACCTGAGCTCTGACAAGCTGTTTCCACACTGTCAGTCTCTCTGCTTGAGCTGGCAAGTCATATACACTAAAACTGTCCAGACTTTATCTGTGCAGTTACTTAAAAAGCCTATCTGGTGCATTTGCCTGTCCCACCAGTACAAAGAGAGCCTGGAAAAGTCTGAGTGACCTGTTAATCTGAGCAATCTTATTGGATAGTTTGAAACAAAATATCAACATGCATCATCAGGTTGGCTTGAGACTACTCACTGCCTTTCTATTTCAGCAGATTTTTTTTTTTTTTTTTAAAAAAACCTCACTGCTCTTTAGTGCAGGCATTGAGTAAAATACTATTTATTAAAGAGATAAATAAAAGGAATTTCCCCACTCAACCACTAAAATGTTAATTAAAAAAAAATTGGTGGGTAGAGTGACTAATGATTTAGAGGTATGTGTGTTCCTGAATTTAAGTATCATCTGGCCTTTTTACTGTGCCTATGGATTCAGTAGCACTTTTCAACTACTAGCTCTGGCCATGCTACTAGAAGAAGATCTGAGTGAGTTACAGCCTGGTAATCTTACCAGATTCCCAATTAGCACAGCAGACTAGACAATGGGGAGCTCAATGCTATTCAGTCTAGCTACAGCACGTAATACTTAAATACTTCTACAAATCTTGAAATTGCTCTGTTTTGCCAGTTTATACCTGAGTAAATGAACCCCTTCTTTCTTTAATCCTAAGAGATCTACCATAAAAAATCTGCAAACTAAATTAATGTGTGAGTGTAAACCTGATGCTGAGCATGACGTATATGAACTTCTACACCTGAGGCACTGGAACTGGTTGCCTGGAGAAGTTGTGGATGCCCCAACCCTGGAAATGTTCCAGGCCAGGCTGAAAAATATGGTCTAATGGAAGGTGTCTATTCCCCCAGTAAGGGGATAACTTGATGATCTTTAAAGTCCCTTCCAGCCCAAAACATTCTATGATTCTATGATTACTACATACATAGACTAGTTAGTAGAAAGAAAACTTTGGAGCACAGAATTTTATAAGCAGAAATAATATGTAGAAAATTCATAATGTCCTTTAATTAAATGTTTTAAGCAGAACTTGCTTTCTAGGAGACTTTATAAATAGAAAAACAATTGCTCTCTCATGTAGTGGCTTTACATTAAGTCTCCACTACAGAAAAAAAAAAAAAGAAACAAACAACAAAACCCTATAATGATAAATAAGAAGCAGGAGACTGTGGCAGGGAAAAGTTACATAAATGTATATTGAGGGGAATGTGTGCATCTGTAAGATTCTATTATCTCTTATACTGGTTTAGAGACCTTTATCTGGAGGCCTGGAGACCTTCATCTCCCCAAATATCCTCATAAGAAGAAAATGTCAGGTAATTCTCACTGTTAATAAAATTCTGAATATTAGGTCAACTGCACAGCAAGTTCCTTCCTCTGCAGTCTTGGTGTGGGAATGTGAGGTCGCTGCTGCTTTGGTAGTATATATTCCCATAGGTTTTGTAGAGACAAAATATATTTTACTTTTTATACTTTCCCATTACAAGTCCTAGTCAATCTCACAACTGAAGAGCTGGAAGCTTTCTTTTGAGCCTTGATAAAGCAACAGTCTTGGAATTGTTTTCTAAGTTCTAAGGCTCTTTTGATACAATCCCTAATCTGTCCAAGGAAATCTAAAATAAAAGACAAATAAGTTGCTAATGACATTTCAATTACAGGCAAATATAAAGAGGCAGGTTCTGATCCTCCACCTATACAGACTTGAATGGTCCTCATTGAACTTAACTGAAATGATTGATTGAATGCAATTTTTTAAATTAAAAAAGGTTTCTCTCAATCTTGTTTCAACAATGTTAGTGAGTTGTGAATTTAAAATTATTTACTTTCTCTCATATCTAGTGGATTCATGGCATTATGGGGCTTTTTTTGTTTATTTTGTCCAAATGGTCAATGAGCACTACCAGATTCTAAGCTCACATCTTTTAATGGACCTCATATGCTGAGACACAAGTTGTGAACAGTTTTCATATCTGAATTTTCCGAGTAAAACAGGTACATTCTTGTTATTATAATTTGAAAACATTGTCTGAAATATTGTCTGAAAGAGATAAACTCTTGCTATTATAATTTGAAAATATTGTCTGAAATGTAATGCTTTGAAAACTATTTTGAAAGTCTAAATGAAAATTATTGTAGAATTTCCAAATTACAAACCACTAATTGTTATCTAGTAGAAAAGTGACACTGGAGCTAAAATTTCACCGCACCTAAAAGCATATTGAATCTTGACTTTCAGTTCCTAAATCTAAGTAGAAGTTAATAGATAGGAACTAGATTTGTCTGTGGACTGGAAGGCTACATCAAATCATCCATGAAGCAGAACATCCTGAAATGCAATTCTGAAGACTTCAGGGTTCCCTCTTAATTTGAAAATCTAATGTTGAACTCCATATGTAAGTACAGTGGAATGCAACAGAAATGAACCATTTAAAGCAACAATGCAGAAGTGGGCTAGAGCACATATTCAGACTTGTCTTGAAGCACATTCTTAGGTATGTTCCTCTGAAAGGAAAGTTACTAATTATTGTAAAAGTCTTTCTGTCTTCAGCCACTCAAATGGTACAGCAAGCAATTGATAAATTACTAAGCCCATGTCTCTTCCCATGGAGATTTATTAGCAGAGAAAGGTAAAACATGCAAGGTTTGTTTTCGTTTAGTTTTTTTTAATATTTTGTGTAGTTTATGTGTAAATCTAGTCAGATCAAGAAGCATTTTTTTAATTAGTTTTACTCTGCTTTTAATTACCTCTCTTTTTTTCTTTCTAGGATTACATATGTATGTTTAACTTCTTACTGTGTACCCTCAAGGAAAAGAAAAGCTAGTGACCTTGAAAAGAAATCATTGAAGGGGGAAAGTTTTTGGATCCTCCAGTTCTTTCTTGGGGTCATTCCAGAGTCAGTAAAAAGGTCCCTTTTCCGAGAAGGCTGTTCAGCCATCAGACTGCTGTGAGGCAGCAAAGCCAAAAGATCACAGATAAAACAGAGGCTGATGCTGGAATTTGTCACAGCAAACTCTGCGCAGGAGAGGTCATAGTTCTGAAAAGTATCAACTGGCAAATGCTTTGAAATCTGTACTTGCTGCTTTGCAACAAATTTCTTCCCAAAATGTCCTTTGCCAGAAGTAAGGGGACAAAAAAAAATTCATATATCAGGAGAACCTCATCAAATTGTAAATAAAATTGCAGCAACAGGCCAGCAAACTTCTGTACCCTGAAGATTGCTTTTCAAGCGAAGGACAGTAATTAGCTGAAAAATGCAAGGTTGTTGAGCTGTTCTTAAACATGTCTGAATTTATTTATAGGGAAGCAGAGTGTGTTCTATATCTCAGTAGTGGCTTATATTAATGAGAGTTCCTCTAATCTTTTCCACGCTGGAAATAAGGTGTTAATAGCTCTAAAATGAAATAGTACCTAAAACACAACTCAGTCATTTTCTTCATAGTTCAAAGTTATTTGCATAAGATATATCACCCTTCGCAAATATTTACTTTGCTATAGCCAAAGACACTGCAAATTATATGTGATGGGTTTGAACTCCTGTCTTTCACACTTGTCTTTGAGTCTGTGTCTTTCACTCTCTCTTGCTGGGTTCCAGAAAATGAAGAGAAAAAATAATTTCTTTCTCAAATAAGATCCAACATGGACTTCAAAGTGAAAGATCTGAATTCTACCTATAAAATTTGATTACAGCCTGATTAAAGACTGGGGGGGGTGGGGGAAAGGAGATGTATTCATGGGCTCATTACAGGCACAAAAAGGGGATGCTCATACAGACCATAGAGAATTTAAAAGATTTATTTATGATGTATTACTGTAATTTTTAATTTAGACATGCAAATTTTTTAATTTGCACTGACTGCTTTGCCTTAATGGTTTTGATTAATACTTGGAGGTAGTGTTTGTGAAAGAGATTTATACTGTGATTCATCTGCAAAATAATCAAATCATTACCAGCTAATGACAAAGCTGTGAAAAATGATATAGATATTGTGTAACTCCCAGCTATTGCAGTGCACGTGAAGGTGCCCAGTTCTTTCAGTAAATGTGGACTTGTGTTAATAACTGCTCTGAAGTTTGGTCTAATTTGGTAACAAAAAACATGGATCTTAATAAAGCTGCATGATAAAAGTAGCAGTGATTAACATCTCTGAACCCTACATTCTATGAACATGCTGAGGTTGGAGGTACCCCTTCTTTTAGAAAGGAAACTCCATAGAAATTTCTACCTGTCTGTGCATCTTACTTCAGTACTCTCAAACTATTAAGTCTTGTCATAGAGAGAAGAGTCTTTAACAAAAAGAGTAGGTAATGTCTGTGGCTTTCATTATTAACAAATAAAAGTAAAAATTACTGACTGTCAGTTTCTAAGCTTTTTGCAATGAGAAGTTTCTTGCTTCCTATCACGGAATTCTCACTTCACCTTCTTTTCTTCTTTTCTGGGAAATATGTTACTGTAGGACTAGTGAAAGAATCACTTGAGTGCTAATATATGGTATTTTTTGCAACATGAGTGCATGGTCACAGACATACATGTATAAACATGCATGCATGAAAAGTCCAAACTCTTAGAACCATCTCTGGATGAAGAGGAGACAATTGCAAAATAACCGCATAAAATTACCTACCAAGATATTCTTTTTCTTGAGTTCATGCTTTTTATGGATTTATAGCAGAATTTCGTTTTTCCTTTTTTTTTAAAGGCTTTTCTGAAAGAGCAGATAAATAAGAACTTTCTGCTGAAAAACAGGAAGAAAACAGGAAGAGAAACTAGTCGCTTACCAGCTTGTGAATTTATAACTCTAAACCAATCTAGATCAACAGATGTAAACTAGAGTAGAGCTATTAAAAACAGTTAAGCTATAAGACTTTAAACCAGCTGCTAATCTGGTCCCATTGGTCCCATCAATCTAAGGATGCAGCCTCACTTCAGGGCTTAAATTCAATTTAACTGCACATTGATGCCTCTCTCCTTTCCCTTGCCAAAGCATACCTTACTGATGTTTCACTTGTATCCAGTGCTGATTCAGTTCAGCTCACTGATCTGAGAGAAGACTAACAAAAAAATACAGTTAATTTATTGATGTGACTCACTCTTCAGCTGTGGCATGCCTATAGTTGGGTTAAGGAAAGTATGGGAAGCTGGGGAGTGTGTGTGTGTGTGTGTGTGTGTGTGTGTGTGTGTGTGTGTGTGTGTGTGTGTGTGTGTGTGGAGCAGCCTGCCCTTTGGACAACAACCTTATTGTTAAGTCAGATGAGGCAATAAAATCCCCTTTGTTACTCCATAGTGCAAGTGGGGATCTCAAGCAAAATGAGAGTCCCACAGAATACACCAGTCTTCTTTAAGCTCTCATTTTCTAAGCAGAGCCACTGTCAGATCTCTTCATGATCATAAATCTATGCTTTGATTTTTCTTACTGCATGACTCATACTCTCTATCTGCCTTTCCACAACAGCCTCTAAAATTTCAGCAGCCTACTTATGGATTAACAGTAACATCTCTTCTGCCAAACCACCCTATAAAAGTGCTTGGTTGTCTGATAGAGTGATTCAGCCATTATCACTTGAGTAATCAAAACCTAGCCAACTCCCTGCCTTGGAGGGACACCAGTCTGGTGTTCACACTCAGTTTTTCAACCCCATGGCTCTGTACACTTATGTTCCCTTTTCTGATCACAAATTTCAAGTGCCTTAGTTTACATACCAGCTTAGATGACTCACAGGTGAGCAAACTCAAGCCTGACCTACTACCTGGCAAATAAATTCTTCCTTCATGGGCAGAGTTCAAAACAAAGTCAGCCCTGGACCACAGCTGACTTTCTCCATCTGGAGAAGCAGTCTGGAGGGTGAGCCAAATTCTAACTGTGAGCGGCCAGGAAAGTTGAGCTTAGATGTGAGTTTTACTCTAAATTAATGCGATAGAAGGTCTGTGAGTACCTAAATCCTGTTTATTGAACTAGAACTATGCCACATTCAAGATGACTTCTCTCTAAACCACTCTCAACTGTGAACAGCAAGTCTGTCCACTTTACCACAGAGCTCAAGACTCAACTGCACACTCTTCTTTCCTCAATGCCCTTTGCAGTGCCCCAGCTGCTTATTCATTCTGCCTCAGCTTTTGCATTACTGTGGTTGCTCCTACTCTGTTCTGGGAAAGAAGAATTCTACAGAAAAAGGCACTTGCAGGTAAAGTGGGGAAATGAAAGCAGGAGGCAACCTGAGATTTAAAAAATACCTACACAAACGTGTTAAGAAAAATATGTTTGTTCCATGTGAACACACAATGAGACAATGTGAGTTACCTGTGAGGCACTGTGTGGTGGCTCCCTGGCTGTGTGTTCTTGTATCCCCTCAATTACTTCTCCTGAGAATGTCTTGGAGTAGAAAGTCGTTAGTAGCAAAATGTCACCTCTCATTCTACTTTACTTATCTGTGCTACCAAATAATTAATTAGGTCTAATTTTAAGTATCCATCACATTGCTGATTAACACTTTCATTGAAGCCAGTGTAATGTCCTGCAATTACTGAAAAAGTGTTCATTTTCTCTCCTGAAAAAAGGGCAAGCCTAAAATTGCTGATCAGTGACTTCATAAAACCCTTTGATTTCAACACCTAGCAGTGATTTGGTCCAGAGGAGTGCATGCACTATTATTTTTAGTCCATCCAACCCGTAATAACAAGAAGTATTGCCATGCAAATTCATACAGAACTGGGGCTAGATCTGCAAAGTGATTTGACAAATGTTAAGTGTTGCAAATATTCCAATACCTAACTTTTAGACACTGTGTTAGAAAGTTATGTAGCCTGGTTTGTCTTGTTTGCATAGAGAAAATTTGGGACCTCTGAATAGAATTCACAGAAGACAAAAAGATAAGCACAGAACTGCTGAAATAAATACTGACAGAAAAGGATTTGGGCTGCACTGCTAAAAACACCATGAAATTCTACCTGGTCTGGTTCCTTGACCTTTCTGGAAATAAAGGCCTAAGCAAGGAGCATTTACACACTTACTCGTGCCATAAAAATTAGGTGCAATTATGAACTCAGTAGTTCAAAGCTAGGTACCCAGTAAATCCAGGCACTTGCAGGGCTGACAAGCACCTGTGCTGTAAGTTTTAAGAAACTCAGTCTATGTCCCTTTTGAAGTTATTTGCAATTACATCCACAAACAAGCTTCTGGAGTCTGACCTAATTCAACACCCAGAGAGAAGAGTAAAATTCTTAAATCCAACAACTACTTTATTATTCAAGCAAAACTAGGACTTAAAAAACATACATAATAATATATACATTTTAATAATTGATAATGTGCATTTGTGGTTTCTTTCACCAAACTTTTTACAGCACTTGGGTGTGTAACCATTTCTTGGAAGATTTTTCTAGTGGTAAATATTTCATACATCAGGACATCTTAAAACTAATTCAATTTTCATCTTTACCACAGTGGTCTCTACCATGTATTCACCACTAAAAATAAAGAGAAGAGAATTCAGTAATATATTACTAGGACTTAGCCTCAGGCTAAGACACTTTAAAGAGAGCATATGATTATTGATCTAAGGTGGTCAAATTTAATGAATATTAGAAGGATTTTTTCTGGAAAAAAATACATTACCTCCAAATACATCCACTTTCATTAACCTCTTGCATGATAATTTGACTTGTTACTGATTTCTTATTTACAAGGTTTAGGTTTTGGTTCCTCATCAGTCAGCTGGACACACACACACACACACACACATATATGTAAAACAATGCTATTATCCTTGATACAGGTTAATTCGACACATTATATGGAGTTTCTAGGGGTTCAAAAATTATTTATCTGCATCTAGTGTGCTTTATATATAATAATGCCCCCACCATTACAAAACACAACCAGTAAAACATGGTGCAAGTCTTGAAGACTGCTATACTGGAACACTTAAAAAAGAACTACTGAAGCCAGTAAGAGTTGCAAGTTTCCAGTGGGCTTCATTAGGCAAGACACTTACAAGACATGGATATAGAATTTATGAGGCAGGATCATAGTGGCAAGGGACCAGAAATGAATTGTGTCTTCTTTAACATAATCATGTAGGTATGAACAATTCATTCCACATTACTGCTGATGCCTTGAGAATAGAGCTTCGTCCATCTAAAAACCTCCATTTCTGTTAGAGTGATGTCTTTTTGCAATTTGAATAAGTGATTTCAAAAATTTCTGCTAAGTATTACCAGGCAGATCATGATGAGTTTATACCACTGATACACAAAATCCACTGGTTTCAATCTACATGTGGATGAGTGAATCTTTGTAGCAGATTTGTTTCTCATAGTTGAATGATCTCCTTTTGAGTCTGCGAGAAGTCAAAATTCAGTTTGAAATTTAGACTTTTCTCAAATATATTGTAAAACCACTAATTTACAAATTATTCACACTGAAAATGGCCAGTTCTGAGTTGTGAAAGTCTAACTGTCTTCAGGTAAAAGAAATATACCATGAAAAGTTTGCACCTTTAGTGGTTTTTCCAGCATGTGTGAAACCCCAATCGCTTTAGTTTTGGTTTTCACTACCAAAAGAAAAAAAAAAAGAAAAAGAGGTAATGACATCGTACAATTTCCCTTTAAAGCTAAAGAAAAAGGTTCTATTAAATTAACAAACACTTTTGAAGCCTCGTTTTTTTTTTTTCCTTCCAGAAGTACATATTCTCTATTATTGTAGCTGGCTTGAATCTCTCTGGAGAAGCAACTGCATGTTGTTGATATGTTGATACAAGCGTTCTGGAGAAAAGTTCAACACAGCAGGGCTCTACCAGCACCAGTCAAACTGCAGCATTGTTGTATGAAGATCCTTGCAGGCATATGAAACTTGCAACACCTCCTGACTGCAGAAATCCAGTACAGCTAGACACAACCTTACAGTCAAGGCTTCATTTGGAAGATTTCACATAACCTCTGTGCCACATGTCACCAGGCTCCACAAGCCACCCAAAGCTCCCTTGCATGCTTTAACAAACTTGAGACCAAGCGCGAGTTTACAGAGACATGAAGTCTTGCAAGAAGAGGAGAGGAGAGATTCTCTCCAACAGCAGATTGCTGTGATTTAATAAATCACCCCAGTGATCTTAGCAAGTAAAATCACCCCCAAAATCCAGAGAAACGCAACATATTCCTGCCAACCTGACTATGCGGGTAATGGAGGGAGAGAAAATGAGCTCTTCCTAGGAAAGGAGGAAGCAAAGAATTTTCTTCCCGTCCCTTTGAGAAACTAATAGGAACTCTGAAATACAGTCTGCAATATGAGGAGGATGCACATAAAGCACAGTTCAGTCTTAGGTCAATCACCCTTGGTTACACCGCCTTACTGAATATCTAAAAACTTGTATCACAGTTTCCTTGTTCCAGAAATTCACCTATTTAAGCATACAGACTCTTTTAAAACTTATCACATTCAAGTAATTTCAGTTCTTTACACTGTTATTATATCTGGAAATATAACTTCAAGCATAGTGTGAAATATTCTGCTAATATCCACTCTATATTTATTCACAGCAATTTTAGAACCATAGTCCTTATGCCACAAAGACCTTTTCAGTTAAATAGCGTTCTTTGTCTTTAACACTTACTCCTGGAAGAATCATCCTATCCCCTCCCAACCTTTGTTTGTCTAGGCTTAACAACCCATCTAATTTAATCTCTCTTCACGAGATTAATTCTCCATTCCCATAAACATACCAATAATCTTTCTCTGCTTATGTTTTAAGGTCATCTTTCTTGAACACAAGTGACCAAGACTTTGCATAAATTAAATGAGACCTTGTCAATGCTATGAACAATGAAATAACACGAAAGTGCCTAAATGATAGCACATCTTACAATTCTAATGGACTATACAATTGCAATAGATTTTCAGAGTTGCTCTGTATGGCAACTTAGAGTCATCACCCAGATAAAATAGTACTTTGACTTTTTTTTTCCACTATCTTAACTAATAAATGCATATTCTGTTCAAGACCAAGGTCCTTAAGTTCCTGGCTTTGCAATCTGTGCTGGTAAATTTTATGTTATCTCATCACTCATATCAACAAAATCATCTGATTCTCCTTGCCTGATGGTCCAATCCTTTGTTATGATTCTTCCCCATTTTGTGTTATCTGTACACCTCACTATTACACATTGACTTTTCATTCCTGTATCTCCTATATCACTAACCAATAAGCTAAATGGGATCATTCCCAAGGCCAATCATGAAAGCACGTGTAAGTTAGTTCATTATTCCTCTGATAGTTCTCCTGTAAAAAATAATTACTACCATCAACAATCAAGTTCAGCCCATTGTCATTGTCTATGAAATCTAATCTAATCTTTGCATGGGACTTGTAAATATGCATATTAAAAAATTACTGGTCCAAGCCTTATAGACTATCAGTATAAAGACTGGATGTTGTCCAAATTCTACAATTCTGAAGTAGAGAACACTAATTTTTGCTTCTGCTAAGATACCATTTTTATTGCTCTTCTCTCATTTCCTTTGGATATAATTTGTTTTTTTAGATTGAAATTTTTCAAAACAGTCATGCAGCTCTGGAAAATTTTCAACTTCAGAAGGCTTTTGAAATGAAACATATCATTGAGTTCTTAGATATATATAGAGTAATGAAAAACTTCATGTTGCTCATGCAGAAACAGATCGGCAAATTTGAAAACTTTAGAACCATTGCTCAAGGAGTCAAAACAAAATTTAACCTGTAGAACAGGGTCTACCATAATACAGAGACTTATGAGAGAAAAATCAATGACAGAATACCTCCTGATCTGCGTGGCCTCAGAGGAATTAGCAAATAACAATTAACTAGGAAGAGCAACTTTCCTAGAACCTCTGGCTGAATTTGCAAACAAAGAATGGTTGTGGATATGCACAGAGGAGTAGTAATCTATTATTATCCTCTTTAGCCATCACCTTTATTGAAAACTGATGGAAAATATTTATTTGATACTTGATCCAGTCTTGTTAAGCCTCACCTCCTTCCTTGACACTCCAGCATCAGCATATAGAAGAACTAGCTCCAGTCAGGTGGTTTATATGATCATGTTTATATGATTATATGATTAACAAGCTTCAGACATTTATTTTCTGTGCTAACTCAGAAAGACTTGAGAATAATTTAATTTGATTTCTATAGAGACTGTTTGAAAATGAACAAACATCTTACAGAGTACAGTTCACACATCATAAACTCTTGGTTAATCCCAATAATTCTATACTCTTCCTTACAGTTTTTCCACTTACCAACATCATGGCTCCTTTGAATTTAAATTCTGTTTCTGATAACGATTCAAGTACTCAAGATCTGAATCCTACTTCTCAATCTATTAACTAATTTCCCCATGTATCCCAAATTTGCCCTTCTAAAATCCCAAACTTTGATTGCAGCGTTTATCATTGTAGTAGTTAAGCATCTCACAATCACAGGTAAAGCTACCTTTTAAATTTCTGTTTCATCTCTGTAAGAAGAAAATAGTTTCCCTGTTTTATAGAAGGACAATAAGGTAAAATTAGTTCTTTGCCTACAGAATCCATGGCTGAAGTGAGACCCAAACCCCATTCCTGAAAGCATCATACATGTGATAATTCTTATTCAAGTTCAATCTGAATATGGGACAAAATTATGCACTGGGCACAACAGTAGTCATCTAAATATGAAAGATAAGCCCTAACCTACTCAGTTTCTCTTAATTGTACTCCACCCATTAGTACAAGGCACTTTTTTTTCCCCTGATACTCGGTGCCTCTTTAACAAATATAATTTTTACCTGCTTACGTAATCTCAAGCAACTTGAGACTTCAGGGTGCATGCCAAGTGCTTCAAAAAGCACGTATGTTCAGATCAGAATGTGTACAAATGAAAGCATGCTGATACAGTTGCTGATGTATTTCTGTTTCTATTTCTTGCATAATATCAGTGCTTGGGCTCCCCTCACTTCTTTGGAAGGTATAGTCCCTTGGGGCCATGGAGATAACAACAGCAAACCCAAACCACCTGGAGACAGTATTTAGTAGATGATTAACCCAATAGTGAATCAGAATGTTTGAAACAGAAACAAGAAAACAGCAGGAAATAACTTGCACTGGGTAACAGGATTGAAATCCCAGCCCTATCCAAGTTAATGCTTAATGCAGAAATTCATTCTTGATATTTATGATCTTTCTTGAATAGTTCTAATGGCATTTATGACAAATTTTGAGATGAGAAAATGATATGGGACAATATATCAGCATAAGAGTCATGCACAAACCTGTTTGCTTCTGTGTACTTGCATTTGTGGGAAATTTATAAAGATTCTTCTTTGTGATAATAGGAATAAGAAACCTGTAGAAACTTACCTCTTCTTCCTTTAACTCTGACTTGAGGGTTTGGGGGTTTTTTCTTGGAACAGCTATGCAAACTGAACAACCGAGGTGGGAGAACAATAAAACTAATCATAGTGGCTTTATTCATTGCAAAAGCACCAAACAAAAAAAACAGCGTCAATCAAGTCTTACTATCTGTTGCTAGGAGAATAAATTAGGAGAAGCTTACAGCAGTCAAACTCCAAGGATGTTCCCCTAGTGTGGACATAGAGAACATGCTCAGTGGAATCCACCTGGCTTCATCAGAGCTGGTAATGTTCCATACTACCATCAGGGAGTCATTTGGATTCAGGTTTCTGCTACTTGAGCTGAGGTGCAAGGTCAGAGTCTGAGTGGGCTTAGGAATCGTGGCTAAACAGTCTCACTGGGTCCCAGCTTGAGGGCCCTGAAGAGCCTTTGTGGATAACACCCACAGAGCTGCAATCTCTACTGAGCAGGATCCCAGATCAATTTTGGTTTATGCATTTACAATATTTTCTTATCTGTATTTTATCTTTTTCACACAACAAAGTTATGTATCTAAAGGAGACCTGAGATTTGGGGGAAGAGGGCATGTCTTTGAATTGTTTTTAAGAAAAATATATACATATATATGTGACATACACAGGAAGAGTTCTGTAAGGGGATGGAGAGCAAGAGGAAGCTACGTGGGAACTTTTAGTATTTCCTGTTGTCATCTTGACAAACCTAAAATCGAGAATCCATCAGACTCCCTCTATGGACAGCCTGTGGACAATTGTGCCTCATTGTAAAGTCACTGGGACTGCTTGTGATGATCCACATAAATTAGGCATGCATCTAAATGTGATGTGGGACTATGAAAATTCCATTTAGAAAATATCAGGAGGTCCTGGAGTATGTTAATAAATGAAATCCTTGTGGTTTTTAAATTTTTTTTTCTTTTTTTTTTTAATGAAGTCACTGTGCTACTGCAGTAACATTATAAAGCCTTCTGGATTGGTGGTCTCTGACAAAAGTCTGGGGGAAAAAAACCCATCAAGGCAGCAGCATCATACTAGGTAATGTCAAATTAAAAATAAATAAACAAAAATCTCCAGTAGCAAAAAAAAACCCCAAACACACCAAAACAACAACAACAAAAACCATAGCAAACAAAAACACATTTCTCCCCATTTTAAGCAAGATTTTTCTTTTCTTTTTTTTTTCCCACTAAAACTATTAAATAAATATGCTTGTATTTTACCAGTGTGCTTGCTGCAAAAAGTGCAATCTATTTGTACAGCAGAGAGAATGAAGGACTTACTGCTTAAAGGCACAAAAAGGGTGTGTAATAGGATTCTGGCATCTTCCCAGACAGCTTGCAGACAAATTCAGAGATGAACAGAGAAGTATCCTTTTTGAAGTATATTTGGCCAAGGTCTCATTCACAAACAGATAAAACCAACACATTTCTGCATGATAAGGGTCAACAGAATAGCGTATTAGTTTGAGAAGAGAACCCATCTGCAATTTTCTTACATAAAAATATACGAGGACACAACAGGAAAGCTGTCAGCATGACAGTTGGAGGATTCTGCCAAGGAGCCAGATGCTAGTGTCAGAAGAACATGTTCCACAGCTTGGCATCTGGGTTCTCTCATTGCCCTCCAAGAAGGAAGAAAAGGAGGAGTGATAAGATATGCTTAAATGAATAAAACTACAAGCAATTCCACCACCACCCCCAGCATGCTCAAATTGCTACTTCTTTTAGAAAATCCTCAGCTACATGTTCTCCTACATCTTTTAAATTAAAATGGAAGATGATAAATTTAACCCACTTGTGTTTTAGTATGTTGAAAAAGCATTTGCAGTTCTGAATACATAAGTCTCACATGATTTTAACTGCTCATGTGTGTAGCTGTGCAATTGATTTTATTATTTTTTGTTAGCTTTCCACAATTTTGCTGCAGTGTATACTTCCAGCTCAGTTTTTACCCCATGTCATTCTTGGGGCGAATAATACCACATCTATGATTTACAGTTAAGAATAATTACAGCTTTATTCTTTCTCTGAATAGTTACTAACTGAGAAAAGCTGAGAGTATCTAGGGGAAAAAGCTAAGGGTTGGTTTTAGAGCCAACGAGTTGATGAAGAACCATAGGGAATCACCTCACTATGTGTGTAGGGAAGAAAGAGTGTTCTTAGGATAGCTTTGAGAAGGACACAGCTGGTGCACTGCCCCCTTAATGATTCTGATCTTAGAGTAGCAAGGCTAAGGCTGTGTTCATAGTCCCAGGTCCTTCAGTCAGGTTCCCTTGCTATGTGGGCAATTAAGTATCATCTTGTATCCATGTTCCTTCCCTGAGTCTATCCCCATGACGTCTGAAAGTGACAGCCTTGACTTGATTCTCAGGTGCTGCTGGATGTCTCCCTTTCTTCTGTTGACCTATTCTGATTAGGGAAGGTGGAATGGTTCCCTTAATTAAGTTGGTTAAATCCCATAAGTAAAGATTTAAAATACTAAGACCAAACTCCTGATGTTTCTGACATTTCTGTACAGAGACAAGAAGGTAGGAATCATGTACTTTCACCAGCTGCTTTCCTCTGAGCTGACAGAAGCTTCTAAGATTAGATATTTCAGAATTGCAAGTGACATTTGCCCCCATATCTTACTCTGGATAGACATGAAGTAGCCACATAGCAGTGATATTCTAGAAGGCATGGGAATGATTTCCACCTAGGAGTATTCATAATTCAGACAAAACAGCAGATGATTGATCTCTCTTTGCACTTATTTAAGTGCAGTTTAAGTCACCTTCAATACCAAACCATCCCCAGAATCTTGAGGCAGAGGAATGAAGCAGAAGTACTACAATTTGCAAGTTTTATTCCCTCTCCATGCAATAATGTCTAGCTTAATTGCTGGTATTTGTTCACAAAAGCAATGGTTGATCCCTTTCAGGCATTCTTCCTACTTATCTTTCAACACAGCACCTGCAAAAATGATGAGGGGAAATGTTTTTTCAAGTAACAGAGGAGAATTCAGAAAACAGTATTGTAAGCTCTGTCCCAAGTTGTCTTGTTGTTAACAAACTGCCAGAAGAATCTGTTACAATTCACTGTAGGGACAGAAGGATAAGCAAAGCAAATTATCACTGCTACTATAATACCTACTCTTTGGATTGAAGATAAAATATGCACTTAGGACAAAATCTCATGTTGTTTGACCTCCAAATTAAGAAAATGCTATCCATACAAACATAGTCAATGAAGTCTTTAAAATCAAAGCCTATGTTGGAAAAGTGAATCTCCATATTTGTTTAGGAATAAACTTGCTCAGCTGAAATCAAAAGATGGTTTTAGTCATTGACTATACTTTAAAATTCATTTGGGATCTGAAAATCTGAATATTCTTGTTGCCTCATCCGAACTGGTAATAAAGCAACTGCTATTAGAACTGCTCCAACAATAAGATGTGGAACACGAAGTGAAAGAGATCCCAGATCAGTGCTCTATGACTGTCACAGAGCTCACAGTATAATAGGAAAATTTACTTTCAGTCAAGTGGCTACAGTGCAAAGGAGTGTGTGAGAACCAGTTGAGGAAAAGGTCCATTTCTGTAATGACACTCTCTTATTTTAATTTAATTTGTTGGTCCAAATTTTGTCTACATTATGTTCTTAGCCTTCTCATTCTTAGAGAAATTATGTCTACTAATTGCCTAAGTCACTCAAAAAAAAAAAATAGAAAATTCAGATCAGCTGCTGCTGACCCCAAAATTAACCTTTTCCTGCTGAAAGCAGAAATAAATCTGATCCAAAAAAGGAGAAAAAACTTTGTCATTCATTTTTTCCATTGTCATGTTTGACAGGAAGGGACATATTAAAAAATGTTACTAAGTCCATTTTTTATTTTAATCTCCTTTTTCTTTTTATGAAGTGAAAAAATATCTGACCTTGTCAAGCCAAGGCTGCTGCATTATCTTTTAGTTTACTGCTAGGGCAGGAAAAATGCTGATCTTGACACCTCTTGGAAAGACATCAATAAAAAGTCCAGATCCATCAACTTTTATTGCTACATGACCACTAGGACAACCTTGTGAAGGAAAACTTTTTCACATAGAATATGCAGTAGAAAGATGTATGTAAATGACAAAACAGCAAGAGCCTGGAAATGCACAAGAAGTAGTGCTGATCAATTTTTGAGTGCTGATCAAATGTTTGAGGACATTTGCCATTATAGGATTCATCTGACATGGAGAACTCTTTGTGACGTGAAATATATTAACAGAGCTTCAAACAAAAGCAGAGCAAGGCAGGAATAGTGTGACTTAGAGGAAGTTAATAATAGGGTATAGTTTTGTTTTCAATGAAGTATTAGGCTGACATTTCTTGATTCCCATTTTGTCATCCCAAAAACTTTTTCCCAATCTCTCTGGGAAACAATATCTTACCAGTGGCCAGAGCAGAACTCTAAGCTACTGTGCAAATATTGTGGTGGACCTGATGGACATGAAACACTGTGCTGGGGAACCAGGGGAGCTGGACTTCGAGTGGACTCAAAGTACATTCAAGGGCACAGGCAAGAAGTTTGACTGCAGGATAAACAGATCTTTCAAGCAAAAAGGTCCTGAGTGCTGCCTATAAAGGGCTACAGTATCCCTAAACTGGGATACTTTGAGGTCTGGTCCATTAATGTCAGCATTCTGAAACAGCCTAATACGATGCTTTCCCTTTCAGACCTGTTGTGCTAAAACAAGTCAGAAGTATTGAAAATCTCATAGGACTTCCAAACCATCCAGTAGTGCCAAAGAGTTCTGCTGATGTACAACAAAGTTTGTAGTAGCAGACCACTCCAGCTTTTCCAGTGCTCGTCTCAAATTTCAAAATCTTCTCAAGATTTGTCCATGACATCCATGATTTATTTGTTTCTACCTGCAGCAGCATTGTATATTTTATGTGATAAGTTATGAGTAAATTGATTCAAAAAGGAAAGGTTTAAATTCCAGTGCAGTTCCTTTTTTTCAAATTACCAAGAAATGAGTAAGGAGAAAAAGAGAGTACGAGTGCTTGCTTCACACTTTTTATGCCACTTTGATTCATGAGAGGAAAATTTCATTGTATGTTTAAAGTCTTTAAAGATATATATTACTAACAAAACAAGGATTTTTACAATCAGTAAACATTTGTTTCCTCCTTGCCTCCTCCTTCCATACCCAAACCCCAGCTACCACACACAATTTTAGGAGACTATTTTGTTGGCTATAATTAAACTATGTGCATTAATTAGGATTAGATTTTAAATGCACTGTTTGGGAAGTAGAAAAAATACAGGATCTGAATGGGCCCAAATTGAGATGACACTTGAATTTCCACAGATGTTTCCATAATCCTAATTTCAAATTGATTGTACTTCCTGAACAGTAAGAAGCCACTTTTAGTTATGTATTCAGATATGCACTACTTTTTTCGGTGGGTAGAAAAATGTCCAGTCCCATTGTTGATGCCTTAAAATAAATTGATATCAAAGAAGATTTTGACTGGCAATAAGTTCCACAAAACCAAAGTATCCAGATCTGAAGGAGGACATCTGTAAGGATATACAGAATCTCTAGTTCATAAAGATTATTGCTGCTGCTGTTGAACAGAACACAGGAGGTTGATCCATCACACCCATATGTGCCACCATATATTTACACTCCTGTGCTCACAGTGGAGATCTGTAGAATCTATCATACAAAGCCAATGCAACCTGGCTCTGCACCAGGAAAGCCTAAATTATTCATCATGAAACCAAGTAGAGCCTGAGGGCTACTTTGACTTAATGGCAGCTGGCAGTGTCCCCAAGAGACTAAAATAGCAACCATTAACCCATGTGCTCATTTGGTGTTTTTTCCCTTCTCTTTTATCACGATCTCTAAACCAGTGTCAGGGAGGGTTGGCATCTCACTCTCTACAGACATGAGCTCCTCTTGCCTGGCAGCTGATGGAGTCTACTGGAGGAATGGCATGGCACAAGAACAGCATGCTCCATGAACAGATTCAACACAATAACTTCATTCACAACATTACTATTGGCCTGGTAATGTTGGACCCAGATTTACAAACTGGCTACAGAAAGGAGCTTATCACTATTATTAATGTATGTCCTTCTGGTCTGGCCAGGCCTTCGAATTTTTGCTGAAGGAATTCATGTAATTTAAAGCGCAATCCAACCTGATTTGAGAATAGTCCTAAATGATGAAACTCATCGTTTTTTCCTGGCCACATCTGTGGCACAGGATGTTCCAAAAACATCAGAACGGATATGTCTGAGCAAGTTTTTCATTTTCTTTCTAAAAATTTCTAAAAGAATTAATAACTTTTAGCAGTGAGTTGAGCTGGGCTTGTGCAGACAGCTTTCATACAAGCTTCTCCATACTGCTGTGCCAGTGATCTGTAACATAAAACCAAGTATGTGAAAATTAATCTCTTTCCAGAATGAAAAAAAAACCTATTCCTTTTTTCATGCTGAAATCTTTTTTCCAATTTCTTTCTCCCACTTCATCATCAATTATACAGCAATGTTGGATCAAATGTGAGTAACTTGGTTGAATTCCACCAACTTGTGAATAAGGAACATGATAAGAGAATAGCATGACTGACTCTGGCACAACTACTTATTCTTCCATGTGCTGTATTTTTGTTTTCATACTACACTGTAAGCAATTAAAAAAAAAAAAAAAAAATTAGGTCATGCTCCACCTTTGGCTCTTGTCAGAAATTCCCTAATCTATGTTTCTGTATCCTGGGTGTAAAATCAGAATTGCATTACTTAAATTTGTAAAAAAAAAAATCAATGGTACTTTTGTGCAGCATGGGACATTGGAACCACACTGTACAAACAACGCGCAGCACAAAAGCACCAAGTACTCTCAAGGGGAAAGGAGAGAAAGAAAATCCTACATGGATCACCCAGCCCTTGAGGCAACTGCCTACTTCAGAAACAAAACCAAGGAGAACTTATGTGAGTCTCCTATGTGAGTCTTATATGATCAGTGCTGTCTTTGGATTTACATTTGAAAAGCCAAGCATCTTGAGTCAGTTGAATCCATCCTGTCTTTGGGGCAAACCAGCCCTAAATCTGTACTTGAATTGCCTCTCTCCTGACTCAAATCACATTGGGAGGCAAAAGTAGATGCTGGGAAGAAGAATTCAGCATCAAGTATGATTCTCAGCTTCAGGTTAATGTAACGCCAAACTGCAGTCCTACCTGTAGAAGGGCTCCAAATCAGAACCCTGTAAAACCGGCATATACTTCTCAATAACAAGTAGCCACAACAAAAAATAACAAGGATTTGGGTTTCTTTACAATCTTGCCACTTCCTCTTATCACTAAGAACTTGAACAGCTTTTACCAGTTTGCCTAGGAGCAATTATTCAATCTAGAATAATGAAGACAAGAAGCTCTTTAGAAAATGTCATCATCCATTGTTCACCACCATCAGCAAAAATGGCACCTTTGACTCACATTCAATTGATTAAAGTTTAAGTCCATAAAAGCTGCCCTCACATCATGTTTAGTGTTACTTATTTCATTAAATGTCAAAGTAACTGGTAATTAGTTCAATAGAATTACTAAATATTATTACTTCATATAAAATGCTCCATAACCTTTCTGCACATCAAAGTCTGTGATTTACACCAAAATCATTGCAAGTCAATGCTTCCACACACCAGTATAAAATCAAGATGCCATACCGTGTATTCAGCTAAAATGAAATCCCTTGTGTTGATTTCTCCTCTTCAGTTTTCTGTGTATGCACTTCAATATTTCTGAGAATTTTAGTCTAACCGTATCTGAATCTTGCCTAAAATAGACATCTGCAGATGCAGTTCTACCAATTCAGGCCGTAATAACAACAAAACACCTTTCAGTGCTCCTACAATTGTAGACATAAAGGCCTTATCATGCCTTACACAGTCAAGCTATATCAACTGCAGTGGGAGTCACATGAAACCGAGGTCAGAATTTGGCCTACAGATAAGGAAGTAGTGCCAGCAAAGCGTTTCCACTGAAAAGTCAAAACAAGTTTACCAACTAAACAAAGTAGATTTCCTGAAAATGACAACAGGTATAGGTGTAATTTCAAGAACAACTTGAGGGTTTCATCAGCCTTCTCTTTTTTTCACTGTCTTTTGAGAAACAATTCGTTTTATCAGAAACTGCATGTGTGTGCTTGTATGTGTGAACAAAGAGTCACTACAGAAGTGAAGTGTTAACCAATCTGAGGTTTTTCGCTTTTGTTTCCTGGCTGTGCAAGCCTGGTTTTTTTGGTTTTTTGTTTTTTTTTTTTCTTTTATTACTGTAATTATAAAATTATGGGAGGGAGTGGTATGTTGACCATCACATGCAGGATTTTTCCTGCAAAATTTTAATAATGGTTTTTCACGTACGTGAGCGCATGTGACTGTAAATGCTCAGTGTACACATGCACGTGCAGATTTTAGTGCTGCGTTGTATTTGTATGTCTGTGTATGCACACACATACACAGAGCAATATGCAGACATACCTATAAATACATTGTTGTACAGCTGTGGTAGCTGCAAACAGCTCGATATAGTTGTACAGCTATTTGCTGCAGGCTGTATTCAACAATATTCCACAAACACATAGCAAAAGCAAAGCAAAATAGAAATCTTTACATACATGGGTCTGTTAGTGGCTTTATCAGCAAATGCAGTCCAGTGTTTGATAGGTAAAGGCTGTAAATACTGTAAAAATGCAAACTTTATAAAGTCTTTTTAAATCTTCTGGTAAAAGATGTGAAGCATTGGTACCACTTCTCTACTCTTCATTTACTGAACCACCTCTGGGGCTCAAAAATACTCAATCCATGCCTTAACTGACAAGCTCATATCTGTTATTACTTAATATAGTAAAATGTATACTTACTGTAGATTAATCTAACTGATTAATACCTCTAAGGAAGGGTTCTGGTTGGTCTGTCATGTCTATATCTGCCTGACAAACAGTTCCAGGAAGGCTATTTGTATTTAACACTTCTTACTGAGAAGTTGTTTTTAGTGCCATAATTTTCTCTTTTAGAAAAAGTAGACTTTTTTTTTCTTAAATTAACAAATCACGAAGTTGCTGACTTTCTGGAAACTTCAGCTGAAAATAATATATCCACCAAAAGAAAAACAGTAGTTAAGTTGGAAAAAAAATATGTCTGATTTCACAGAAAATGGAGATTTGTCAGATATTGACCTTTTGAAGTGAAGGTAAAGTTACAGTCTAACTCCTGACCTAAATACCTTGCTTACATATTAAACAAGCATCTTGGAGGAACAAGTCTCAGGATACCTTGCATAATTTTGACACAGTATGAGAAACCCAACTTGAATCTTTATCATTGGCTTCCTGGAGCACCAGCAAAGCTCCTTTTCACCAGCCAGCTCTGCCTCTTCTCCTGTCCCACCTCTGCCCCCCAGCCCTGCCTTCCTCAGCCCCCTCTCTTGCCTAGGAAAGCTGAGCAGTCTGCTCCCTAAAGCTTCCAGACAGACAAAAATACCTGAGTGAGTTTTATACCTAGAACTACACGGCAGAACCACATTGTCAAATCTGTTCTTTGGCTTGATCAAGGAAGACCAGGGAATGCTGAAACTTTGTCTTGTTTTCTCCTTTTCTCTGAAGCCTGCGTTGCAGGGAACCTGCTTGCGTCTGTCTGGTGGCATCCTCTCATATTCAGAGTCCTCTTCACTCACAGCCCCGTGGAGGGAAAGCTAGGTTTGCAGCATGCACTTTTGGTTGCCTGTCTTCAGACAGCTGAAGTCAGATTCCCAAAGTTAATCACAGTTTCCTGGAAAAATGTAGCATTAATTTTAAATGCAAATTATTGAAATGTACAACTAGTAATTCATATTTTCTAATTAATAAATACTGTGTGCATGATGCATTAGTAACGCTATTAAATATTTATCTATAGCTGGAGATATTATGAATTATAATAAATTGTGAAAGGATTCTATTAGCTTTTTTAAAAATAAATAAAAATGAAATTGTGATCAATATAATGAATACATTACATTAAAATTCCTCTTGCCTCACAAAACCATATCTGTTTATGTGTTTTACGAACAAATCTCATAAAAATGTTAGCGATATTTAAAAACAAAATATGTTAAATAAAAATAAAATCTACTATGGAAAGTAAATTTAAATATTTAATGATATAATTAAGTCTTATTAATGTACTGTTCTTTATTTTTTTAGATTAAAAATTCACAAGAATTGTCATCCTCTTTCATCTTAATCAGATGGTATGTTTGTCATAATTATTTGTTATGTATTTTCATTAACATTTGATGAATATTAACTTTGCAAAATAGAACAATCTTTTTCCTGAACAAATCTGCTGGAACAATATAAGGCCAAGTGCCCTGTGCCTCTGCTGCAGCACCACTGAGGAGGCAGCAGAGTGACAGGAGGATTCTCACCAGCTTCAAGGACTTTTCCCTCCAGCCCATTGCCAGGAGCTCCTTCATGCAAGAAGACAAGTATGCTAAGTTTGTGTTTTCATGTCCAATTTGCATTTCTGCTCATCTGGGTCAGACTTTCAGCCATAGCAAACTGATATAACTTCATAATTATCCTAGTTCAGAGAGGGTGAAACTTCACAAAATCTCTCCTCAGTCATCCTCTCCTGATGCTGCCTCTCCCCGTGTGCCTCTTCAGAGCCCAGCTCACCCTCAGGCCTCTGAAACAAGCACAGGGAAGATTTGGAGAAAGAGATGTGGGACCCTCAAGAGTGTTTATGGCCTAACTTTGCCCTGCATTTCAAGTCTGCTAAGCCATATTCCTCTGGAAAATTTTGACATACAGGCAGCATCCACCCTGAGCTGTGCACACTGCCCATGCAGTAGTGGGGATGCCCACAGACAGTAAAGGCAGTGGAAAATGAGATCCTCTCTCCTGAGGGCTCTATTTAGCTTCAGGGTCTTTTATCTGGCACAACTCACATCAATGGGATGTGTCCAGTAACACATGGGAGAGTTTTGATGAAATAGTGGCCTTTTGCAATATTTCAATATAT
The DNA here is from genome assembly GCA_013399945.1 of Ploceus nigricollis. Taxonomy (NCBI): domain Eukaryota; kingdom Metazoa; phylum Chordata; class Aves; order Passeriformes; family Ploceidae; genus Ploceus; species Ploceus nigricollis. Next base: position 418,438 of record VXBC01007998.1, read on the forward strand.
TAAGTTCTGAAACATCCACAAATCTGCACAAAAGATTGTTACTTACCTTAGCAAAGCCACTGTAATATCTTCCCATGACTGTTAAAATACTTTTGAGTTGAATAAAGAGAAAGCAAAAATATTATTAGAGACTGGGAATTTAGACATCCAGTCCTACATTCCACCAGTATTGTTTACACAAAACCATGGCATCAGATTATTTTTAAAGACTTGATTTTGTCTCCTTTTCAGTTATGAAGGATAAAATAAAATTGAGTGACTGAAAGAATAAATAGATAATGAAGCATCGGGATTATTTTTTTTTTTGTATATAGAAGCTCCTTATTAAAAAGACTGTTTCCTTCAACTGCTTAATTTAATTTCTTTTAAGCAGGTTTTTACTTGTTCTGCTCATACTAATGTACAGGTATCAGATGTGTTAATATGACACCTCATGGGTCACACCCTGCACTTGAAGAACCACTTTAACCTCTTCATTACCCTGTGGACATAAACTGCACCTCTTCCCATGGAGCTGCTCTCCCTGACCTACAGAGGTGTGACTTTGTGGAAAAGGATGCGTCAGCAGTCAGGAGGCATCACGAGGTTCATTTGCCCTCTCTACCCTCTGCACAACTCTTTGGGATACTTCTTCACTGCTGCACAAGCAAGGCAGGTAATCACAGTTATCTTTGTAAGGCCAAAGCTAAAGCATTACTTTTTTATCTGTTGCCATTGGTTTATATTCTGTCCATTGAAGTTAATGGAGACTAGGCATTGCACAGGAACATTTTTAAGACAGAGAAAATGCTCATTTCCCCTGCAAGAAATGCCTCTCTGATAGACACATACACTAAAGTATACACAATATTTTTATGAACTAACCAAGCACTGAAATTATCTATATCCTAGAGAAAGAGTCAGTTACCTGAGGACTTGTTTTATGGTATGATTAGGGCTGAAAACAAGTTTTATTTGACATCTTGAAAAAAACAGAGTCAGAAGCAATAGGGAGTCAGAGCTGTGATGGGGGTCACAGAGAGAACAGTTACTATAAAGCACAGGCCAGGGGTGAACAGCAGGCAGGAAGCAAGAGAGGGACAGGATCAGAGGCAGGGGAGCTAGAGCAGGAGGAAGGATGCCAGTGTAAACTTTTCACGTTATCCACACAAACTTGCAGTGTAGCTGAGTCACCAGACAAAGGGAAGCCATGATTTCTGGGTATACTTCAGGAGAAAACAGTCATGCCTTTGTTATCTTAATAGTAACTTTATGGTAAACATTCTTCACTGGCCAGTTATGAAGTTTGCGTATTGTACAGGCATTTGTGAGCAGAGACAATAAACAGCCTGGTTTTGTTTCTCTTTACATTTATTTGGAAACTTTTTCCAGTGTCTGCTGTTTAGAGCAAGGAGGTAAGGGTCAAGAGACTAGAGTTCAACTCCAAGTTTGAGCTACTGGCTCACTGTGTGTCCTGGAATAAGAAAACCAGAGAGATGGCAAACTCCCCTCACTCCCCCAGCACTACTTTGTAGTGCCTCTGCACCTCATGCTGTTCAATGGGAACAGGAAGCATTTGGTGGGGTACTCTCAGATCAAGGAGGGAAATATGCTGAAATTATGAAAAGTTAATTGTCTTTTTTATATGTAGGTGCAACGACTCTACAGGCAGGTTTGAGTATTCTTTGCAATTAGGTTCAGAAACAGTCTTTTGACTCAGCAAACCTCTGAAGGTAGAAGCTGGTAATTTCATGTGGACAGAGTACATACCTAACAGGTGTGGGACTACAGATCTTTGTAGTTGCTGAATTTCAGCAGTAATTGCCTTTTCCACTTCACCTTCCCTTTGAAAACTTGCAGGTTTTATTAACATAAAGCCTAAGGAAATTTTGTGGGCTGTATTTTATTGGAGAATTCTGACATAAGATACGAATCTTTTCCAGCAGAAAAGATCTTAATGCCTTCTCAGAGGCTGCTGAGACAGCTGAACAAAAGAGGCAAACCTCACAATGGCTGAATTCCTTACAATCACTTTAGCCCAAAACCTAAACAGTAAAACAGATCTACAGGCACCTAAGTGCTTGTGATCCTGTGGACATCAGTCAAGGAATCCTTGCATTTTAATAAAACCTTTACTCTCAGGCAAACATGACAAAACTCCAATGTATTACTTTAAATCTTCAGTAGAACTGAGTGGAGAAAAACTTTTTTGTGTTCCAACCAGCCATGAAGATAGTGGAGGAATAAGCTGTGTAGCACAATCACACTGAGTATCAATTTCCTGGCTTTCCTGTTCAGAAGACAGAAGGGGAGATAGAGAAGGGTCTACTTTTTCAGTGATGTAGGCTTTTTCTTATACCTGTGCTGTTGATTCATCCTTCCCCTTCAGAGACAAACACAGAGTGAAATTGTAAGCCAGCTCCTGTTTAGAGCAAACCTTTTACTGCTCCTGAAGCTTTACCAAGAAATTTTGTTTACAAGGAAGAGATTATTAGGATTTATAAGGGGAGATTAGAAAGCAAACTCTCAATTTCTTTTCCTTCCTAGTGCACCAATTGTGAAAAAAGAAGTTATGCCTTCCTTCAGCTTTGGTCCTTACAAGGAAATTAAAACATAAGGCATAAAGTAGGCAGGCTACTCCTATGGGCTATTAAGCTGTACTGTCCAGCAGCAGAAGAGGAATACACTACGCTGTCCATTTTCACAGTGAAAGTGGGGACTCAGAGAAAGTGTCTCCTGGAGGTTATTTTAGTGTTGCAGCTCCAATGTACCTCCAACAAGGCAACAAGATACAATCTAATCTACAGTGAACGATCAGTGAGGTAATTAGAGAAAAAGAGATGAAGACAAGAATATTCCCAGGCTTTTGATGCTGTCTTTGGTAGGTATTATTCTCCCTTTGACACCTCTTAGATCACCCATTAACCATAAAAGGAGCCATGCCCATCCACTAGTTACTAATAAAGTCCATTATATGATTGTATTTCAGAGATAAATGTTATTGATTAAAGGCACAGAAGAAACAACAATCACTTTTTAGCTGAATGATTTTGTTACCACTTCATCTGTAATTTTATTATCACTTCACCAAAAGGCAACAAAGATGCTTAAATTAATGAAAAGCTTAAGGTGTCTCAAGCAAATTAATACAAAAGAGAATTCCGAGGAGAACAATGTCTTTATTGAGGAGCAGAACGGCAGAGTCACAAAAGTACTTAATTGCTACAGCCAGCTCAGTTTCCAGTGTTGGTAGCAGTGAAGGAGTTAATACTTGGGTGTTAATCACACAGAGAATTTCCTTGTGACATGAAGTGCTTGTAGATAAGCAGTAATATGCCTTGTTTTACAGGTTTTCTGTAGCTGGGGCAGGGTCCCTTGCTGCACAGCATATATTGAGAAAGACGGATACAGAGAACAGAGGTAATAGCTTTCCATGTCACAGCAATATAAACCAGACAGTTTTTATAAACTGGAAACATGGCTTTAATAGTAGTTCTATACAAGAAAAATCTCTCTGAAAACAATGATATAGATGGGAATTTTTTCCCCTTCCTAAGCAGAGGTGAAAAGGAAAGCCAAGCAACCCACATAAATCTATTTACAAGCCTCACGGGAAACCCCCATAGGTGAATTATGAGTCATAATAAGAATTATTTGTTGTACTACTGTATGCAATCAATCAGCAATTCAGACGTAGAAGATTTTTACCCTCTGTCTCTATCAGATAAACCCCATAACCCTTTCAGAGGACTTTAAACCAGATGTAAATTGATGTGGAGCATGAGCAACTCCCAATACAGCCATATTCAGAGTGACACTCCCCCTCCTTCAGGGGTTCTCAAACTTCTTCCACTCAGAATATCAAAGCTACCAAAACAGGAAAAAAAAAAAAAAAAAGAAAGAAAGAAAAGGTCCATCTTCCCATGCTCCCAACTGCACAATCTGATGATTCCTGAACAGGTGGAAAATCCTGGCAGAGGAGTGAGAAGAAGCTGGGGGCTTATGAGCAATGCGATGTCCTAGAAAATAGTGAATGGCAATGTTTTTTCAAGAAGCCCTGCTGAGGAGACAAGATACTGACAACGTGTGTGTGTGTGTGTGTTTATCTCTCCTGAAGCCACACAGGCTTCAAATGAAATATAAAGTGGAGAAAATATTCAACAGAGTCAATAGTGCAGTAGGAGTGGAAATGCAGAAAACATAAGGAAAGGTAATTTTCACTTTGCCCTCTACCCCTTGCTTGTCCCAGAGTTTCACTAACAGTCAATTATTATAGATGTTTTTATGCAATGTTCCAGAACACCAAAGTTGAGACTCCTTATAAAGGAGAGAATATTACGTAACAGCCCCTCTGCTACTACACATTAATTTATATTTTCACTTTGAAAATCCCATCCCAAAATTTGCTGCTCCCAAATTTTGTCAGGAGCAGCACAAAGGAAAACACGGAAAACACTGAAAAATCAAGAGATTCCATGAACAACAGAACACATTGTTTTGTTCTTTATGGGTTTGGTTGAGTTTATCTAAACAAAAAGTGTGCACTGTCCTAAACAGAGGGGGAGTAGTGAGACTGCTATCCAGGCTCTGATTCATCCCATTGAGATCTCTGCATTTTGGGTAAATGTGTGTGAAATTTGTCAGAGGACTCTGAGCCACAGACACAATATCCTTCACATATCCCCCAGCCAACCACAGCAGCAGTCTCATGAAGAATGTTCCCCAGTTCATCCCCAAGGGCAATTTCATAGCCCACAAATTCCACAACCGTCTGATCACATTTACATTTTTCCAGCTTGGCAAACAGGTTATTATGGTGGAGGCATTTGAGGACAAGTTGAACATGCCAACTGTGTTGTTTCTGGGCTCCCAAAATAAATGTGGGTGTCATCTAGACATGCTGCTACATTCTAGTCTAACATCTTCCTCTCAAAGTTGTAAATAAAATGCTGGAATGTTGCTAGAGCATTAGAACGGCAAGGAATAGGACAGGATTTACCTGTACCAACTGCAGAAAGAGATCTGCTCTCAGAGGCCTGTCAGATGAGTTTATGTTCCCTGAAAAGGCATGTTTGTTCAAGAGCTTTAAATAGTTAATTAATAAGATGCAGAGGCTATTAACTCTCAACTGTGGTTAGAGCAGGGCTCAGTCACCTACAAAAAAACTTCACGAGGCCAGAACCTTATTTGACAAAGTCATGGTTATCCACTTAAGGCATCAAAATGGGAATTCCTTGGCAATCCTTTAAATGAGGTAGTCCCATGTATCCCCAGCTTCTGACTCAGATGGCAAATATCTTCTACAGCCAAAAAGCACTGCTTCAGACCAGAAGTTAACAGGTGAAGCATGGTATCTGCCCTCTGATAATATTCCTACCACAAAGACTTCAGTACCTCACAGGCAGTTAGTCTTGTCAGCTTGTGGCTCCAGTGTGAGGCACCAGCCGCTACATAAAACTTCCACTTTGTTGCATCCTGTTATGAGGGAATCCGAGTCTCTCTCAAATATGCCAATCAAAAGAAATCCAAGAGCAATACTCTGAACTGAACCAGAATTTGTGGAAAGAGCAGTGGACAAACCCACAATTGCTGAGCATGATGGGGCAATACGCAAATTGTATAAAATCAAACAGAAATTATTTACTTTGGTTTTGAATAATGAATAATGAAATACAGGTCTCAGCATTAACAGGCATGAGCAGAACTGAGTGCTATCAGTTGACTCTAGAATCACACTCAAACTGAAAAAAAAGCACAGTATAGACTGTTTAGAAATCCAGAATTCAATCTATATTGAAAAAGTTTCTGGATATCCTTCATTAGATGCAGGGGGAAACAGAACGACAAAGGATGAGGAAAAGGCTGAAGTACTTAATGCCTTTTTTGCCTCAATTTTTAACAGTAAGACCTGTTGTCCTCTGGGTACACAGCTCTCACCTTCCTGAGCTGGAAGACAGGGACAGGAACAGAAAGCATCCCCCAGAATCTTCAGTGGTGACCTGCTCCATCATTTAGACACTAACACATTTCTGGGGATGGATGGATCTCACAAGGGTGCTGAGGCAGCTGGCCAAAATGCTCACCAAGCACTTTCAATCATTGATCATCACTCCTGGCTCACTGGGGAGGTTCCAGTTATCTAGAGGTTAACAAATCAACACCCATCTACAAAAAAAAGTGCAGGAAGGAGGATTCAGGGAGCAACACCCCTGCCAGCATGACATCACTGCCAGGGAGGTTATGCAATAGATCTTGAATGCCATCACACAGCACACATAGAACGACCAGGGGATGAGGCCCAGACAGCTTGGGTTTGTGAAAGGCAGGTCTTGCTTGACTAACCTGATCTCCTTCTATTACCAGGGCTGTGGATGTTTTTTACCTGGGCTAGGTAAAGCCTTTGATACCACTTCCCCTATCATTCTCCCGGAGAACTGGCTTCTCATGGCTTGGACGGGCAAACATTTTGCTGGGTAAAAAACTTCCTGGATGGCCAGGCCCAGAGAGTGATGGTGAATAGAATTACATCCAGCTGGCAGGCAATCACAAAAGGCTTTCCTCAGGCTCACTGTTGGGGACAGGCCTGTTAATACCTTTATGAATGATCTGGATAAGGGGAATGAGTGCACCCTCTGCAAGTTGGGGACATGGTTTGGTGGTGAACTTGGCAGCACTGACTTGATGGCTAAAGGTGTTTTCCAGCCTTAATGATTCTATGTTTGAATTTAGCCACCAACCAAGTCTAGGTGCCTAATCAGAGTAAGGTTTGCGAAAAAAAGAATCATCAACAAATTTTGCTGTGATAGAAAATCAACTTCTTATAGCAGAATTAGTTGTCATCAGTCTATCACACATCTTGTGCAATAGGATCTACAAGCGTTCACTGTTTACCCAGTGGGTGGCACTCCACTAACCTGAATTATGGTATTTGGCAAGTTAGGGAGTCAATGTATCAGTCAAAAAATTACAGCAGTCCTCTTTCAGACAGTGGACTACAACTGCCAATGAAATTACACCAACTTTCATCACATACACAGAACAAGACAAACTTTAACTGAAAAAACAAACAACAACAATCAACGAACCAAAAAAGACAGCAAGATGCAGATGAGCAAATTCACTACCACTTTACGCCCTTCACCTGCCTTCCTGTTTCTAGATCTTAGACTGTGGCCCTTAATCTGAAAAAGCTAAAAAAAAACCTCAACTTATTTTGGAACTCTCATCATTTGAAGACTGGCAAAAATGAAGCCATAAAGTTGTAGTGATAATCTGAGATAAACCAATAGGCAAGTCAGTATGGAAAATAAACAGTGAGATGATGCTACTGTTTCCACAGATGGTTATAGACAACAGAGGCTTCCCCCAAGTTTGCAAATATTGAACCCAAAGCAAAAATTTCCTTTCAGCTATTTTCCTCACCACCACCTTCTGAATCACCTCCATAAATACAGGTTCAAATGAAGGCCATTTGAGGCACTGGCAACCACTTACAAAAAGAGGCTACCACTAGCTTCCCTTGACTGTATGGAAGCCCTGCTGGAAAAGAAGCAAAGTTGTAGTGCCTGTTGGTCCCTCAGTGTAGCATCCTTTTTTTGGCTCCCTGCACTTTCATTTCCTCTCTTTCCCAGTCATAAAAACAAGCAGTGTCCCTTCTCTCCCTGTCAGCCTTTGAAGTTACTCCTTGGGAAGGTCTCACTTGCTGGGGAGTGCTGCAGGCTCCACCACCTATTAGAAGAGCTGGCTCCACAGTGCCAATTTGGCCAGGGCCTACCGCCGTCCAGGCCCACTTCCTAAACACCTTGATGTCTCTACTTTCCCTAACATTTTACTCTTTTCTCTCCTACACCTTTGGCAATGTCCTATTAGGGACTGTGCATGTGAATGCTCATGCCAAACAGTGAGCACAGGGATATTTAGCTTGTTATGGAACACACAGAAGAGTAATTATTTCAACCAACTCATTGTTTCAGCAATACCTAAATTAGTACACCATGGAGTCAAATATACCCTAAATCCTGACCCAAACAGTGGTTTTGATTGCCAGCTAACACAACTCCATGTTTTCAACAAAAATCACCAAGAAAACAACACTGAAGCTCATTCCCTCTAAATTTTATCATGCAGGAGCAGCCATAGAATATGTCACTGCTGTTACCTACTTTTGCTGAATTTAGTGGGGCAAATTAAAGGTGAAAGGTTTCATTTTTCAACCAAAAGCCCAATCTATTCTGAAGCAATGTATTTTCATTAATAAGTTTAAATTCAGATCATCCCTTTTGAGGGTATTCTGTCTCAGCAGTCCTGTGGTGCTATATTACTCTACAACTCTGTAAACATTTTTTTGAAATATTCTGTTCCTTCTCCATTACCACCACTTACTTACTCTTGGGACAAAAGGATCTTTTCCCTGATATTTTAAAGCATTAAAACAGCTCGAGGGGTAAAGAAAACATTTTTCATGTAATCTTTGAAAAGTTTAGTTGTCAAGGAGACCAAGACCTTAGCGACCAGGTATGGAGGCCTATTCAGCTCACTAACATGATTGTGAAAGAAGGTGCAAGGATGCCAGTATACCTGGAGGCAAACATGCCTAGTGTTTCAGGAGCATCTTGCTTCCTGACATACCTTTATTACACAACTAAACAGTGACTCAGATTTTCTTCTCTCTGGATGGTATCATCTGGTGAGAAAAACATGGTTAGAGGACTTTACTTGGATGATATATTGCCTCAATAAATCACTAGATTGAGGTATGCTCTGGAAATGTCATTCACAGACTGACACTTTCCAAAGACTAACAGGTCCAAGAGCACATTTTATATAATTGCAGAATAAATGACAGTCAAAAAGTAACAAATTGGAAAGATGCTTTCCTAACTCGGGGCAAAAGGGACACTATCAAATGAGTCTTTCTCTGATATTATTTCTGTTGCCAGGATAGGGACATGTCACACAATGCCCAGGCTGAGACAGAGAGAGGTAGATGCTTGGCAGTTTCAATTTTCACAAAAGTCAAATTTTGTTTGCAGGTTTTATGTCTGTCCATAGTCTGCTTGCTAGCATTGGGACCTAGAGAAGTGGACAGCCTTTCACAGGAAACAATGCTTTTGTAAGGTTAACCACTAAACCAAACTATTTGTAAATATTTTAGAAGTAAATCCAGAAAAAGCATTTGAAGTCTGAAAGAGCCATGGATTTGCATGTCAAATACACTTAAAATTGAATAAAACATAATAAATAGCGAATATAATTAAAAGTGTTTTTTGATAAAATGCATAGATAAGCATGTGCAAGGAACATCAGTATAAAACTCAGGAGCCCCTAGACATCACTGTCAGAACCAGAGTTAGTCAACACCTGTGTCAATGATTTAGAGAATGCAGTGTATGGATAATTGCAGGGCCTTTTTCAGATGTGCCACACTGACCATAAGGAACTCCAAAAGCCAATCCATGGAGTGTGCACAAACCTCAGGGTCAGGTGAGCTTCCATGTGGATCATTGTGCAGTTCTGTATCAAGGGAAGAATAACCTAGATTTTGCTTACCTGATGCTGTATTCAGAACAGTTTCCATTAGTGGAAATTCTAATGGAATCATCAATAACAGCTCTTTGCAATTCTGAGTTAAGTTTGCAACACCAGTCATAAAATGCTGGGTGTCATTAGGAAAGACAGTCACAACAAAACCAAGAAAATAATTTTGCCACTGGGGACACCTTGCTCCACCCATGTTTTTAATGTGTTTGCAGTTCTGGTCTGTGCATCTTAAGACAGAACAGAGCAGGAGACAGACCAGAATTAGAAAAAAAAAACACCTAAAAAACAACACAGAAAAGAGCAACTAAAGTAATAGAGAGGGTGTGCGAGTAAATTTACAAAGAACAAAGAGAATAAGGAATCTATAGATGAGAAATATATGGTAAAAAAAGGACAAATATTTAAACACCTACTACCATGTGCTATTTGAAATATTGTCCTTTGTATTTTTTGCTTAGTGCATTTCTTCAGAAGTCCAAATGTGTTTTCCAACTTACTGAGATCTAGTTTTAAGTGTACTTTAAGGATGAAAAAAGTGCAGACTACAGCAAGTTGCTACTCTGCATGAGTGCAAATAAAATACCTACCTAGCAACAACTTCTTGTTTGAATGAAATCACTCTTCTGTGTACACCACAGGCTTGCAAACCAGCACGCTTGTCACATCCTGCCCAGCAGCAGTGGCCTGGAATAAATATAAAGAAAACTTTAATATAGCAAAGAACACAGCCACCAACAGTGGTGCATGTGTCTAAAACAGACATTACCAAGAAGAGGAAAGAGGTGAGTAAGTTTAACTAAAATAAAGAGAGAATAGCTACTCCTACTGCAAGGAAAGAGCATTTCTTATCTGAAAAGCTTTTTAGGGTTACTTGGATCCCCTGAAACACACTGAACAACTGCAGTATGAATTCTCAGTCTGATCAGTCAATTCCTGTCGACTTCATTCAGGAGTTGACACTCCTCAAATGCTTCCTAGATATTTAGCATTTGTACACCAATACGTACATTTCTGGTTCCCAAGAGGTAGCTTCCATGCTGCATTTTAAAGTAATGACAGATAACAGACTAGTCCACATTCTATTTAAGAGTGCCATTTTCAAAAGCATTGAGTTAGCTTGCACTTGTTTTGATTTTCCTTTTATTTCAAGTACTTTTAACTGCTGCCTTTCATTCACAGCTTTAGGGTATCAGCTAAAGCAGGTCTAATTCTGTGAATTGCTTTGGTAGACAGCTTCTTGCAAGGAAGAGGTGGTTCAATCTAGATTTTTTGTTGAAAGGAATTGTGGATGTTTCTTGCTTATTTGCCAGTTGGTTTTCATATTGGAAGTAAGTGGAGAAGGGCAAAACGAGAACTATTTTTCATAGCAATTGCAATACATTTTTGTTCAATAACACAGAGGTTGAGCAAGCCAACCTCAGCAGCACTGTGTGGCCAGTCAAAAATTTTCCCAATGGAAATCCCGGATTTATATTTTTTTAACCCTTATGAATTTATGCTTTTTGCACGTCCACTAGTGTACTCAATAAGTGTATTTTGTTCAAAAAATGAGCACTCACAAGTTTCAACAATTTCCTCCAAAAATTAAAAAATTCACACACAGCCTATTTTTATGACTAACAGACACTTTCAGGCAATGCCCCCTCTCTTTCACTTCCTGTCCAGTGAGAAGTCTAGCAGAGCTCACTTAGACTAATACCTTCATTTTGTGTTGAAATGAGCATGCTTTTTGGGGAAAAAAAATTACAGTTATGGCTTTTATGCTAGTTCGTCATTTTATCATAGCAGCAAACAAAGAAAAGAGCTTCTTAACATTTAAAGGTCTGGGTTAAGGAGAAAGTCTAAAATACACGCACACAGAGCCACTTGTTTCCTCACTGAGTTGACATGACCTTGCTTGCACATGAGTAGAAGTGAGGAAGGACAGGGCATATATAAGTCTTTTAAAATAAAGAATAGGATTCTACTATAGTTGACAATCCCAATCTTCTTAAGAGGATAAAAAATGATATTTCAATCCCACCTCTGTTTAATTTTCCTCCCCATTTGGGGGACTAAATGCAATATTGTTTTTTTGATCCTTACTAATTATTTTCCTTTTTTATCCCAGCCCCAAATCAATTGGAGCATCATAGCAGTTTTCAAATTAATTATTAGATTTTTTTCCCCTGACTCATTTCAGACACTTATATTAGAAAAGTGATTGATATATTAACACCATTAATTACTTATTTGACCCATTAATTTTGTCTATCTGCACAGACCTAATTGAAACAGCCTACACTGATTCTAGGATCTCATTTTGCCAATTGAAAATTAATTTTCAGGTACTCTTGACTGCTGAGTCTGTGCGATGGTGAGAAACACTGTTCCCACCTCACACATCTGTTTAATATTCCCACACTTCTTTCTCAGTCCCAAAAAGACCTTCAGGTTCTGTCCCTGAAAGATTTCTATGAGCTTCGTTCTCTTCCCTCAATAAACAAGACTACCTCAATAGGCCTCCATAAATGACAGTTCCCGTTCATTTGACATAATTTGCCTTTCCACCATCAAGCTAAATTTCTTCAATAGACTCTTAATTATTCTAACCCCATTATCTAATGCTATTATAAATGTTTAAATAATATTTGATATAGTTCTGGTCCCACTGAAGTTAATGGGAATATTGCTGTTGCCTTAATTAAGATCAAGATAAAATTTATATTGTTTAATTTGTCACATATTACTGATGGGTAAAAACAACCTAGTTAGTATTCAGAGGTACTAAACAGACCCAGCTCCCAGACTAGAACTGGCAGGGCCTCAACACTTCTCAGGAGAAGTCTGGGAGCCTGTGCTGCACAGTGGGCGAGAAGAGAAGGGAGCAGTCGCAGGGTCGTGCACTCTGCTGCGTATCGGCAGCCCCAGAAGGCTTCCCACGCTCTGGGATGCTCAAAGCCTTTAAATGGAGTGCTCGAGTCAGGATTCGTCAAAAGACAGGAAAAACAGAGAAGTGAGAAAATGGAGAAAAGCCTTCCCCAATGTGAGAACAAACCAGATACATTTTTCCAAATTATTTGATCAAAAATCTGGACAATTTTAAGTGAAGCATTTTTAAAAATCTTTGGCAAAAGACACTGTGAGCATTGATCAGATCTGGTTCAAAAAGAAATACCATCTTTTAAACCAGAAACTAAATATTATTAATATGAAGATTTTTTGGCTGGTGACCATTTAGCTTTCATTAAAATTAAAAAAATAAATTGCAAGCTTTTTTCAGCAAAAGCCATGGTTATTCTTATACTGTGAATAAAGCAATTCACTTACAAAAAAAAAAACAAGAAACAGAGAAACTAGAATTTAATGTTTCTTACAGGTCTAATATTGTGTTCTGTTCTCTTGTACAATGCCAACTTCAGCAGAAAAAAACCTAAGAACGGATTAATTTGTGACATCTTTGTTATGTTCATGGCCAAGATACGATCACACCTACATGATAAAATCTCACAGTGCGTTACTTCCAGGCTTCTGTGGAGGTGCCTCTCCTGAGGGTCTGGCTTACCAGAGTGACACGTTCCACAGAGACATCCGAAATTCCACTGAGACCTCAGTTCTGTTCCTGTCACTGGGAAAGTCCCCCAGACACTTCCCCATTTCTCTACAGATGTATTCATCCCACTAGGCTGGTGACTTTTAGGACTATAATCAATGAAGACTGCCCAGGGGCTGTTTCACCTCCTGTTTTGGGGAAAGGGTAAAGCAAAAAGGTTTGCAGGGCCTGGTTTTGGTAGTGGAGTTTTACAGGGGTGGCTTCTGTGAGAAGCTGCCAGAAGCTTCCTCCATGTCCACCAGAGCCAATGCCAGCTGGCTCCAGGACGGACGTGCCACTGGTCAAGGCTGGGCCAAACAGAAATGGCAGGAACATATTTAAGAAAGAAATAGTTATTGTACAGATGTAATTGCATCCAGAGAAAAGCTGCAAGAGACAGAATTGTGACCTTGCAGACACCAAGGTCAGTGAAGGAGGGAGAGGAGGTCTTCCAGGGCACTGGAATTGAGCTTCCCGTACAGCCCGTGATGAAGACAGTACCACAGAGGACCTCAAGGATGCAGAGATCCACCTGCAGCCCATGGAGGAGACCCATGCCAGAGCAGCTGAATGCCTGAAAAGAAGCTGGGAATCCTTAGGAGGCCCATGCTGGAGCAAGCTCCTAGCAGGGACCTGTGGACCCATGGAGAGAGGAGCCCACACCGGAGCAGGTTTCTTGATGGGACTTGTGACCCCATGGGGACCCATGCTGGAGCAGCCTGTGCCTGAAGAACTGTGCCCCATGGCAAAAGGACCCACATTGCAGCAGTTCACGGAGAACTGTTGCCTGTGGGATGAACTGATTTGGGAGAAGTTTGTGGAAGGGGAACTTCCTACTTCCTGTTGGAGGGACCCCACACTGAAGCAGGGGAAAGACTCCTCTTCTTGAGCAGTGACAGAAACATGTGATGAACTGACCACAACCCCCATTCCCTGTGTCCCTGCACTGCTGGGGTAGTGCTGGGAAGGAGGGAAGGGTGGGGGCAAAGTGTTTTTAAGCTTTATTTTACTTCTTATTCTCCTGCTCTGATTTTTTTAGTAATAAATTCAGCTAACATCCCTAACTTGAGTCCACTTTGCCCATAATGGTATTTGGTGAGTGATCTCTCCCAGTCCTCATCTCAACCCATGAACCTTTTGCTATATTTTCTCTTCGCTGTCCAGCTGAGGAGAGGCTTTGGTGTGTGCCTGGCATCCAGCCAGGGTCAGCCTACTATAGTAGGCTGCTTCAGAAGGCAGAGGAGCAGAATGGGCTATTGAAAGGAACCAATGGCCCAAAGAGAGGGGTATTTATGGCTAACTCCTCTCAGTTTCACCCTGTCCTTCTCTCACTGTCTGTAATCTGTTACCATGTCATCTCCTACCACCCTCAAAGAAAGCCAAGCCTCAACTTCTTCCCAGAAGCCAAGTGGAGAGGGTATTGAAACTCTGAACACAAGGTCCCTTATCACTGCTGCATGTCTGGATATGATGAGCACAGCAGTGAACTCTGAAATGCAGAAAAAAAGGTCATAGGTGATTTCATTTTAAAATATATGTGCAAACAGAAAGGATGAAATTCCCCAGTGGGCTCATTTGCTAGGATTTCAACATGTATCCAGAGCTACCAGGTCTGAGCCCTGATAATGACCTTCTGGTTATCAGAACTGGGAATCCTGAAATACAGTGCTTCAAATTCTTAAGCACTCTCGATGATTTTTTTTTAATTAAGACTCTGATTCATCCAGTCCTTCACCTTCGCATGAGTCTTCAAATGTTGCCCTCTCTTTCTAGATTTCTGGAAGCATCTTGCCAGCAAACACGATCTATTCAGTGAATTCAGAATTAAGGTTGCTTTGTCACAGAGCTGAGATATGTGATGTCCTACAGCTGGAGGCACTAGGAGGCTCCTTTCTGTCTCCTTTTCATTGCTTCACAATATCCCACAATGCAAAGAAAAGCATCTAGATGCCTACCCTACACCACTGAGGAATTTGCTTTGGGAATTTGGTCTCCAAAAGCTCCCGAATGATAAGGCTATCTTTTACTGCCCCTTGTTCAAGACAAAGGTGAAATGTCTTCAATCTGGCCCCTGGAAAGAGATTTCTAGACCAGTAACAGATTTCTGAATTACTGGTAGTATCTTGTAGTCTGAACTTCCTATATGACCCCAGAGGTAGAAACTCATTCTGCAGTTCTGACCTTCACTTTACATTGGAGTTCCCATTTGTTTTTTTAACTGCTAGACTGATGAGGAGTCTGTGTCCCTCTGCTAGACCACTGTGGTCTTTGACTGTAACTAATGACAGTGCTACACTTTCATCATCATACTAATCTTATGGTTCTATAACACTCCTCTAGCCTGATATTTATTTGTATTGGAAGAGAATAGCAAATACATACTACAAAGTGCCTACTACAAAGCCATACTTGTATATAAAAGCACTTTCAGGCATTTATAATATTTACTGTGGGTCATCAAATATATTCCCTGCTGTGAAAGATCGTCTTTGTTGTTCTTAGGCTCTTCTACTTTTTTCATCTTCCACAAAGTGAAACATCCTTATCTGTGCATACCCACTTTAACACAAACTGTAATCTTCAGCTTTTATCTGTATTGTTCTTGGGAAAAAAATACATCATTGCATATGAGCAGAGCTAAATCTGAGTAAAATATGTTACAAATCTATTAATCTATAGCAGTACAGCTCTTAAACACGTTCTGGGCAGGTTTCAAATATCTGCATTGTTTGTCAGAGCCATAAACAGCTTGATATGGAAATCAAAAGCTTGATATGGAATGGGGTTTTAATTTATTTCTTTTTCAAAAAGCACATAAAGAGGTATGTTCTTAATGTCAATTTTCTGTCATGACACTTTAAGAAAATCTCAGTATAGCAAGACCTGACTGAAAGATAGAGCTGCTTGGGCTCTCCAACTGCAAATGTTCATCCACAAAGATCACATGCCTGGAAGCGACAAAAGATTATCCTTTATTCTTCATCTCTCTTTGCCCTTTGGAAATGCTAACCTACTGTATATAAAAACTGTGCATAGCCTGCCTGGTGAAAACCATCACCAAACACCTCCAAATGGTTTTCCTCTGTGTTAATTTGCTTCTTGGCAGTCACTATTTTTAAATGGTATTGCATTACACTTCCACAGTTGAGCTCATATGTAAGATCAGATTTTGTATTCAAATATTCATCTCAAGAAAAAAAAGAGATCAAAAAATACGCCTGTTCCATGCATATTGATCTCAACTGCCACTTCCCTACTCTTAAACTGAGAGCTAAACCAATCTCCCAGTGATGTTAACTCAGGTTGCTCTAAGCTCAGTTGCTTGTCATCAGCCCACATAGACAGCTGGGTGTCTTGGGATGGAGGGATGTGCTGCTGGCCGTGAGCAGAGATGCGGCAGTTCTCAGCACCAAGCAGGACTCAAACTGGTGGGATCCCTCAGTCTTGGCTTTGCTGGCTGACTGCCATCAGACCACAGCCATAGACTGGGCTGCAAGACAAATATTTTGATTAATATTTTATTAGTTAAAGGAAACAAGGATGCAAAGCCAAACCCAAGAAAACAGGGAGTTGTGCATCTTGAAGCTGCAATTCTGTTTATAGAGAAAAATGCAATTTTAAAAATCCTCGTGTTTTTGTGGGATGCTTCAAGGACTATTGAGCTCTTTCCAGAATTATTCAGATTGTGGATTTTGAATATTTTGCAAGTCTGGAAGTAAGGTCTTTAGTTTTGGTGTCTGTAACACAGGCACACAGTTTAAAATACCCAGTCTTTAAAGTGTAGGTGTTTAATAATAGGCAGGTTGGACAAAGGATTGGAGGATTCTTGAGAGCCTTGTAGAAATGAATTTTTCTTTGGGCACCTATCTGTTGGTAATTTCTCTGAACTTTCAAAAACTTTTCAAAAATTTTTGCCTTTTTAATTTGACCTTTAAAAAAAATCTTAGCAGATTATAAGCAAAGCAATAAGTAGACAGTTTGCATTATTAATAAAAGAAGCCTCACCTCAGTGGCAGTTTCTCTAATCACAACACATGTACTATAAATAATGGAAAGAAGGACATCTCCTGCCCTCAAACAAATAAAGTTTGCTTTCTAACTTATGGAGATTACTGAAAGACAGAAAGCTACATGCAGAGTTTGCTCTCAAGAGTTTTCTGTGGGTGATTAATCAATAGGGAAAGAGACTAATCCCAAGTGGGCTTCTTGTGCCATAGAAATCCATCACACCTTCCTTTCCTAAAAGGCTCAAAGAGACAGTGAAAGAGAAGGGAAGGGAGTTAAAACTGACATTGGAAAGAAGAGTACAAAGTAGGTAAGAGCTTGCACAGCTGTAAAAGCAGATCTGAGAGAAGACAACCTTGACCTACTTCACACATGCAGCTTACCTGAAGTCTAAACCTGTTCAACACAGCCAAGTGCACGGTCCTACACCTGGGACAGGGCAATCCCAGGCACACCTACAGGCTGAGCAGAGAAGTGATAGAGAACAGCCCTAAGGAGAAGTACTTGGAGGTGATGGTTGGTGAAAAACTCAACAAGAGCAGGCAGTGTGTGCTTGCAGCCGAGAAAGCCAGTGGAATCTTGGGCTGCATCAAAAGGAGTGTGGCCAGCAGGTTGAGGGAGGGGATTCTGTTCCTCTGCTCTGCTCTCACAGAGACCCCATCTGGAATGCTGGGTACAGGTCTGGTACCCCAACGGAAAAAGACACGGAACTGTTGGAACAAGTGCAAAAGAGGGCCACAAAGTTGATTAGGGGACTAGAGCACCAGTCAACACTGGTAGAGTGGATAGACCTGAATTACTACCTGGATATTTTAAGAAGCACCAGCTATTACTCAAGCTATTCCGCTATATGTTACTAAAAAAAGAAATAGGTAGGTTAAGCCTATGCTTAGTCCTACAAGGTGCTGAGCAATCTAGTCTTAAATGAGATGTGACTTAAACATTTTAGGGGCCTGTGAACAGGTGACTCTTTGTCTAAAAGGATTAAACCCTTCCTTAACACCACTGCTAAGCGTGTTCACAAAAGGCAAAGTTCACAGCAAGAGTTCTTTAATTAAAGAAGAGAGGATATTAGCAAACAAGGCAAGCTTTTAATTGCAATTTCACAAACATTTAATAATATAAAGAGAGTATTACATACCAAATAATAGTGCTGCCATGATACTATTAATCATTGTGTTCATTTTTCCTGAAAAAGAGCAGCATTCAATCTCAGATTAGTTATCTCAGTATCAGAGAGATGGTAACTCATTCAAATCAGGTCCTTATTTCATGGCTACGGAAGCACATCATTTTGCTAGAAAAGTGAAACATCAAAATCTCACAGTGCTTTCTTTTTCTTTTTAAGCATTCAATGGACTAAATTCTGACCTTGGTTACACCCATATAACTTCAGAATTGTATGGATGAAACTAACAACAAAATAGGGCCAACTTTGTGAGCCTTTCTACATATGTTTAATTGAGCTAAGCAAGCGGGACAGGGTTTTGTGCACAAAAGACTTTTGTATTTGATTTTATTGTAAAAAAATTTTTTCCTCATCTCCGCCTCACTCCTTAAAAAAAAAAAATAAAGATGAAGCAAGCAGGAACAATGCTAATTACATTTTGTATGCAGTAAGAATGGGCAGGAGGATGGGGAGGCATGGAAAACAGGCCCCTGCAGAAAATGTGTGGAAGATGAAAACAAAGTTCTCCTGAGATGGATAGAAGTTTCAGTTCCACAGGCTCTGAAATGAATGGTTCAGATGTTGTGAACACAATGGATAGTAATGATGATTACTTTTGCCAATGCCTATGGTGATGTTATAAGCTAATTATATTAGTCATTTACGCAAAGGCAAGATGCCTTTGATAACTACTATTTGGAGCAACAATTCAGCATGTTGAGTCACTGTTAAGTCACTCTTAGAGACAGACTCCAATTCAACTTACACCCAAATGAGTCTTCAGCAACTTTGTTGGACACAGCAGTTTTACTCTGCATTTAAACCTTTATAGAAACATCCAGTTCTGGCTATCTTTCTATATGCATTCCTTTTTTATTTTTCACAGTTTGTCTTAATCACCTAATCCACATCTCATGGGATTGCATTAATGCACATACTGTATTTGAAGATACCTGATATCCATAAAAAAATATTAGTCTCCATTTAGCTTTATCTATTTTGACATTTACTACTCTGATTCTTTGGAGCCATTAATTCCTCATTAAATGATAGGGAATCCAGACATATTACTCAGTGGGGAACATAAGCACCGAAATACTTTTTGCATCACTAAAAAAATTCTCCTTTAAATCTCCCTTGAGGAATATAACTAAGCATCAGCTTTTCATGAAAACCTAAAAGTGCCCATCTTATAAACAAACCAGGGTCATGCCCACGAATCCCATCAAATTCCCCCAAGGTATGAACAACTTTTCAGAGACAGAAAAAAGGAAAATGTTAATGCCTGATGATTTTAAAGGACACATCTCCAGGATTTTCTAGATGTTTCTGTATCATTAGAGGAAGACAAATGTGGCAAGCAGCAACCTATTTTTTTATTTATGCTTACCAAGGCCTCTGCCAGCAAAGCTCTGCTCTGCCATAATATCTCGGTAAGCAGATCATGTCCTACCATCCTAACACAGCTCTATTATCCACAGTGAAATGTTTCTGTTGGAAAATGGAAGGCAGCAAGTGCAGGAGATATCCACCAACTTTGTGCTAGCAAATAAATCTTCATCACAGAAGTCAGTTTTCATGTGGTGGTAGCACATAAAAGGGCACTTACTCAAGACAGGACCTTTTCTAAGGTCTGCAAGTCCATAGGTCTACAAGGCCATAAATGTAACAAACATCTTCTAAATCCAACATAATTTATGGCTGCAATGGTAGTAAAGTGAAATTTCTGAGCTCTCCCAAGTTAACGTAGGTTAAAAGTCAATGAGACAAATGGCAATCTTTGTGCCCATTTCAAGAGCTGTACATACATTCCTCTGGTTTTGACTGATCAGTCTTCCTAAGGATAAATGCTCCAGAGTCTTCCCAGCCAGGAGCTCAAAATTATCCTATCCTTAAATTCTTAGCAAATAAAGCCTGGTTTCTGCCCTTCAGGTCATTTGGGATTCTTTACATATTCATGAATCTGATTTCTCAATAATTGTACTATCGTTTTTAGTTGCAGAAAAAAAAAATTACATCTGTGATGAATTTTCTTTGTTTTCAGTTTTTCTCCTGACCTTTGACAACTTAATCCATATTAACCCAAAGCTTTCAAACCTTGCATTTATGACAACTATTGTGACTAGAATCCAATCAAGTCTTTATTAATAGCCACTGAATACTTAAATGTGATCTTGTGGGGAAGATTGGAGCTGTCATCATTGTTAATGGAAAAGAGAAAGAGATTTTCAGAAAACTGTGTCAGGACTTCCCCAGACTCAAGTCACTTGAGGCTTGCATTGCTGCATATCAGGAAAGCCTCCAGTAAGAAGAAATATCAATTCACAGAGCAAGGATACAAAATATAAAATTCAGAAATCATTCTTTGTCTCTGCTCACTTTTATGAGTCAGTAATTTTTACAAGTTACCTTTATTGTGTATTTCCACTTCATAAATTGTTGAAATTGTTTTCAAGCACAAAATTGAAGGAGGCACTGTTAGGGATACAATTTCTACTAATTCTTATATTAGCTAATTCCAAGCAACATGCAAGGCTCATCAACAAGAAAATTCTTGTGTTTACACATAATATATGTACAATGAGTATGTTAATTTTTATAGCACAATTTATTCCAAACTTAGTAGTTGTCAAGATCAGTGACCACACAATACTCACTGCTCCACATATCAGTGTCCATTTTCCAGCATTCTGACCAGTCCTGGTGCTGCTCTTACTTTTTTTTCCCCTCAAGGGGTCAGTTCATTGTTTGACTCCTTTGAACTTTGCCTGATGCCAGGTGTTTAGAGGTAGATGAATAGTGACAATAGTATAACACGCATTTCATGAAGAAATGACTTTTTGAAGGTCGGTTCCAGGAGCTTGAGCTTGAAATGCTATCTGAGTGAATACGGATTACAGGAGAGGACTTGATTCTTGACCTATAGGCTTTTTGTGCTTGCTAATTTTGAAAGACACTTTAAAGCCTCTCCTGGAGGATCTTTCTTATTTGTACTGCCTTTTATCTAAAAAAGCATTTGATGTCACTTTTGCTTGAGAGAAATCACTTTCTGAGTTTAAAAGTGGGAAGAAGATTCCTCTGTTGGATTGCTTTGTTGCTGGGTCTTTGTGACTTCCTTAACTTTCAAACACTAACTGTTCATATTTATAAATCTTGTCTGCTAGGCAAGACTGTTAGGAATTTTTTGAGTAGCCACTATGCTATGAAATCCTACTTGATACTTGCCCAGATAACATTGGCATCCAGCTGTGTAGCTGCAGTTTGAGATCCATCGACATTCAAAATCCAGTCTTAAATTCCATCAAGACTTCAGTTACTTACAAACTGTTTCCTTTACAGATATTATAGAGCCAGTGTAAAATTTACTTATGCAATATGTTGGTATTTCTGTTGTTTGTGTCTTGTCAAAGCAGTAATATAGAGATGGAAGAGAAAATTGAAAAAGATAACAAAACCTAAAACTGTATAAAATATTTCATCTTCATCCTCCCAGTCTGGCAGCAAAGGTAACATGCTGATTGGCATAAAGATGGCATAATGAGAAATCACAAATATTATCCACGTGATCCAGTTCCTAATACAAATACTTTATCATCTCATTAGGGCTCACTATTTTTGAGGTATATTATTCTGAAAGTAAAGTGTTCAAAAATTCATAAAGGCCATGTTGTTATGGGATCTGAATGGAGAACTACATGTTCAACCAAGTGGAGTTCAGGGTAAATTTTTTTGTTGGTAAGAAAATGGACTACACAATTGTATTATCTTTTCTTCTCTCCTCCCAAATAACTTCTGAGCTCATTGTCCTATTTCGATCCAACCCGAAATGCCAAAGATAACTATGTTTCTACGTAACTCATGAGAATTGAAAGTGGTAGGAGAGCAGGGTCAAGGTTAGTATCTCTGCTAAGGGGAGGCACTGCGAAGTTAGGCTGCCTCACCCTCTGCTTGGCTGACCAGGCAGCATTGCATCTTGCCCTGCGGCTTCCCTGCACCTAGGGGATGATGTCACATGGGAAGGGAGGGAGATTAATTCAGTTAAGGGATTAAGAAACAAAAGCATTAGATCTCATTAGCTCTGCTGTTCCTGGAACAACAAACCCTCCTCCCCTCTGCCACCTCTATCCTGGTCAGCTTTTCTTTCAATATATAATAATATTAATCCTTTACAGTTCTCAGCTCTATCTGGCAAGTCCTAAATTCTCTGAAATAGAGGACCAGTTTGTGATTTTTTTTTCCACTCTTGCTCACTTAAGTAGTCTCATTAACCCCACTATTCATGTAAGCCACCTGCTGTTTGCTTGAGCAAAGAATGCATAAAAGTAAGCAGGAGCTTTGGGAAAAGTAAAATTTCTACTTATACAGTTCACATGCCCAGTGCTGCATATATTGTTAACAATGGCACTACAAACACTTCCCATAAAAGAACATTTGGGACCAGATCCGTAGCTTTTTAACTCAATAAGAGTCTGATTTCAACAGAATTTTGGATCAAAGCCATAAAAAGCAAACTACTTATAGAACCCAGCCTTTTACAAAAAGAGCGATTGCTAGTAGGTGTATCACCAACCTTCAGTATTTTAACACCACACCCTGACATATGTGATTATTCATTATTCTGTGGGAAAAAGACCTTAATATGTAAATCCTGGGAATACAGTAGATTAAAATCAGGTAGAGTACTTAAACACATTTGTAATAATTAATAAAAAATTACAAACAGGTGAGAGAGGATAACTGCCTCTGAAACATTTATTCTACTAGTAATTTTATTACCATTGAATTCTTGCCAGCCAGGAAACACCTAGAGGCTCATGTTTCACACCCAGTATTGCAGAGGTGAAAAGGTAGAACATTCTGCCTTAACAAGTATGCAAAGAGCAACTTCAAGCGGAAACAAGTTTAGCACCCAGCTCTTACTGGCTCAGCCACAGAGAAGCTCTCCATAATAACTCGCTCAGCTGCGCAGCTTCTGTGAGACTGCGAGCTGCTTCTTTGGCTCTTGGCTGTGGGGAGGCATGTGGTGTGCATGCACGCTCCCCAAATCCACTTGCCCTGTGAAGGTTTCCACTAACTAGCTGCTTTTTCTGCCTGACTTTCTGCCATATATATATATATTTTTAAAAAAGCATATCACAAGTTTATATTTAAAGAGAGCTAGCTAAGGAGCTACATTATAATAATGCAGGGTACAAACTGCATCTTTTCTAAACCAGAAATAAAATTTTGTAGTGGAATAATCATTTATCTCTTAAAGAATAAATTTTTCTGTTGTAACATACTATACAACCCAGAGGCATAGTGATCTCTCCAGATGACAGTAATTCTCACTATCCTTATCAAAAATGACAGTTGTTCCTTTGAAGCAGATTGCCATGGTAAGGCACTAGCTGAAAAGTCAGTTTTGTTCTGTCACGATAGGAACCTATCCCAACTCTGCATACACTAACATCTTCCTTCTGTGAAAGCAAACAGAATAAATATTTTCCATTTCTCCCCAAGATTTGTATGTCTGTTCACTGTGTGTGAANCCAGCAAAATGGCATTTTGAATGCCAGTCTGTATCATCTAGCTCTGCAAACTGCTCGTATTCTTTTCCTGGGCAAAATGAAAACGTGGAAAATGAACACACTTTGGGGTGTGATATGTTCTCATAATGGTCACAGTCAAAGCACAGAAACTTGACATAGCTAACAGAGAGAAGGAAAGCCTTCTAACAAGCCTATGGTAGCATGGAAAAAAATCCAGATGTTTTGGGCACATAAACCTCTCTAAAGATAGAAATAGAAGCTTTATACTTGCACAATGTTTGGAATTGTTCAGGCAGAGACTGGTAGCTCTCCCGTGCTGCTGAGGTGACCAGTAATACTACAGTGAGCACAGCCCTGTAGTAATCCAAAGGCTCACAACCATTCTTCAGGAAGGTTTCACCAACACATTTATGAATTTTAAAAAGTAATTAAATTAATTAATCTGTTCATAAATAGATTAATTCTCTTTCATAGAACAGGGAAAGACAAACTAGTAAGATGAGTCTATAAACGATAAAGATGGGTGGGAGAGAGAGCGAATCCATCTAGCTGCATGTTTATATATTCATTACATCACTCAAATTTAATTTGTTCCAGGAAGAAAGGAGGAGCCTTATCCCCTATCATCTTGCACATGATGAGATCATTTTCATCTGTGCAAAGTGAACATGGGGTCTTATTCCATCAGAATCCCACATTTCCATTTAAGGATTTTACATCTACCACACACTGGTCTAACTGACCAGACATATTATCACCTCAGGCATATTGTCAGCCTGCATATGGAGCTAGCTAGGATTAGCTAAAAGATGCAGTTGGAATTATTTTTATAAATAGGAAATAAATAGCACAGGGTGGGGGAGAGAATGCCAGCTTATGATAGTAAAGATGGTTTAGCATTATATATATATATATATATATACATAAAAATATATACATGTGGAAAATTTATGCTTTGTTATAATTTGTTAGCACTCTGGACACATCATTTTTCATCATGTACTTAGAACGAGAGAAAGATACACTTTATAAGAATCCTCCATGCTTATATTATAGCATCATTCTCTCTTAATAGCCTTCTGGCTATCCACATGCTTCATAGTAGAAATTATCTGCCAAAATCACTTAATGCTGAAGATATCATGGGACTGCAGGAAAAAGTCCACATTGTAGTTTGTCTTCATTTCTTCTTTGATTTCTTTATTTTTCCATCAATCACAATAGTTGATTCCTTAATGGTGCCCTTGAGAATCCCTACCAAGAAAGCAGAAAGTCCACAGGCTCTCTCTCAGTCAGATGTTTCAAGTGTTCTCTGAGGATCTTGTAAATCTTCTCTAATACAGAATGGATCATTCAGGACTCAAAATGTTTAGTATAATCTTTCCTCCAGTCAGCCTAAGGGACCACAATCCTCAGGATTGCGGCCCTTCCCCTAATTTTCTGAGGTTTCGAAAATGTCAAGACTAATCTTAGATTCACATACTTTTTTTTTTTAAATAAGTTGCTTGACCTTTGTGTTTCACAGATATTCTGACCGATGCAAGCCAATTACAAGGAAAGTTTGTCATCATTTTTTTTTCCTTGGGATACTCACTGCCCTTTCTGCTACACGATGCAGCTTTTAAGACTTCTGAAAACCTATAGTTACTGCTGATCTGACCTCAAACCACTCAGCAGCTACAAGTTCTCTCCTGGCTGCATGCTGGCAAAGGAATTTTTTTCCCTCATAACCTGCAAGAATTGCCACAGTAATACATCAGTAGTAAGAAAAATACCCAAAGCATGTGAAAAACTTTTTATTAACTGCTTTCATAGAGTTTTACAAAGGCGAGGAAATATTACTACCATTTTAAGGGGAAAACCCAAGCGCTGGGCAATGCTATGTGCTCAAGGTCATCCAGTAGGGGAAGGTCAGAGCTGCAAACACAGTCTTGGTTTTATAAGGCCACATATAGGATTCTAACCTTATTAACATGAGTCAGTGTTGTTCAGCAGATTAACCAATCAATCACATATTCTTTCCATTTTCCATTTTAATATGGGCTCTGACACCTAGTACCTCCAATAGCCGTGCTTAAGCCACTGAGAGGAATCACTTTTTATTGGCTAATGTCAAGGGTTTTTCTTCCTCACATGCAATTTAGGTTTTCATAGTTGGCTTCCTGACTCTTATACTTGCACAAGGATAGACATATTTAATCATTGACTTTTTCAATTGTTTAACTTGCACTGACAAGTCCCGATTGAAGCAATCTGTAGATTTGTGCCCAAAAAAAGAATTTAAGATGCAAACCCAAGCATTCCACCTTTCCAGGTCTAAATATGTATACATGGAACTACCCTTCAGAAATATGACCTACAAGGATGCCAGATGATACATGATAGTTGCTCATAAGTCTCCAAAATTCTGTATTATTTTAAATTGCCATTTAAGTATCTTAAAACAGGAACAAACATTCACAGACCACATTATGAATAACATAATTCAGCTAAATTTTCCAAGAGGTTGGAGGAATTATCTCATTGACCCAAGACCCAAATCTGGTCTTCTATTTGCTTATTCTGGCTGAAAACCAGTCAATTACATCTACAAAGAACACAAATGAGATTTTCCAGCATTTCACAATATTAAGGCCTGATCAGGGTCTTTCAATAGTTTTCAGTGTCATTTCAAGTGTCACACCACTGTGTTCTCGCAGTGGATACTTGTGCACATGGAGGATATGTGATTCGGCAGAGCATGTCCCTAGATTTCAGTGCAATCAGATTTGATCTGAGATACTGTCACACCACTTATCCTCAGGCAGCATGTCTGTAACATGTTATGGATTCCGGGAAGAAAAACATGTGATTTTTCCTTTTTCAGATGCCTTGCAACACTAGACAGAAGGCAGAAAGGTAAGGAAGACAACCTGCAGTTTTACCCAGCATTCACTCTAAAAACATTATCTGAAGGTGATGGGACGACAGAAAGATTCAAAGAGAACAATTTTTCTACTCAAAGGTATAAGAACTGTGCCAAGATTTCCTGAAATTTTCATCAATGTTTCTCAATATTGTCCCTCTTCTATTGTCATTATTGATCTTGAAAGCTAAAATAGCTAAAATAGCATATCTATCATGGACATTTCTACAGTACTTTGAGATAGGTGATGTTTGGATCTTTCCTTCATTTCTTGGTTATAAATGATGGAACAAATGGGCAAGTTGTATGATTCTTTGCAGTGGTTTTGTCTTAATGAACACACCTTGGGACACATCCTTTTCAATCNGCATATCACAAGTTTATATTTAAAGAGAGCTAGCTAAGGAGCTACATTATAATAATGCAGGGTACAAACTGCATCTTTTCTAAACCAGAAATAAAATTTTGTAGTGGAATAATTATTTATCTCTTAAAGAATAAATTTTTCTGTTGTAACATACTATACAACCCAGAGGCATAGTGATCTCTCCAGATGACAGTAATTCTCACTATCCTTATCAAAAATGACAGTTGTTCCTTTGAAGCAGATTGCCATGGTAAGGCACTAGCTGAAAAGTCAGTTTTGTTCTGTCACGATAGGAACCTATCCCAACTCTGCATACACTAACATCTTCCTTCTGTGAAAGCAAACAGAATAAATATTTTCCATTTCTCCCCAAGATTTGTATGTCTGTTCACTGTGTGTGAAGTTGACTAGAAACCTAGATACACAGAGTAGTGCAGACAAAGTTGATCTAAACGAAGGCAGCACGAAAATATTTGCTTGGCTTCATCCAGATTTCCTCTTCACCTGCAAATACAGGGTCTTAGAAATGCCTTTATTTAGTATCCAGAACTATTCCTATTTAGGACATCCAAATAAGTGCTAGGCATTTCTTCATGAATGTTGATCCACGTATTTCTTCAGTACATGTTCTGTAATAGCGATAGGAAAAAATGTGTACAAAAAAACTCATAAAATGGCACTCTAAACACTTCTGCACTGTGCCTGACATCATCTCTGTCATGAGGAAGAGTTCTGTTTGGTTTTTGCTTTTTAAATCCAAGGCCACAGCACTGGCTTTAACACAGATAAAATTATTGGCACCATTATTGACATTATTGAAGCTAGTACCACTCCTGCCCAGAGTACTGGCACAGATGCAAGTAGATAACCTTGAAAGGAGCTTGTTACAGACTGAAGTCAGTCTGATTTGGCCCAGGAAGAACAAGGTTTAAAATAAGCACCAGCAAAATGGCATTTTGAATGCCAGTCTGTATCATCTAGCTCTGCAAACTGCTCGTATTCTTTTCCTGGGCAAAATGAAAACGTGGAAAATGAACACACTTTGGGGTGTGATATGTTCTCATAATGGTCACAGTCAAAGCACAGAAACTTGACATAGCTAACAGAGAGAAGGAAAGCCTTCTAACAAGCCTATGGTAGCATGGAAAAAAATCCAGATGTTTTGGGCACATAAACCTCTCTAAAGATAGAAATAGAAGCTTTATACTTGCACAATGTTTGGAATTGTTCAGGCAGAGACTGGTAGCTCTCCCGTGCTGCTGAGGTGACCAGTAATACTACAGTGAGCACAGCCCTGTAGTAATCCAAAGGCTCACAACCATTCTTCAGGAAGGTTTCACCAACACATTTATGAATTTTAAAAAGTAATTAAATTAATTAATCTGTTCATAAATAGATTAATTCTCTTTCATAGAACAGGGAAAGACAAACTAGTAAGATGAGTCTATAAACGATAAAGATGGGTGGGAGAGAGAGCGAATCCATCTAGCTGCATGTTTATATATTCATTACATCACTCAAATTTAATTTGTTCCAGGAAGAAAGGAGGAGCCTTATCCCCTATCATCTTGCACATGATGAGATCATTTTCATCTGTGCAAAGTGAACATGGGGTCTTATTCCATCAGAATCCCACATTTCCATTTAAGGATTTTACATCTACCACACACTGGTCTAACTGACCAGACATATTATCACCTCAGGCATATTGTCAGCCTGCATATGGAGCTAGCTAGGATTAGCTAAAAGATGCAGTTGGAATTATTTTTATAAATAGGAAATAAATAGCACAGGGTGGGGGAGAGAATGCCAGCTTATGATAGTAAAGATGGTTTAGCATTATATATATATATNATCTACCACACACTGGTCTAACTGACCAGACATATTATCACCTCAGGCATATTGTCAGCCTGCATATGGAGCTAGCTAGGATTAGCTAAAAGATGCAGTTGGAATTATTTTTATAAATAGGAAATAAATAGCACAGGGTGGGGGAGAGAATGCCAGCTTATGATAGTAAAGATGGTTTAGCATTATATATATATATATATATATA
>VXBC01007998.1:449088-493868 GCA_013399945.1 Ploceus nigricollis
ATCTCCTTCATTTCCTATTCTTAACATATGCAGTGGTGCTACTTGAGAAGTAGAAGGTAACCTAAAATTTCAAATCTGATTTACTCTTTTTATAAGAAGGTTTAGTACAAATACTGAAATAAACACTTATGTGAAAAACATAGACTGTGAAAAGGGAAATATCTTTAGCAGGAGTAGATTTTACAAGTCTTCCTAAATTTATTACATTCCAGCAAGAGTTACTAAGCAATCATTCTACAAAGGTGTTACACCTATTGTGAATGCCATGGAGAACTGAGAAGTTTCCCCATACAGTATAGCACCATTACAGAAACACCTGTGTTAAAAATAACTTCAAACTTTTCTACTCCAAAGTATTCCTTAAGCTTTAAAATGTTTCCTTTCTTACCCGATGCTTTAATACTTGCATTATGTTCCAGACCACAACTGTGACAGCAAAAGCATCATCTTTTTTTCCTCCCATTCTTCTGACAAAGGCTAGTACTTCTCTTCAGTGACAAAAAATTGCACCTACAACTGTAATAAACACAGACAGAAGCATGGCAAGTTGGAATGAAAAATCCACAATGGAACGTTATTCGTTTGGTGTTTGCTTCCTTGTCCTCACGTAAGTTGCAGCTGCCACAAGTGGCACCATATTGGTCTGGAGAAAGGCCCTCATCCAGCAACAGATAAGGAATCCACTTTCACCCCAGTGTTCTACAACACTGCTGGGGTGGAACAGTAGCCCAGCCTAAGTCCTGGTGTGCATGTGAATTGCTTTGAAAGAGGGGAGTGAAGTGTTTCCCAAGATGAGTGAAGAAGAGTGGGAGAGCATTGAACTGAACAAACTTAAAAATACCTGACCATGAAACTGGTTCTTGGTAACCAGAATAGAATCACTCTATCTACTACAGCTCACACAGGAGTAGAAAAAACCAAGATTATCTTTGCAATGGTCATCAAGAGCATTTCCTCCTTTGGGAAAGAATTGTCAACCAGAAAAGCCCACACATCTGTCTTTTATGATGTTCTTCACCCAACTCAGTATGGCAGACACTTGAGAGGTAAGAGAAGTGCAGAATGTTGAAAAAGGGTGGAGTCCTTCTACCTCTTCACAGCTATAAAATTCAATGAGTTAGGGTCACGTAAGGCAGGAGGGTGAGGCAGCTTGAGAAGTACAGAGGTTTTTGCTTTTCACCCTTGGCCTGGTGATTGTTAACACTGAGTACAGCCTTTTCTTTGTGTATAATACAACATTTCTTGTAGAATCAATAACATCTCAGACCAAAGAAAAACTACCAATAGTCTTCTTCCCAGAAATAGCACATTCTCAATTCTCGTTCACTCCTTTATCCGCCAGCTGTTTTAACTGATTAGTCAAAGGCACACTCCTTGTTGACATAAAATGTGTGGCAAAAACAAGTGTATAAATGAATAATTATTTCCAACACTTGCAATGAGATTAAGCGCTTATTGGATTAGGAAAGTAACAGGATTTAATGGGGTCATTTATGCTGCAACTCTAGTATAAAAATGTACAGTGCATGCATACATATCAGATTACTATCTCTATAGTCCATCTAGCTATAATCATTTAAATATTTTATCTATACAGCACTAATACATTTCTGGTCTCTTCCTTTTTAGTACACTGCAGGTGAGTGTCCTTGGGCATCTCTGGGGTGAACACGTGACATAGCTGTTATTGCCATTAGTGAACAAGCATTTTTCAGCATGAGCTAATTTCAGTAACTTACAACTCTCCCAGATCTGGGGAGCTTTTAAGTCTCAGACACGTACACAAAATGCCTCTCTCATTGCCTCTCCTCCCTCTGTATGTTGCTGGAGTCATGACAAGCGCTGCCAGCCTTCATTGCAGTGTTCCTACAGTTTCCCAGGAAAAAGAAAGGAACAGGAAAGGATTATTTGGCAAATCCACATACGAACCACTGTATTGGTTGTGTTTGGCAAGGGTTTGGTGGCAGGACACTTGTAGGGGTGACCTCTGTGAGAAAAGGCTGGGGGCTGCCCCATGCTGGACACAGCTCCAGTGAGCTCACCAGCAGACGCACCACAGGACACAGCTGAGCCCATCAGGGAATTTGGGCTGTCTCTGAAAACATATTTAGGAATGGGTAGAAAACAGTGGACAGCCAGAGGAGGAGGAGGAGGGGGGAAAAAAAGAGTGAGAAATAATAGAGGAAACACCAGTGTCAGAGGTGGAGGCTCTTCAGCAGCCCGAGGAGAGGACCATACCAAAGCGGATAGATATTCTTGCAGGAACAGCCACCCAGGAAGGTCCCACACTGGAGAAGGTTTCTTCCTGAAGGATTGCAGCCCATGGAGAGGACCCACACTGGAGCAGGGGAAAAATGTGAGGAGAAAAATGTGAGGAACAGCCACCCAGGAAGGGCCCACACTGGAGAAGGTTTCTTCCTGAAGGATTGCAGCCCATGGAGAGGACCCACACTGGAGCAGGGGAAAAATGAGAGGAGGAAGGAGCAGCAGGGACAAACTGTTATGTATTAATTGTTACCTGCATTCCCCATCCTCCCCACAACGCTCAGTTGGGCCATGAGAGGAGTCAGGACTAAAGGGGGGAAGTTAAGCCTGGGAATGGGGGAAGTAAAGGAGTTGTTTTAGTATTTGTATTCTTGTTTCCCTCTACCCAAATCTATTTAACTGGCAATAAATTAAATTCATTTTACAAAGTTGAGCCTGTTTTGTCAATGACAGTAACTGACAATTGATCTCCCTGTCCTTACCTCAACCCGGAAGCTTTCTCATTCTTGTTTTTTTCTTTTCTCCCCCTGTCCAGTTGAGGAGGTAGAGTACAGCTGGTTGGGCATTTGGCTGCCAGCCAGGATTAACCCATCATGCCATTTTCAAGACTGATTTTTTTCAGACACTATGATGTACAGGTGGCTCTGTGGTGTAGCGTGTGTTAGTTTTTTGGCTAATTTGAAAAAGGATAATCCTAGGCATCTGTGAGATGTATGGACATAAGTATGGACATCTGAAGCCAAAAAAGAAGCTTCTGTTTTAGTCTAGACTGCAGAGCAATGAACTCCCTGATGCTATCTTGATATAGAGTTGATCAGTAGAGTCACAAGTTACTTGGTGTGGGAAATTGTAGGAGGGTCAGAATAATCAGAGATGTTCACAAAAAAAAAGGCTGACTGAGTCCTATCCTATTGAGAATCAATCAAGTGAGGAAATACCAGTAGGTATTTCTCTATTTTGAATGACTCTGTCTTTTGACTTCTATGTTTAATCTGTTATGAGTCCTTTAAAAACATGTACCTGGCAGCTTAAAATCCTGGAAAATAAGCACTAATACTGGCTGTAGGACCCTAGTTATAAGTGACAGAAAAGCAGCCTTTTTTCCAGGAATGAAGTTAAATCAACAAGTCAGTTACTAAAGTTTTGTGGTTGTTGATGCTTCCATTCACAGGAAAATCAGAAAAAGTGAAAAACACTGAGCAAATACAAGCTTTTTTTAACAACATTTTAAACTACATGAAATATTTAACTTAATCTCAAGTGGACATTTCATTTTGAATATGAGTTTATTTACTTTGTAAAAACACATTTCAATGAAAATTGAACTGTATAGTATATTCAAACTAGAAAAGGATACCATTTATTTTAAGGTATTGCAATGAAAAATCAAAATATGTCTTCCAATTTATTTTAAGGAGTTTAAGGGAAATTACTTTTTGTTTGGTTGGTTTGGACAAGTAACTTGATAAAATGAAATCAAATTCTCACACTTGTTTGATACTGCTGAACCTACCTCTTAATGTATATGAAAAATAGGTATACTGTGTCAGATGAAAAGTATTGACAAACTTTACCTGGAGCCAGACACAGTCCACCTGGAGTGTTTAAGCTCTGGAGCTGCCACAAGAGAGAAGTCTGGGCAAGGTTGAGGGGTGGATCAGTGCTTCCTATTGATCCCAGTAAAGTTGCTTAGGTCTTTGAATACCAGACAAAGCTATAAAACATAACAAAACCAAACGAACAAAAGCCATATTCCCTTTTATGTCCTTTTATTCAAGTAAAACTTCTAAAAGAGTAAAATAAGACTGTACCTTACTTCCTTGGAAAGTGAATTTAAAATTTCATTAATATTTCTCTTCCTTTAAGTTTTGTAAAAAAGCAAAAAGTCTGTCCAAAAGAAACAAACAGCACAGAATGCCAAAGTGATTACTCCAAACTTGGATTCCATAAGCATAAGTCAATATTAAAGAGTAATGATATTTTTACCAAAACCATCTTCCCCTCTTATTGTTGGAGATGACACACCTGTCACATTTGACCATTTAATGACAGGACCCTGATCAGAATATGCTGATCAGATATGCTTAGCTTCAAGAAGATATCTTGTAAAGTCAAGGAAAAACTCTCATTCTGAGAGCTGAGCATATCTCAATACCTCACTTTGGGCTCCTAGCAAATCACCCTGTCCCTTATATGTTTAATAAGTATTACGTTCATGTGGTTAGACTGACCCAAGAGTTGGTCTACAGGAGGTACCCAACTCTCATTTGTCAGCCTGACTTTTCCTCAGAGAGAATGGGAGTATTTTGGGAGGTAGAAAGGCATGGCTGACTCAGACCATCAGGTGACTGCATTATTGCAAGGAAACGGGGGTGAGCGAGGAGGAAGAAAGGATATACACCCCTGCCCATACACAACCCCTACAGCCTGGAGAGAGGGAGGAAGTCAGGCAGCAACACCTCTAACAGCTCAGAGTCAGAATGGGTGGAAGGAGGTGGCAGAGGTGGAGCTGCTTCCAAGTTTCAGCAAAGAAGAAAGGGAGAGTAACCTCACCACAGCCTGCTTTATGTGGGACAGGACAGAAAGGAAGATGGCAAGGAAGAAAACAGGCTATCTGCTTACCCAGCACCCAGAAATCCAGCAGAAATACTAACTTTCAAGGTGGGAATCCCGAGGTGGGATGCTGCTCCTGAAGCTGACAAAGCTGGAACTTGCTGAACCAGGACATGAGCTTCTTTGGGCCTACTTCTCATCTTAGCCCCTGTGGTGTGAGATTTGCTTGCACTGACTGTAGTCAGTGCTGAACCTCACACCGCATCTATGTTTGTGGTAATCATGACTTCATCAAGCCACACTACTTCTGAAATTTTTCTGCCTTTTCTTAGCCAAATACAGGCTTCATTTTGTGGAACACCAGTATATTTTTGCTTTCTGATTTTGCTGATGAAACTTCTTGTTTGTGAAAAAAGATCATGTAGCCAAACTCAATAGGGTAATTTTCCTCACTTTCATGCACTTTTCCTGTAGAAAGTGGTATGAGGTATTCTGGCTATCAGTATGTATGCCAAAGATACATAAAGAACACAATCAGTTTTCCTTAGGAAAGGAGCACAGTTATAGAAACTGGTCTCATACTGGCGGAAGGCAAAATTCCTACCAAGGCAGAGATCTCAGGGCCAAGTTAAGCCACCAAGTCTCCACTGTCATGGAGCCACAGAGGATTTCCCATGCCCATGATGTGAAATGCATTCCCACCCATCAGACAATCCCACTGATAAAATCTTGACTCAGATTATGAATGAAGCCAGTCCTATGCTCTTTACTTAGTTTTCCTAAATCCAAACAGATTCCATTGCTGCTGGATTTTCTTAAGAATGGGCTTTTTACTTTCTTTTTCCTGTAAGAATGGTATCTTGGACTTTCTACACTTGCTCAGGCACTCTGAAACAGATATAGATGTGCACATCTCACCCTGTTCATCCCCAAAAATCTCACCACATCCACATGGTCACTGACTGAACAAGCTGACTGAATTTCCCCTGAATTTTTGATTTTTCAGGATCAAATCAATACGGCAATAACTTATCTGATACTCTTTTCCATATCATTGTACTGGACAGTACCCAGGTCCCACCATCATAATTTGTTTATGAGGATAAAATCTCTATTATCTAAAAGGAGGCACTGTGTTCTCAGTGGTGTGCAAACAATGGTTCAAATACTCTAGGTCTGTAACTTAGTCCAAATACATTCTTTAAATTGTGTTGTCAAATCTTTTCACCTTTTCCTTTTTAAAATAAAAAATATAAAATGTTATGATAGTGTGAACTGTTGGAATCTAAATTGGGCAGAAATTGGAAGATCCATAGCTGTGATTTCTGCAACTGACCTACAAGATATGTCAGAACCCTCCCCCCATATATCCAAAGTTCAATAAATAATGTTCTATGCTGTTTGAGTGCAAAACATTTAGATAACAATGAAGTAAAACAACTTAAGGTTTTTTTGTTCCCTTTTAACTCTGTTCACATGTACATTTGTTGTGCAAAGCTAGGTGACACTTTCATGAAAACTTGGGGTAAATTCACTGTATGTTATTTTACTTACATACTCAGCAAACACAAAGATGTTCACATACACTCACTCTTATCTACATCAGTGACCAAAGCTGAAAATAAAAACCAATTTTCATGTTGTCTGCACCTCTACCACAGTTGCAAATCTAGGGCTTGAAAACACCTTCCCAGCTTGCAGCTCTTTTATATATGAGGATTCATGAGCTCAGCACAGAAGTTCTACTTTTCTACCTTCTTTTTGTTCCAATAAACACAAGAAAACAAACCATGCATGACTCAAAATAATTTGACCTAAAACTTTATCTTTACCCTTTTCCTATTTAAAGACCACTTACCGTATATTCCTAGTTCTTTTTCCACTATCCTCTTAACAGAGCTACTCACATCTGCCCTCTCCCAAATGTTCCCTCTGTTTTAATACTGATCATTCATGCAGAGACATGGAAGTGATCACATTCCTTATCAGAGAAGTTTGTAGACATCACCATCACCCACACAGCAATGTCTCCCTTTCCCACATCTCCTCTGAAATCACTACAGATGGGTCTAGACTCAGGCTTCCTTTGAACACTTCTCTCCTTGCACAACTCATCCCCATTTTCAAAAATGCTCTCTCCTCTCTGTGGTTAGATTTAGAGTAATCTATGCATATTTGGTGACCAAAATTCATAAGTATAATCCAAGTATCCAAGTGTACAACAGCTAATCTCAAGAAAGTTAATTTACATGAGAAGAGACTCTTTGCTGAGAAGACATCACACCATTACTTTATTTCCTCTGCTGGCATACTGTTGAAGACAAGGTAATAGTTAAGATTTTAGCCTGCTCTTTCAAATCCACATATACAACTAGTCTGAATTATGCTTGGGATTTGTCCTCTGAAATCATGACTCATTGCATCAGCTACTCTCCAGATGTGAACAAAGTGTTTCTCCCAGTACAGAAGCATGTTAGTGCAGGAGACAGGACTTGAACAGCAGCTGATGTGCATAATTAGAAAGGAATTCACTTCTGGTATGCACAGGAGGACCACAGAGTCATCACCTCAAACACAACATATATTCCACCACATATCCCACAACATATATCCCACAGGGTATCCCTAAAAACACTTCCACAACAAAACAGCCTGAAAACAAAGCAAGCCAGATGGACGGACAATGAGATGTCTTTGCAGGTGTGACAGACTAAAAACATTAGTTGCTTTCTTCACAAAAGTCAACGCTGTAAAAAGTATACCCAAAACTTATCTTCAAATTGCTTAAAACACCAGCCCAATGTGTTTATCCTGCATGTACCTTGTCAGGCAGATAGTGTCCACACTGCTCACACATGGGCACACATCTGTAGGCCAACCACAGGTCAAACACATCAGTGTCACACTGAAGGAATCCCCATCGCACTGTGCTCATTGGAAGGGCTTATTTATACACTGAATACTTTTGTGACTGGAAGCAGATGGGATCTGGGCATAGATTTGTAGAGTTTGCACAGTTTGTTTAAAATTCTTTATGTAGGTTTTAACTACTGTCTTAATTCCTGGTTGCATATTCATTTTCCACGAGCTTGAACACAAGAGCAAAAAAGTTATAAGTCAGTCAGTAAGAGTATATGTCTTTGTAACTAGGAGCTCAGATTTCAGATACTTGACTTTTGTATGACTTGGACAAATTTACATTAAGTGACAAGTGATGTCACACTGCTGAAGGACATAAATGTCAATATGTGATATATAGTTTATATCGTTTCAGACTCAAAAAAGAACTTTTTCAATACGTAGGAGAACTTTCAGCCCCTATTCATCCCAGCAAGTGCTGCATATGCACTTTTCATTTGTTCTGAAAACAACTGAAAAGGTGTAAGGATAGGGCACAACTTGAGTGACCTTCTCCTTCAGATATGGAAGGATGTACTCAAAATGTTTGTGAACAATCTATCTTGAATAGTTTTCTGTCTTCAAGAAATGTACAAAGCAACCTATAAGAATGTATAAATGCCTCACTTCTCATCAGCTGTAGGATTTGGCAGCATCCTTCACACACTTGGAGGTTGGAAGATGTTTGTGTTATCAGCTAAGCCCACCAAAATCAAACTGGTGTGGGGCCAGAGTTGGAGAAACCATCGGCAAAATGGAGGTTTGTTGTTCATGCTGGGCTCTTCTACCTTTATGGTATCATTTCCGCTATGAGCTGGTCTCCTTCAGCTCATTCGAGTATTTTTCACAGCAATCCTCAGTTCCAGCCTCTCAGAGAGTTACTTTTGTGGCCCGCAGGAGATGAAAACAGTGTGCTGATCATGAGTCCCTCCACCTCCTCGTGAAGGGATGAAACTAAAGAGACTGTCTGCTGTCAGCACGGTGCATATGGTTTGCTTTTGAGACAACACTTTAAATTATGACTGAGGGCTCCCACTCACACAAGTGCCTCCAGCTTTAGCCTTGCATACTCACAGCTGCCCAGGAAGCTATTGCCCTTTGAGATCATCTCAGACAAAGTGCACCAACATAAAACTGGTTTCTGCCCTGAATCACATTAAAGTTTTCACATGACAATTATTTTATCAAAGTCAATCTAAAAAAACCCACTTTTATTTTAAAGTATATCCATTACCTTCCTCAATGTTGCATCCAAAGCAAAGACATGTTACAGAGCAAGGTTTGAAGACTATTTTCTGACTTCTGAGTTAAATTAGCACTTTTAATACAACCAGAGTAGACATAAAAGTGGAAACATTGTGTGTGTGCAGGGAAGGTGAGAGAAAGTAAGAGAAAGTAAAAAAAAATCCCCTAAACATTACCAGTATGCAAAACAATATGAAACTATAATAAAACTGCAGCTACTTAAGGGAATAGGACATAATATGACTGGAAGTAGAAAGAAAACTGATACACGTGCATATTGATAAGATGTTGAATCTCTTGGAAACCAGTTAAATCAACAGAGTGGCTAAAACAGCATAGAACAAAATGTTACCCCTTGAAATGCACAGGTTCTGATAATGGAGCTTCCTATCCAGCCACAGTTTCTTGCCATACTCTGTACTTCAGGGTTGCTTGAGCAAAGTGAACTGATACAGTGGGAATAGAAATGCTTCATCTCAAAGGCAGCTGTATTTTTAAATATATTTTTTAGCACTTCGTGATGTATTTGCCTGTGTCAGGAGACTTAAATATTTAAACAGGGTGACAAAGTTCATTTCAACTTCAATGACAGTCAAACCCCCTGACATCCCCCTTTTGTAATGTGAGCAGAATTTTCTTCATAGAAATAGCCCACCTCAAAGGAGTGCAGAAAGGAAAAAGAAAAAAAGAACCAAAAAACTTCTATTACAACTTTTAAAGCCCTGAAAGTCTTTGCAATGTCTCTTTCACCTTTACCTACTGAGTCACTCTACTCATCTCCTACCGGTAGATATTTATTTTCTAAATAAACTGCAGGCACCCATATCGTGGAAACCATTCGCCCGCTTCGCCGCTCTTAGGGGGCAGGCGAGGGGCGGGCGGCAGCTGCCAGCGACCTCCCGGGGCCTCACCCCAGCCCGAGCCCTCCCCGGGCAGCTCAGGCCGCCTCCTTCTTTCCCAAGCACAGCTCTCAGGTCTGCCGGAGGGGTGTGCCTGTCCTCCGGCAGACCCGGCGATGAGCAAGCGCCTGTGAAATGTGACAGAACGAGAAACGCGGATTCTGTGCTCCCAGCCGGCGCGGCCCCGGGGGCTCTGCGGCCTCCGGGTCACCCGCGCGGAGCCACCTCGTGGCCCGCGCCGGGAACGGCAGCCAGCCGCCCTCCCGGCCCCGCGCTCCTCCTTCCCGGGGAGCCGTGCCGATCCAGGAGCCGTGCTGATCCAGGAGCCGTGCTGATCCAGGAGCTGTACTGATCCAGGAGCCGTGCCCGCTCCGGCTTCCCTGCCCCGCGCCCCTCCGCGCACCGCTCGGGGCCCGCCGCCGCCGCGCACACCCTGCAGGTGAGCACAGAGTCACAGAACAGCCTGAGCTGGTAGGGACCCACACGCACCAGCGAGTCCAGCCCTTAGCTCTGCACAGCACGTCCCCAGGAATCACACACCATGTGTCTGAGAGCGTTGCCCGAACGCTTCTGTGGTTCTGGTTCACCGTGGTTCTGGCAAAAGCGGTGCCGCTGCCAGCCCACATTGGCTGTTGTAGCTGGAACACGGAGGGGCAGGCAGAGCACAGTGGCAGAAATATCTTCTGCTGGCGTGGAAAAAGGTAATGACTGTCCTCAGGTGAAGTACTTGGATTGTATTAGGGAACAGTCTCAGCGTGCTTGAGACGAGGCAGGAGAGAGTTCTCCCAAGTCCCATCTTTGCACCATCCCTTTCTGCCGCTGTGGAGGGAGGGAGGAAAAGACCAGCTTGGGAAAGACCATTCCGGGGAAAAGAAAACTGTTCTGTGAAATACGTCATCTTATGATGACTAGTACAAAGGTATGAAAAAATAGTGTCTTTTGCATGGAGCGTTAGTAGTCACTACACTGACAAATCACAGAATCGTAGAATCATCAGGGTTAGAAGACACCTCTAAAGTCATCCAGTCCAACTATCAGTCCAGCACCAACACTGTATCCCCTAAACCACTAAACCAGGCCTAACCCCTAAACCACACCCAGCACCAGATCCAAATGCCTCTTACACCCCTCTGGGAATGGTGACTGCACAACTTACCCGGGGCAACCTATTACAGTGCCTGACCACCTTAAGAGTGAAAAATTTTACATAATACCTAATCTGAGTCTCCTCTGTCTCAGCTGAAGGCCATTTCCTCTGGTCCTCTCACTGCAGTCACAGTAGAAGAGACCAGCCCCCAGCTCACTACGCTCTCCGGGAGTTGTAGAGAGGGATGAGGTTCTTCCTGGGCCTCCTCCAGGGTAAACAATGCCAGCACCCTCAGCTCTTCCTCATAAGAGATTTTCTAGACCTTTCATGAGCCTTGTTGCCCTTCTCTGGACAGACTCCAGCACCTCAATGTCCTTTTTAAAGTGAGGGGCCCAAAACTGAGTGCAGTACCAACAGCACCTCAAGAATGGCTCAGTCAAAAAGGGTTTAATCTGCTGAAAGGACTTGTCTGCGCTGGGTGTTTTTTTGTTTGTTGGTTTCTTTTTTGGAGTTTTTTTTTGTGACCCTGTGTTTTGTTTTTTTTTTCTAACCAGTGGGCACATGGAGGGGCTGCAAGGAATGAGACAGGAAGAGCAGCACCTGGAGCTCCCTCCACTCTTGCTATGTGTCTCTCCTCGCAGTGGGGCCAGCACATGAACGCCTGAGCAGCCTGCAGGAAGGAAACAGAAACCAACTCACTCCCAAGTACACCAGGGTGTTTGCAGCCCTGTTTTTTTTACTTAGTGAATCAAAACGCATAAGGAAATGGGAAATGGGGAAATCATGCCTCATGCTCTTCCAGAGCGTTGCAGGCCAGTACCCTGTCAGACCTGTTTTTCAAGTACAGGGGTGCAGAAATGGCTTCCTACACACGCACAGGGCTAACCCAGGAGTCCCCCAGACCCCTTATCTTCAAACAGGAACAAGACTGAAGAAGTTGATTGCCCAAACTATTTTGACATTTATGTCCACCTTGGTCTTTTCTTCGTCCTTAGATCCGTCCTTCCATAATCAGCTAAAACAGACATGGTCTTCCACACAAGGGGCAAAATTTAATGTCTAAAAAGCCATGCCTGCTGTACAGCCATGCCACTGGCCATGAGACTCAGGGAGGAGTAGAATCTTCCTACCGGGAACTTCAGCTTCCTATGCAGTCAGGGAGAAGGCAAAGAAATTAAGTTTCTCCTTCCTCCTCCATTTCCAGCTTGCTCTGTGCAATAGCCAGTGTGGCTAAACAAGAACAGCAAGGATCTTGTTATTCCAACATATGACTAGAAACAAAGTGGGTCTGACATGTTCCTAACTCTGTATCAGCCTCTGCCCCTCTGTCACGCTTGTGCAAGTTTTTATGGAGCTACTTAGTAAAGAGCAGCTAAAGTAGCCAAGACTGAGGAAATGCTTTGAAAATGAAAAGAGGGTGATTGTCCTCAAAAGATTTGTATCCATTGTATTGCCTCATGGAGCTGTTGGAGTAAGCAGAAAGGCAGCATTCTTCAGCCAGCTTTTCCAAGATGATGTCTGCTGGTTTCCACCATTGCTGAACCATCAGAGTCACAGGAGAAATGTTCCTGTCATTTCTGTGTGTGATACAAAGACATGGACTTCAAGTCCCTGCTTGGTGACTCTCAGGGAGTCCTGCAAAGCCCCATGGAACCTTAGGCTGACACTGCAAAATCAGCTTCCCTGCCTGAGACAGCAAGTAAGCAAAAGACTGTGGCATACTCTGATATAGTTAAAATGGAACCCATAAAAGCAGTGGAGCTAGGAAGTCCCCTGCCACCCTCAGACATGGGGTTCTGGGGCAGATTTCTGTCTCTGAGGGGTGGCCACCACCCATGCTGGCACAGGGCAGCCACGTCAGCGTGGCACTGTGCCCAACTTGTCAGCTCTGCAGGGAGAGTTTCCTCACTGCCCTGGGTCATGTCTTCCTCACAAAGATTTTACAGGGATATCATAACTATACATCCTCCCATACGCACGGTTAAGAGTTAGAGCTTTCCTAATCCTGCATAATTATTAACATGAGAGCAATTAGACAGAAAGATCAAATAGCTTGTTATTAAAAAACCAATGAAGAACATAAAGAGCTACCAATTGGCATAAGAAATCTTGATTCCAGAATACTAAAACCCATAACTTATGGAGTGTTTACTTTATATTATATGATTTATATGCTATGGGATGTATCATTCAAATTCCACCTGTCCTGTGTGGGAACAGTATAATTCATCATGTAGATATTCAGGTAAAGGGGAGGTGACATCTTGTGTGGCTGGGTAGCCTAATCCCACATTTTTATGGTCAGGCTTTAGAATATTATTTTAAGTTCAGTTAAAACATTAGAGATTCTGATTTATAGCTAATTTTTTTCATCATTGAACTGATAAAGTAAGCTATAATGAGAAGTTTCTGGATGATAGATGTCATTCTTCTGAGCGGTGCTATTAGCACTTGTCCAGTTTCAGGAATTTTTATTAAAGAAAAAAAAGACACACATATGGCTTGGTATAATTATGTAGCCCTTCAGAGTAAAAGAACTGTTCAAGAGAACACATATTCCTAAAGCTGTGTTTATCTCCTTTTAATTTCTATTACTTTTTCCAAGTCTGTCAGCTTTACATATAATTTTGCATTTTGTCAAATGAAGTTGATAACATTTATTTCACAGAAATAAAGGCCAACATTCATAAACTACAATAACAAGCCAACACATGCCAGCATCTGTGAATGGAAAGGGGGATAGGAAAAGGGCCTTGTTTTGGTAGGCAAACAAATTTCAGTTTGCATTTCACAAGGGATTATCATTAGTCTTGAGCAAACTCAGTGTCTGTGAACATCTTACATTATTCTTCTGGACCACAGAACCTTCTTCTGGTTTTGAAGAGCTGGCTTGACTTTGCAGGCATTTCTTTGATGTAACTTAAACCCTTTTTTTTCCCCCCCATGTAGGAATTGAAACTGTACTATAACTTAGCAGGTAGGTTATGGTAAATAAACCTCACACAGCTACCTAATCTGCGAGATATTTCTTTGGACCATGAATAGAAGGTATTACTAGTATTCCTTTACTAGTATTTACTATTACTTGTATTTCCTTTCTTCTGTCCATGTTATCAAATTTGTTCTTCACACGGTGTTGATATTTCTTTTCCCATGCTGCTTTCTTCCCTTTACTTCCCTTATTTTATCATTAGGTATTATTCTATGTCATCATCTTCTGAAAAGAACAAGAAGCTAATAATATTTCATGATTAGAAGTGGTCTTTGAATGGGCTTGTAATGAGGTGAAATGAGTTCACCCATCTCTAGTTGTTTTGTATACAATATTCTCCTAATAGTGAGAAATACTTTGACAGAATCCCCTTAATTAAAACATTCAACAAACTGAGAGCCTGTGGTAGCTGGCTATGTAGGTTTACACAGTAGTCTACCTTAAGCAGTGGCTGGGCTGAATTCAAGGGTAAATTAATGTGATCTATGATTTCTTTAGGCCAAAGGTATTTTATACTTAGGGGTTTTTTTTTTGTTGTTTTTTTAGTGTACTTAAACACCTTCACAGTTACTTAATTACCCGGAATAATTTTGATTCACAATCACTGATTAATGTATGAGTTACAGTCTTGTCCACTTACGTGAATCCTTCACCCTTAGTCAATTTTACTATAAAAAGCTTTGACAATGTTGGAGTGTGCTTCCCGGGATGTGCTGTTGTTTCACTGATGAACTCCTCGTGAATAGTGCATATATCAAAGAATTTTTTCTTTGTTGTAGGAATCAATTACAATTTCTTTTTCTTGCAAGCAACTGTGGAGTTTGCAGCTTTTTTCAGAACATGGGTTTTTTTAAGAGAAGAAATGCAAAAAACTGCTGACAGAAAGTTACTTTCCCACTGAAAGTTACTACAGCTTGTCTGTGGGCAGAGAGATTTTCATTTAATTTAAAAAGTCCAGAAAAAAGGGAGATGTTATAAATAAAAAAACCAAAACTACTATTTTGTTGTAATATCAATGGCCCTTAGCCATAGGTGATCTAAAATCAGGCCAGGAACAGAAAACTGCAAAATTGTATACCAGCCACTGTTAGTAAAAGCAAAAACAAGATTAAGATTGTTGAGAAAGGAATACTACATTTTTGGTGTCAGTCTTCCTCTCGACTTTTCTATACCTGTGACAGTTGCTCCAG
Source organism: Ploceus nigricollis (assembly GCA_013399945.1). Classification (NCBI taxonomy): domain Eukaryota; kingdom Metazoa; phylum Chordata; class Aves; order Passeriformes; family Ploceidae; genus Ploceus; species Ploceus nigricollis. Next base: position 464,218 of record VXBC01007998.1, read on the forward strand.
AGAGGTGTGATGGACAGGGAGGAAGAGGAGAGTGCTTGGCGTAAGTGGTGCATTTGTTTGAAGTTGTAGGGCAGCACCTCATCTGGGTTCAAGTGAGTTCGTTGATGACACTTCTTGGAATTACTTATTCTTGGTGGTGTACTTTGATTAACTCTTTGAAAAAAAAATGGTGTTCAGATGTTATGAGGCAGGAACTGACAGTCATTCTGCAATAGCGTGGGAGTTTATAGTTTACTCAGCAAAAGCTTGCATGCTGGTGTATTTTAGAAATGTTGGTCACCTCAGTACTTGAGAACTCATTCTTTTTGGAGTCTCTTAGTTCTCCAGAACAGAAATTAATTGCATGGTTTCATAATTTGAATTTCACTTACTATTTTTTTGTATTCATAGAACCACCATTTGAGCAAGGTCTCCACTGTGTAGTTTAGAACAGTTATGAACTCACATGAACCATCTGTCCCTGACCCAGTAAACTCACCTTGTTTACTGAGCACTGATGAATTCAAAGGATAGGGTCTTTCTCTTGATGAACTGACACAACTGGTCCAAAGTTTTCTGATGCCAAGGGAAGACCCTCACAGAGCTCAGAAGTCTGGGGATCAATCTGTAGTTTCAGACATCCAAGAATGAAAAAGGGCAATGAAAAACAGCAATGTCATTAGTACTGCAACCTTAATATAGCATATTTTATAGAAGCATGGCGTAAAATCATTATTAACCACATTTTACACATATATATTCAGGATCAAATTTCATTTACAGTTGCTGAAAAATTATATTCACTGGAAAAGACACATGGCATAATTTTAGTCTGCAAGGAATAAAAAGCATGCTTGCAACAGAATGCATCAGAGAAGAGCTTGTCAGTTTTATGAGGAAGAGAAGTGATGCTCTGTTGGTAACAGCTCTGTCACGGCCTGGTCTTACCACAGCCAGACTGCATCTGTATCCTCATGTCTACCTGTCTCTTATGTTACTTGGGCTGGACGTGTGCTTGGTAATGTTAAACTCACATTCCCAAAAGCCTGCTCTGGGAAACTAAGGTTCCTAACATGTCTTTTCTGCTGTCTTTTGGGCATGTAAGAAGTGAATAATATTCTCCATGATATGCCCCATGCCCACATCCCTGTGTTGTCAGTTTTTAGTCAGTGCAGATCATTTAGCACAATGTACTTCATCTGTGAGGAGAACGTGGATCCAGTTGACCCAGTTATTTCACACTATGCTGGAAATATCAGTGTATCTATATATATCATACGTGTTTGCCGTAACAATAGGAACCAGGACAGATCTAGCTGGTTTTGCTGCTATCAGGATAATGCTGCTAGCTTGTGAAAGGCATTGTGGGAAAACTCTTTGAATAATTTTTGAGGTGAATCACAACCACTAGGTTTGGAAAATGATTAGGTAATGTAGACCAGCATTTCTTAGCATTGCAGTGGACAGTAATACCATTGCAACATTTAATTACCAACATTTACATAAGGAAGGAGTCAAACAAAAAGGAGGTAATAGTAAAGAAATATTCACAACTATTTGATTGTAAATAAAAAGTGTGGTAGTTGTACAACATGAGAAAAACCTTCTTTTTTCAAAAAACCAAATATTTGTTAGCTTCTCCATTAATTTAAAGAGGCTGAAAAACTGTAGGCTCCGAAATACTTGCAGCAAATTAAAAAAAATGCCTGAACTTTCTGTATTTGTGAGGAACTACTTAGTTGTTAAAAGTAATTGATAGTCTTCCTTTTAGAAGTAATGAACTATGTCCATATTTACATGTTCTTTTCACTGAGAAACACAAAGGCAGCATCATTTTTGTGTGATTCCCTAGTTACTGCAAGAAGTTTCAAGTGTCATCAGCACTTGATGAAATTAAAGTTTCTCTAAGTTTTGCAGCTTCATTTAAAGCTATCCTACAGGTTCTTTAAACGCCAACAGGTTTTTAGTTTCTTCCATAGAATATAAATTTGTTGCTGTTTCTTTCTGAAAAGTTATTTTTCTCCTGTGCTTCCCATAAACAGTTGCAGTAAGAGTACTTTACATATACAAAGTCATACATACAATTAAAAAAAAAAACTGGAAAGAAAAGGCAGTGTAACAGCCAACTCTTTGTGTCTACTGTGTGCAAAAAGCATGAGCCACAAGCAGACATTTTCATCTGTGTCAGAGGTAGCTTCTGTGATGCTCACCAGTGTTGCTGTATATGTCATTGGTTAGGGCACTCTTAGGGGTTTTACTGTAAATTTCTCCTCCAAATGTTTGTGAAGGGAAAATAGTGATTAAATCAGTGTCTTTCAGAGATGGAAACTCTGAGGCCATATCAAAATTAGTCTTGATGACCAATACCTGACAACTCAGATTAAACTCGCTTTTCTGAGAACCACATTGCAAAACAACGCAAAACCAAAGGCTTTTCTTTCCTCCTTGTTCGTATGGGTAAAAGTTATATAGAAAATATTAGTTAAAGTGTGATGAGCTGGCTGTCTTGTGATTTGTTCCCAGTAACCACAGGAAACCTTTATCTGACCGTGTGGATGTGTGGGGAGGCTTGGGAAGAAGCACATAATGCTTTTGCTAGAGACTGTATCCTCACTGCAGAAAGGTTAATGCAAGTAGAGTCCAGGCTCTAACCTGCCCTGCCTAGTTAATTCAGCTGGTCATTTTATGAAAAGTAACCCTTGTTTTGGAGTTAAAGGGTTCAGGTGCAGAAAAAATTAGGGAGTGATGCAAGTTGTCATTAAACGATACAGAGGAGTTGGCAGGGAAGAAACTTTCTATTTCCTCCTTCCCACTCCCCACTTCACAGTTTGCCTCCCCCTGGTCATGCTGACACAACTAGATGTTGGGCTGTGAAATAAACCAGATCCCTGAAATGATCCAAGTAAAAATAATCCTTCAGAAGTCTACAAATGAAGTATAACTCTAGCAGAGCTCTTAGAGACCAATTTTAATGCTTATTTTATTTAAAATAAATAAGACAGAAATGATTAATTTTGTTATCAGAAAAACACTATTATTAAGCATTATAAGGCAGTGCATCATGCTTTTATCAATTCATAGATTTATTTTTTTTTGCAGCCAGAAGGGACTAAGTGTTAGGAAGATGATTTGAAGTTCATGGAGAACAAATGAATTTAATTTTGAGTGAAAAGCAAAAATTGACACCATAAAGTTAAAACTGGATTGGCAGGCTATCTAAAAATGCAATACTAAGTATTTTAAAATGAGAAAGAGAGATCTAACCTTAATAACAAGAAAACATGCAAGACCAAGTGTAAGCTTTTGAAAGATAAATTTATCCCACTTACATATTACTGCTGCTTGCTAAAGCTGTCTCTGCCTAGTTAAAAAAGATTGATGAAAAAACGCTAAAAAATAGAAATGGAAAAGTGTGCATTTCATACAAGTGAAGCAGCAAACAAGAGAATAAGCAGATTGCCTAATAATCAATGTCTGTCTAAATAGTTGGCAAGGATATATTTTAAAACCAGTGCTGAAAGTCATGCAAAAGAGAAGAGATGGTAGGTAATGGCACAGGTCCTTCAGTAATATGGTGGTGGCATTTTGGTTCCTAAATTATTTGTATAACTTTCACTGTATTGTAATTCTGTTACTTTCACAAAATACATGTGAAAATTATGCTGTTTATGCTTTAACACTTAAAGAATTGTCTGTGAAAGACGAGGTACTCAGGAAAAAAATCATTAGAAGTGCTCTGAATGAAAGAGTAGTCTCAAAAGAGGGTTTTGGCCCTTTACCTGAATGCTGCAACTTTCTGTTTTCAGTCTGCTTAGTTTCCTGGACTAGAGAGCACAGTTACAAAACACTTATTCAAGGAAATTTCATTTTGATTCCTGCAGCTTAGCCTGCAGCATAATTTTCTCATCTGCTTCTCTGTTTCACTCACTTACTTGAACAACTTTCTCTCCTCTGCTTGAGTTGAAGCAACCTTTCATCAGCATTGTTCCAACCATCTCTTTCTTTCAGCTTCATCACTACCAGATGTCATGGTGCAGTATTAACGTGTTTACATTTTAGATTCTCTCCTCCCACATGGTAGGTAGCTGGGACTTGTTTGGCTACAAAAAAAATAGTGGTGGGAAAATGTCTATTATTTTCTAGAGAAATTTTAGGAGAAGAGTGAAAGATTCTCTGTATTTTACAAAATAGAAAATAAACCCAGATTTACTGAACCCTTCTATATTGCACGGAATTTTATAAGCTTTCCACAGCTTTGAGTAAAGGAGTAGCAGAAAAAGGCTTGTCTACAATGCAATATAGTAATGAGATACTTCAGATGTTTCAGATTATGACAGTTCAGCCTTTTCTGGAACAGAAATATAACTTTTGAATATTAGTGCCATTTCAAAATCATTTATTGTTTAGCTCTAATAATATTTTTTTCTTTAGACTGTCATTTTATTCTTTGCATATTCATTAGGGTCTTGTTCTCAGCCATAACTTCTAAGACCTAATCTAACATGAACAAAACAATATTTAAATCAAAAAAAATTTGAACTCAGATTAGAGCACTCATATCTTCTGCAAGCTCTTTGCCTTGGTGCCAGGTAATATATTTCTCCTTTTTACATGAATACACACATGGTTTTTCTAAGCTATATGTGGTAGATACCTTTGCAGTATTTCTTTCCCACATCCATATTTATCAAAAATCTTTTCAAAATGCTAATATAATCCTAAATGTTGGGAAGAAAACATCAGTTAAAGGGGCAATTTTAAAGGGTCAATTTTCATTTCAGTTTACTGGTGTTTATTTCTTCTAAATACTGAATTTTAACACTTGTAATTTTTATCTAGGTTCCAGGCCTTTTGTCACCATTGTTTGGAGAAAGACAAGAGAACAGCAAAAGAGTGGATGAAAAAGATTTACAACACCTTTTCCCTCGTTAGTTACATCCATGTAATTATAGCAAAGCACTGTGTGGGTACCACTTTGCCATGCACCTGAAGCATTTTTTCCTTGACAGTGCACTGATAGTTTAGTAACACAGCCCCTACTGTGACTGACAGTTGGTTTTGGACTAAATCATATAAAATTGAATAGGAGATGGTGGCTATTGGCTAGTTCAGCCAAAGTCTATTTGGCAGAGTAGATTAACCTCCATGAAGCTCTGCATTATTGCACAGCTCCATGCGATGCTGGTGTCTGCAGCACAGGTTTACCCTTAGCTTGGCTACTAAGAGTAGCCAAAGGCAGTGCTGCAGAAAAGCAGAGAATCACTGGAAAGGCTTTCTTTAGCAGCAACAAAGATTACATGTGTGCCAAACACATCAATATGGCAGATGACCTGACAGAAGCGGTAGTTAAAACAATTTAGCCTTCTTAGGAATGTTGTTTCTGAGGTAAAAGCTCAAACCTCAGCTCACTCAAAAGAAAATTATTCTAGAGCATCATTTCTGTAGTTAACACCTTAGGATTGAAAAATGTGTAAATTAATACTGTTGCTTCAACATTTTTATCTACTTCATTTAGTATTTTCCAAGAGCTAGTTCAATGCCATCTGAATCTGTAAATTACAGAAATGAAAAGCATTTAAGTCTGTTGACTGGGGATAAAAGAAAATAGAATATTTCTATTGAAGAAGCCAAATACAAAGGTGATCTGAGAAATTGCATTAATGTAAGCTTTTGCCTGGAATCACAGATGAGTCTAGTCATCAGTCATCAGGGAGAGATGAGAAAATGAACAGGAGTTAAGAAGAGGTTGAATGGAAACATGGTATAAGTCCTACCACCTGACCTCTGCCAGCAGAGCCCAATGTGATGGGAGCACCTGTGTGAGTTTTCCAAACCAAGTTTGTGCTCTTCTCAAGGGTGCCAGGGCTGCAAGATTAGGGCTCCCAACTGATCTGCGCAGACTCCAGTGAGGGAGGAGATTGTCATGTATAGGCATGCTTTACCTTAGACACCTAGACCAGTTGAAACTCAAGGTAATTAAAAGTAGGAGCCCAGGATTAAATTGTTTTCTTCCAAACTGGGCATCAAGTTCATGGAATAAATTAGGTTAGCCAAGATACCAGCCCAAGGTTGACAGGTGTAACACAGAAACTATGTAGGAGAGCAATGCCCTTCTGCTGCAGCAGCGGCAGGCCAGGCAGGTGACAGGAGGGTGTCTCCTGCCTTCAGGAAACTGATCTGAGAGCCTAATTTCTCTTTGTAACTCCCAGAAAGATGTAGGCATCTGCGTCAGTTAATTCAGGGTGCTGAAGTTAGAGAACATGATTACAGGCCCTCACAAAGTATTTACACAGACAGGTGGCCTTGTCCATTCACCCTTGGAAATACAAATCCTCTCCTCCGTGTTAGTGACCTTTCACTCCTGCCACCAAGACTAAGATGGGATTGAGTCTACTGTCATGCAGTGCTGGAGTCCTTTTCCCTCTGCTGACTCCTGTCCTTGTCCAGGAGGGAACTTTATTGAAGTGAGACAATGGCAAAACTCTGCCTGATGCTGAAGCCTGCAGCTTCAGGCTTTCTTAATGCAGGCTGCTGGATCTCCCCTCTTCTGCTTGGCCTCTGTCTTGCTGTGAATTGTACTTAATTTAAATTCACACAGGGTGGAGGTCATATTTGTGCAGAGAGGTGGGGAAAATCCCACCCTTAAAAAACGCTAGGATGGTGAAAAGGGGGCATGTTTTGTACATGGCCTTTGGCAGGTTCAAATGTTCAATTAGAATGAATCAAATTCAGGGCTTGAAGCATGGGACAGTAGCATCTTCCATGTGAGTGTCCTAATATCCTGTACATTACTGGCTTCTCCAGAGTTGCCTTAGAACACTTGTTTCATCCTGATACAAAAAGGGAAATTTCTGAATTTTTGGCAGGATAGTAAAACCACCCAGCTGCAGTCTCAAGGCATGCACCCTCTCTTCATGGGAGGTGAGCAATCACACGCCACGTTGTTCCCTCAGGTACTGGCCCAGCTCCACAGGCTGATAAAGAGGGATGATAGGTCTACAGCCCCACCTCCTTCCTTTGCCTTTTTGACATCCTGCTCCCCAAATCTGAGTGACAACAAAGGCTACCATAGTTCTTGGGCTGCCTAGGACACCCACAAGGCAACCTGTCAGGTCCTGCATGGATGCCAAGGCTCAGCTGGGAGCAAATCCTTCACAACACAAACAGCTCTGGAGACTCAAAAGCACTTCCTTCCTTTTCCAGCTGCTGGGTTACCTGAATTACTCCAGGGTCCAAAGTTTCCTTCCTACCCGGCCATTCCACTCCTGCATCTCATGTCCCCTGCTGGCCAAACCTCACCTGTTAGAGGGGCAGGAAGCGGGGTGAGATTAAACAGTCATTGAGAAGGCTCCCATAAAGCAGAAAGATAATGACTGCTCCAGCCAGCGCTGGCAATCACGGCACAAACTTCCCCGCACAGCGCTGCCAATGTAGCTCGCTCCTGACTGCGACACACCTGCTTGCTGAGAGATGCACTGCCCGTGCCAGGGCTGCCCACCGCACCGACTGCGCCGCGCTCCCGAGCAAGCACACGGAGCCAAACCACCCCCTTCGCTCCACTTTTAAGTGCAAAGAGCCAAATTCAGGCCTACGGCTCTCAGTCCTGATGTAGTAACACATCCTTTGCATCCTTACCACCTGTGTATGTGCCATATACCAAACCAGGAAGTCACACTTTTCTGTCTGTAGAATCCTCTGCGTGATTTACAGAACATTGCTGAGCACATTTTAAGATAATTCAGTGCTGAAAAATGATTTTCGGTGAATCTTTTATTAATCTACATGTGCCAAATCATATCTGCAGGGGAAAAAATTCTAAAAGAAGCCCAAACAAAAATAATAGAACAATTATTGCTTGAAAATTCTGATTGTCTATAAATTATAAGTCTATTCAGCTCTGTGACAATTTATGTTTTCATTTATGAAACCATTCTTGTTATTAACTTTCAATCTTGTTTACTGAGGGAAGTAGAAATACACCAAGCAGGCAAATCATTTTAAACCACGTCTTGAAAACCTAGGGTTATGGCACACAGGACACGTTTATTACCACTGTTTTAGAGCACATGATAAGTTTAAAATGGGGCCCTATTTCAAGCAGCAGGGGTTGGTTAGGACAAGGCAACTTACCATGACCGCAGTTTCTAATGTAAAAGTGTCAATGTGCTCGGTATATTCATAATGTGTTTATTCTCATTACAGTTTTCAATTTGTCAGTGTTTTACTGGCATGCAACCACAGAGCACAGACAGCTATTGCTGGTTAACCTTGTTATTGCAGACAAGTTACAAGTCCTGACAAGAGTCTGATAACTGTGCCTACTTATTTTAAGCCATGCATGAGGAAAGGGTAGGAGGTTCAAAGTAAGTTATGCTTTCCTGTGTGAGTCCCCATATGATCACTCAAAGTTACTGTAAATATAAAAGCAGAAGTGCCTGATTGCCATTTTGTCATTATGCCATTAGACAAGAAGGTAATCAAAAGACAGAATCAAACGAGGCTGAAGTTGCAAAAGTGTAAAACCCTGAAGCCTCAATCTTTTAAAGCAAATGTATGGATTTAGTCGCCTGTGCAGGTTTTTGCAGGATGGAGGACTCATTCACTTGCAAATAATCTGTCCTGGAATCTATATCCCAGAAGAAACAGTGACCAAACAGGTAAAGAGTGGAAATTACTATTTCTTACGGAAAAAATGTGCTTTTCTCCTTCTCCTCCTCCTTTTCCTTTTGACACATTTACCGCTTATTCATCTGTCTCAGCACCTTGTTGTAGCCTGATGTAAACTTGTAAACTTGCTGGGTCAGAATAATCTCTTTTCCTATTAATTTAACAAAACCAAAGCAACTTGTAAAAAAGCCCATGATCTAGCTCTGATCTCTGACTGAGGTCACATATCAGTCCTGGAATGTAAATATGATCTTACTAGTTGACCAAATGCTCCACAGCAGTTAAATAATAAATACACAGTCATGGAGTAAAAAAAGAAAAAAAAAGTTTAGGCAATTCCTGGGTGCAATTTCACAGATCATGGTAAATCAGATAACACTCTTGCAGCTTCCCAAAAAGAGACACATAAATAAAATCTTTTTAATATTCAGAGGCACTGGCCATGCACTGTTCTTTAAAAGTGAGGATCATAGATGTTCAGCCCTACAATTAAGGACTCATTTTCTATTTACATTTTGCCATCTAAATTAGGAAGCCACCAAGGACTGCTATGAGAAAAAAAAAAAAAAGAATAAAAATATAAGAAAAAAAAAGTCATCAATCTCTTACAAGCATCTGCCAGTGGCCATTTGCACATAACTTCTGATTGTTGTCCTGCTGTGGAGAGAAGTGGTGCTGTCCTGTTTATACCTTTGGAAGCAGAACTTCCTCATCATTAAGGTCTATTAGAGTTCATTAGTGTCCTACAACATGAGCAGACAACATACGGGAGATAGAGCAGAGAGAGCCAGGACTCTGCTCTCAAACAGCATCTGATGCTGCTTGGAAATCCTGCTTCTTCAGTCTAGGAACATGCTGCCTCTGGAAAGGCAGTATCTTACACATATAGCATTCTTTTAGTGAAGGCCAATTTTACCAGAAAATTAAAAAAAAAAACAAACCTAAACTCATAGAGCTGTGGAGCTGCTGTAAAATTAAATTTAAGAAAACTCTTTTCTCATTCATCTTTTAATGTTCCTTCAAATTAGATGGAGAGGAGAGATAGTTACTTGCTTCACCCTCACCCTTCTCCACCCTATCATTTAACCACAAAAAAGACTGATTTATAACAACAGTAACTTCTGTACTATCAGACATCTACAAGTTTTTCAGTCTGCAATTTTACCTCACATGGATAGATACTGCAGACTTAACACGCTTCAAAAAGTTAGAACCATTTAATGAACTACTACTAATGTGACTACACTTCTGAGGACGTGCAGTTCTCTCAAATGTGTTTCCAAGTGAAATAATGCTTCTGAGATTTATTATAGCACTTTTTTTTTTCCTGAAAATTCAGGGCTCAACTATTTGGAAAGCTGAGAGTGGTGTGTATGGACCTTGTTAGCTCTGGACTGGACCATTTTCAAGATAGATGGCTTTAAGTAGAACTGTGCTTAAATTATTCTTAAGTATTTGAAAACTGGTTATTTTTTTCTTTGAAATCTGTTTTGATCCAAGCTTGGTTTAAAGAAAAACCAAGATAAACTAAATGCAAAACTGTCCATTTCTGCATTTGTTGTTTTGCAGTCCTACGAATGTTTTGCATTAGGATAATCCAACTCAGAGTAGAAATTTCCCACATCATTTCACAAAGCTTCAAGATGGAACACCTATTCTTCTGATAAAATGTTTGTTTAGAGAAACCTCCCAAGCTCCTCAGTGACAGTTTTGCCACCTTGGTAAATATTTATAAATGAGTCACAAGCCTCTGAACAAAAACTTTGGATTGGAAGCCTGACTGAAGTGCTGAAATTAGTACCCATATTCATATTTCACTTGCTGACCTTGTATCTGCCACTTTTATAGGAAAATCAAATGCTTTTCATTATTACATTCAATTTCTGTCTTACATTTCAAGCCACATCTAAATTCTACTCCTTGAGGTTCATGATGGTATGCTTCTTTATGAATCATACAGTTGTCAGCACCATGGGTCTTGGGTAAAATTAACACACCTGATGAAGCTAAACCATAAGGGACTTTTTGTTGGGTCTGTGAGAGTGAAGTGGCACATTTAAATTGATTCTGTTTATATCCAGTGCACAAAAGAAACGTATTGTTATACTCTGACATACCTCGGTATCAGGAGGTGAAACATCAAGAGTAATAAGAATAAAGGGGGTCACAGACATTCCACCAAAAAAAATATTCTTTTTTGTACATGAGATGCCATGTCAGGGTTAATCCCATTTTTAGCTCTGTGGCTGCAAGTCCTTAGGGACTGTGGTGTCTTCACACAGCTATTCTGCATAGGTAGCCCATGTAACTCTCATTGACCCAGTAGATTCACATGGCAACACACCGTTTCAGAAAAACATCAGGCTTAAATTTGTTTATTTGTTTTTGTTGTTTTGTTTTGTTTTTAATTAAGTGCCAAGGAGAACTTAAGAATTATATGAACCGTGTGAGGTCCATCACCAAGGGATTCTTGGACACCATTTCTGTCCAGTTGTTCACAACATTGAAAAGCCAGGCCGATCTTTCTTATCCAGTTTCATCTCAGGATCAAAACAGAATTCAGACCAGTGAAGTTCTCTAAAATTAAAGAAAAAGAAAAAAAGGAATATAGTCTCAGTTGAAATCCTCATATTGATCTTCATGAGGCCAAGCGCATTCCATCTACACCAACCACAACCCCCATGATGCAACTGGAGACCCAGAGATGTCAGGCTGATCACTTTGCATGTCTCTGTAAAAGAATGCTGGGGACATGAATCCCAACAGAAGTTGCAATTGGAAAATGATCCTCCTACAGAAATGCAGGGAATGTGCTGGAAGGAAAAGACCTTTCTTTCAGGCATGCAAAGTAAAACCACAGCAGGTATTCTCTTGCAGGTCTCCGTACTACCTGGACCTTTTAGATGTTGGAATGATATACTTCCTGATCTACAGCAGAACAAAACAAAACAAGCTTTAAAACAAAGAAAAGCATTTATTCTTTTTTTTCTCCCAATGCTTTAGATTTGGAAAGATGTAACAAAGAAACCCTAAAGTTGAGGGCAAACAAGACAAGGGAATTCATAGCTAAATAATTAACATTCTTACTATTACAGTCACAACGGCTGATGGACTGAGGGCAGGCTGCTCATGGAAAGGTGAGGTATATGGGACATGATGGAGAAGGTTTTGAGGAGACAGTAATACAAGTGATACAGAGTAAAAAAGAGAGTTATATTTCCATCAGTGTGCAACCTGCTGACATGGTTTTAAACAGCACTACTCTTACTTGAAATGTGTTAAAACACTGTAATTAGCCTGAATTGTAGTGTAGCTCATTTTTCTAGTGCTAATGATCACAATTGCAGGAAGAAAAACTATGAAGACCGTAAACTAAGTGGGAATATGAGAATACCTCCATGTTTGTGGACAGACTGCCCCATTTATTGCAAAGGCATTAACTGGAACATTTCTCATGGTGTTTGAAAGGGTAACAAGATTATTCTCAGCAATACACCAGTCAAGAAAGTGTACAGGAACAGGCTGATTATCAGAAACAGCACAAATATTTTATTTTCCTGCCTGAAAATAGTTGAAAGCAATAGGGACGAGTATCTGGTGCCAAAAAAATACAAATATTATCACTCCAGCATAGGATTCATGAGCCAGCTCTCAAATTTGAGTCCAAACATTACTGACAATTCTTTAAAAAAAGTTCAGTAACATGTTTTTAAAAAATTCAAATGTTTCTGCAATTACTGTTTTCATCCAGATCACAAAGAGGAAGTACCAGAACATGAAGAGAAAGGTCTGGCAGTCCTGCTGAGCAAGATGAAAACACAAGAAGAGCTAGAAGACTCACAAAAACAAACAACCCCTCCCAACAGTTTTTTTGGTAGATTTTTTTTTTTCTTTTTCCCATTTCTCCAAACAAGAAGTTAGGAGAAGTGTTTGTATATTGAGGATAATATCCCTACATTATTTCAAGTATTCTTTTCAATGCTGATTATTTATTAGAATATTATTTATTCATACTTGCCAAGCATGTCCTCTCAAACTGATTGAAATCAAAGGGACATTAAGGCTAATTCCCCTGCTTCACCCCATTTTCTGGGACAGCTGTAGAGGGCTGTGAGAGAGAAGACAAGCCAGTCCCTGGTGGTGCCTACATCTGCTGGGTGGCTGCAGAGGCAAGCAAGGGTCCCAGGAGGTTGCATAAACATCTCATACAGGAGCCACAGAGATCCACATCCCAAATGTGCGTGTTGCTGAGCCCTGGACTAGCTGGGGTGGACAGACAGCAGCTTGTCACCATTGTCTGCAGAGAGGAGACACAGAGGGAGATGCCTGAGCAGTTCCCGGGGTGAGATCCGAGAGGAGCAGGGACTGGGGCTCTGGAGGCAGACTCAGGCACAGGTGTCCGTGACCACAGTGCCGGAGGGAGGGTCACCTCGCCAGCGTGGGTCCAGATGGCATTGCACATGGCTCTCCTCTTGCCGGAGCTGTGTCTACTGAGGCAGCACCTAAGGTCACGCAAGCCTTGGCAGAGACCTTGCAGACCTCCCTCTCCCCCCACAGTTGCTTGGATTGTCCCACTTGGAAGGCCAGTGGGTTAGCAAACAACAAGCTGCTCTCCCCCAAGCTGGGGAGGGCTACCTGGTGACCTTCCAGAAGACAGTGCCTACCAGCCTTTGCCCTGGCATGAGCGACTTGCCTGCTCCAGGAAAACTAAAGAAAAAGCAAAGCAAAAAAACAGTGGTGCTCCTCCACCTATCCCAAAATTACAGGCAGAGGGTCAGTTATTCCTTACCTAGGAGACCACTGCAGCATTATTTGGCTTGTGATAGGCACTCAGAGCAGCTGAGAATATTGGATCTGAGCTCAGAGGTAGCAGCTCTCACCAGCCAGATACTGTGCACCAGGCATGGAGCTAACACTGGTGCTTGTCAAGGTGCCTTGGATGGTAGATATAGTGCCTGATCAGCTGGTTTCCATGCTCCCAACAGAACTAGCATTTTCTTCTCTAGGCTGGAATATTGTGTTCTTCCTCCCTGGCTTCTCCAGCCCCATGAGTGGTCACATACTGCAGCAAGCGTGCATATTGGTGGGACCTTCACATGGGATCAAGTGTTAGGATGGCTTTACCACATACCACATACATATGTATATACATACATAAGGATACCACAGTGGCTATGGGAGTGGGGACAAGTCCAATGGCATGTCACACTGTGTGCCACAGGGATGACATTGAAACAGTCCAGGACACTGGAAGGGTACCTCTCTCATAAGGAAATGATAGGAGTCAGAGGAGATGATCCTCTCTGGGTCGCCAATAGTTAAAGATACCTTGAGATTGACATATAGTGACAGGATAGTCCAACTTCTGCCCAGAACCACAAACTCCAGGAGTCTTGTGTCTTATACATAGTTTTTATGGACTTTTTCTACAAGTTCAAAGAGTGTGAAAATATAATGGATTCAGCTACAACTATACTATACATTATTCAAGCTGAAGCAAGAGTACTGTGCTGAATGGTGCTGTGCACTTCAGTAAAGTATTAATATAATAGGAGGTTATAAGCTCCTATTTATAAGCTTAGCTTATAAAACATTCCTCATTCTCATCCTTGATTTTAGTTTGTTGTTGAGACACATACCACAGGTTGAGCATTTCAGCTCATTTAAGGAGTTATGACCCAGCACCATACCATGGCTACCGTATTCCAGAAGACTGAACATCACTGTTAATCACAGCTTCCCAGCAGATCCAGAGAGGGAATACCATAAAATTGTTTCGTAAACAGTGCATCTGCTTTGAATAAAGATGAAAGCCCAATTTGAAATATTTGAAAGTAATTTTTAAAGAAAAAAGAAAAGACATAAATTCTTATTACACATTTCCACAAAATCCTTTTCTGCTGCTATTACCATGTACCTTCCTGGGATAAATGTGTGGTTTACAGCATCTACATTACAATGTACAACTTTTAGCACCCACTCACTTGATGCTGTAACACATGCAGAGACACTTTTTTTCTCCTCGATCTTCTTTTGGATATGATTTCTTAAGGCTTATCTACTTGGGGAAAGTTAAGCAGCATAGCAATTCCAGGATAACTACTCTGTGATAGCTCCCTGTGGACACTTCATTGCAATAAAAAAAAATACTTTATTTGGGAATAATTACCATGCATTGTGACTAGTGGAATAATTATTCTAAAATAAAACCCAGCCTAATTCCAAGATAAAGTATATACACCCTTGCAGGAGGTTTTGTCTGTTTGCTTGGGATTTGGTTTTTTTACCACAGAATATGAATTCTGTACATGAGTAGTTAGAACACTTTCTTTTTCCCCTAGAATAGCTATGTCAGTCAATTTTTCCTTATAGATGAGGTTATGATATTGAGTTAAATAAAGCATATGTCACCTGGATTCTTGTTCGTTTGAAACGTAGTTTTTCTCAGTCCAAAATATTTGTGTTGGCAGCCTGTAACAGGCTGATGTGCCTTTCCTTGACAAGGATTTTCCATTCCTTGGTAACAGGAGGACTTGTCCTCCCCAGCATATTCTTTAGATAGGAAATCTGTAGCTGGAAGCCAAAGTGTTACAAATTTTATTTGGAACAATATGGGATCTTGCTGGAAATTATTTTATTTTTTGTATATCTCTAGCAAAAAGAACAATTGTCTCTGGCCCATAAATCCAGAAGAATCATATTGTGACGTGGCAAACTCTTATCTAATAGTGTTTTGTCTCTCTTTTCTTCCTAAATGCAACTGGCTATTTATTTTAAGCAATTAGGTAATAGACAAAGATTTGAGAAAGCTTTGATGCTTTGCCTGTTAAGCAAAGCTGAAATAGCCTTCCACCTGGCTGAGACACTGGCCAGCCACAGGCATCTCTCCTGGTCCTGTAGCACCGATCTTTCTCCAAGTTCACTCAGGCATTTCTTACCTCCTGTATTTATGACCTCTCCTGCCTTTGTATTTTAACTGGTTCTGCTCTCAGGCTGTGGGTGGAGAGAAATGTGTAAAACCACCTGCCCATGATGATGTGTTTCCATTCAGCTTCAGGAAAAAAGGTTTATTCAGTAATTAAAAACTCTTTTTTGTCTTTGAATGTGCCTAAGCGCTTCTAGCAGAGCATAAGACATGCAAACATTCAATTTCTCATCCATCTTGCTGGCCTGCCTTTCCCTTTTAAAGCCATGTAATTCTGTAATTTTGGGGGAAGGTGATCTTCAGGGTTCTTAGTCCTTTCATAATATGGCCTTTCATTTCCCTTCTTACCCTTTAGCATTTTTAAGAAGATCTGGCAGCAAGGGCTGTTTCAGATACAGAATGTGTTCATGATACTAACAGTGTTTTAATACACAAGCCAATGGAGATATTTAAAGCATCCCATCAGCCATAAGGAGTTAAATTCAACTGTCTTCAATATGAATCAGCTTTATGTGCAGATGAATTGCCAGGCAAAGAGCAAACTGCAAATGTTGCTCCTAATTCTGTGTACACCAGCATTTTTGGTAATTTTTAAACATTCTATATTATCTTTTAAACAACAGATGGTGTTAATAAAATTATAAACCACACCCCATAAAATACCAAGCAGCAATAGCATTTTCCACTGAAATAATACAAGGTATAATATTTCTGCATTTATGAAAAGCTGAGCCTGAAAAACATTCAGGTTGCAAAAGATAAGACCCAAAATACTTCTTTTCATTTCTTGTTAATGCAGCTTCAGCATTTTAATTAGTATCAATTACTGCGAATGCAGTTTTTGATGTGTTTTAACTTGTTCAAAAGTTTCAAAAAAGAAAGTTTTTATTTGTTTGGTATTAGTCACTGCAAGTTCAGATGTGCAATGTGTAAAAAAAAGGATCTACTTTAAGAAATGGAGTTTGCTTTTAATCATTTAAACTGAAAGAGATGGATGACATGTTAAGTTTTCTGTGAGCTCTGAGTATTAAATTACTTAATAAAAGAAAAGTAAAATTTGGCAATGCCGGATAAGTAATCAGAAAATAATGAAAACACTCTTAAACAGGTGACAAGTCAAAGCTCTATCTAAACGGCCAATTCATATTCCAGGAAATCTCACATTAACTTTGACTGAAGCAAGAGCTTTTGGTTCTTCCACAGATGGAAGAAAATATAGACTAGTTAACGTAAAGATCTTTATTCTACTGACATTTTTCAACAGTTTATAAACCAGAAGGAAACACACTGGCTTTCTCCTTCAGACTAAATTTGTGGTCTGAATATCACTCCAGAAGAACACTACAGTAGTTTCTCAGCTACAGTATGGATATGGAGACATATGGACAAAACAAGTGTCTTCTATACATGCAGGAGAATGCCACCAAGCCTGTCATCACTTGGGTCATTCAGCACTTCCTCTGTCTATTTTGAGACCAGCCTGCTGCTGTATCACACTATGCTGAAAGAAGAATCTGTTTCTGCTCTCCTCCATCTATATTTCTGATATTCACAGGCCAATTCTCTTTCCCCCAGAAGCCCAGCAGTCATGGCAGCTCAGCTACTGATCTTGAAGAAATGAAATTGGAGAGTGTTTGTTACAGTGCTGGGCAAGGAGTCTGGTAGTGAGGATGTGAGTGTAGCTAGACTGCAGCACAATGAAGTGTGAACCCAGTCAGACTCTGCACTTAATTATGGAAAGTAGTGATTATGCAGGATGAAAGTCTCGTCTCAGCCAACTGCTGCCAGGTCTACCTGTCTTAAGGTGTTCCAGCAAGGTGTGTGGCTGAATCCTCATAGCTCCACCCTCCTTTTGCAGTCTCCTGTGGCATGTGTGCATCTTCATTTTATAGTCTTCAGGGCTAGTCCTCTGAGTGCAGTTTGTATGAGTCAAGACACTCACGCTGGCATTACCGAGATCAGAATCTAGCCATTTGTATGTCTGAGCACATATTCTCCTTGAAACAAGTTTGTGGTAGTGTATTCAGGAATGTTTCGCACTCAGGTTCAGATCTGGTTCCAGCTGGAGTTCCCTTGTAATGTTCCAAATCTCATTAAGTTAATGAGAGTTTTTTCCAGCAATTCCAACGGGATTCCCTGTTTCTTGCCCACATCCTCAGCTCAGCCGCGCACTCGGGACGCCAGGGTGAGCATTGGGAACAAGAGGTCAGACTCCATCCTGGCTGCTTCCTTCACAGCAGGACAATGAGCAAGGAGGTAAGGCAGACAAATAGCCACCCCTGCCTGCCTCCCTCATGCCTTGCCTTCTCCTGCTCCCCAGTTTTTTCTGTTTATTGGTATGGTCAGAGACTTGAATTTAGGAATGCAGGGGTAGCACATGCAGAAGAAATTTAAACATGAATTCTGTGGGGAGTGCACACTGACATCATGGTGATGGGCAACAGTGTGACCCCCACCTACAGGTCAAGTTCAATCATTTAATACATGCTTTTTTCCTTTCCAACTACATTATCAAATTGCCCTGTCACACTTGGCTGCCTTGTTGACCATTCCAAAATAAAAGAGACCGCAGATAGAAGAGCTTGCCCTCAGATGAACTGGGATGGCTGGAAACCTTGCACAGCAGGTGACAAAGCTGACATTTTCATGGAAAGAAGACAGTAGCAATCAGGACAGTCAAACCAGTACCTTTAATGAGAACTAGATTCACCCACACAAACAAGTTGAATGGACTCAGAGATAAGTATCTTCTCATATCCAAATCATATACTTCCTATTAGCAGTACAATTATTATACAGACTCACTAAGAGAAGACCATCTTCCTAAATATTTATTTAGTGTTGATAGAATTGCTTACAAAACCTCTCTCTCATTCTGAGAACCCCTTACAAGACTCCCTTGTTCCCAAGTTCATTATTGCTACTTATATTATTACTGTAAATCTTTCTAATGCCTCAAATGCTTGGCTCAGAAGAACATTTTTATAATGAGGGTGGGGCAATGCAAAACTTTTCCTCTCCTAATTCATTGCTAAGTTGCATTTGCAAGTTCAAATGCCAGAGTGATGAAATCACAATATTATTCATTGGATTTTGTTTGATTATTTGGTCATGTTGTAGGGAACATATCTATAAAACAACATGAAAAGCAAAGCAATAGAGCTGTAGGGGTTTTCCGGAATTTCTCTTCCGCACACATCAATTTTACTGGATGACTGTCCTGAAAGATTTATGCTTTGTGTTTTGAGGGCCAGGTTTTAAATGGCTTCACAGAATAAAAATATTAAAATTTAAATGCAACTTTAAAAATGTGTGTTGGACCTTTGGGCCTTCTGAAGAGGTCAAGTTCAAGACACTTATAAAAAGACCATTCCCAGAGAGACTGCATGGGAAAGCCTATTAACATTACTGCTTTCCCTTTATTTCCCCTTTGATCATAAAATAAGGTTATGGGTGGCAAAAGCTGTAATGGTGGGAAGATCCCAAATAGGATAGTATGATTTAATCTACTGAATATAAAAAAACCCAAATTACCAACAACAATATGGTGGGTTGCCAAGCAAGAGTATAACTACAAAATGCCTCACTAAGGAGAAACACAAACAATAACAACAACAAAAATGGGAGAAAAAAGCCCTGTACAAACTCCACAGTAGGAACGAGGTTTGCTTTTTTTTTTAAGGAAAAAGAGAATTTTCATTCTTCTTCTTTAATTAAGTCTTATTTTGTCCATATGACCAAAAAAAAAAAAAAAAACAACAAAACTACTATTTAAAGTGCTCCTACATATTGACTAAAAATAAACAAGCTCTGCATCTGGCTTAGAAAATACCAAAGGAAAATTATCTGTTTAGGCTAGAGACATGACTTGAAATCTCCATATTCCTCACAGAGGATATCAAAGCCCTCTTTTTCCTACTTCTGCAGGTCTAATAGTGATAGCGAGTGATTTAGGGGAAGACAGGGAGAATCTACAAGTCTACATAAGCAGTTCTGAGCTCATTTTCATCCAAACAAACTGGCTTTGGACTGTTACATATATTTTATATTAAAAGCCAGGGGCTTTTTCTCAATTTTACTGTATGAGGTAAAATGTAGAAAATATACTCTATGAACTTTATAAATTCTTCAGTTGTTGCTAAGGCCATTTTTTACTATGTGGGTATCAAAAGGTCCCTAGTGCAAAACAGACTTAAGCTCATTGATTTTAAATAGTCCCATCTAAATAAAACCAAAATTTGGTTCTGAACACCTCTAGCAGAAAACTCTGCTACTGTAATGAATATCTTAAATGTAATCTTTTTTCTTTTAATTAACATTCAAAAGAGAAGAGGAAGTTGGAAATCCAGATAAATCTGTTATGAGTCAATTAAGAAGCCAGGATTAGCATATGCAATCAAGATGGGTGCAGCAAGATTTCATGGAAGAGTTCATGAGGAAGCAACCAGGATGTATCATTTGCATGGGCGGCCTCCTTGGTTTGTGTTCTGCTCAACCTCAGTATTGTTGACTTGACTCACTGCATGAATATTGCCAAGCAGTAGCAAACCATGATTTCATTTTCCTGCTTGCACAGATGCAACTTACCTTGACATGCAGTTTTAAAAGAGACAAACATGAACTGTGACCAACTGTAGTGGTACTTTTCTTCTTTCTGTAGATGTTCTTTTTAATAAAATCTCTTCCTAAATCTCAGTTGTTTGAATAACATCAGCAGATATTGTAGACTGTCCTACCCATTCCTTGATAAATGATATTGAATACCCCCCTGGGACTAAAGTGGGATACTTCACACGTAGGCCACCTGAGCAATGGAAGCCTTTAACAGGTTGTGACTGATTAGCAGACAATATAAAAGGAAGGAATTGATGAACTCACATGAGTTACTATCAGTCAGGCATTTGTATTCTAAAGCCAATGTCCAATCTACAAGAGAATGCAGCACTTTTTTTTCTTTTGTTTTTTCTTTTCTTTCTTTTGTTTTCTCTTTTCTTTCTTTTTCTTTTTTTTTTTTTTTTTTGTAGTAAAGCAAAAAATAAATTACATTTATGGTGCAGAGCTTGAAACCTTTTACATTTTAACCTTTTACATTTAAACCTTTCAACTGATTATTCTAGAATTTGGTCATCATGGAGCATCTATGTATGTATGAATGTATGCATCTATCTATCTATCTATCTATCTATCTATCTATCTATCTATCTATCCATGGTTTACCTTTTCTACAAATAAACTGAAAGCATGAGTATCCTGGGACAAAAAGAAAATGTTTTCCTAGCTTCACCTTTCACAGAAAAAAGATTTCAAGCCTTTTAATATGTGATACTCAACAGTAATAAAAATAATTAAGTATATATGTGTGATCTCAATTGTTTTGAAAAAAGCTGTCCATAACGCTGCAGAACAATACAAATTTAGCACAGCTGCTGAAAGACAGTCACTACTGAACTCATTTTCAACATATGGTGTGATTTTTGCTTAGATCTACAGATTGAGGGAGTTTGATGAAAACTAAACAATCGTTCATAAATCTCAAGCCTCGGTTACCATGGTTCACAGGAAGCCATGCACCTAATGCCAGTTAAGAAAACAATTTGTTTTGCAATGACTACAACAAGATAATAGAATGTGAAATAAGAAAAACTGAATTTCAGCCACCTGAAGCAGTGTCAGAAGATATGTCTCCTTTTGCTGATTTCACATTCAGTGGTTATGATAGGCTTTGCACAACACTGCTTTCCCTCCTATCAACCAAGACTTATGTTGATACTGGTGTAACACAAGATTTTATCCCTTCAGATTCAACAAAGAAAATTACACTACATCACAAAAGTAGTTTCCTAATTTGAAGTTTTTGAAAAAAAAATACAATACTGAGGGGTATGTGGGTTTTTTTAAACATGCTGCACAATGAAAGATGGCAAGGCCCTGACAGAGCAGTGAAGACTGACCACTGTAATCATTGCAAACATAAGCCTTTATTCTAGGACAGAAACTTAAAAGTATTAAAAGAAAGACATCTACAGGATCTTCTTTTGTCTTACTGAATCATCACAGTCAATCTAAAAAGGAAAAAAAAAGAGTGAGGAACCCTGCAATTCAGAAGTGCTCCACATGGACTACATTTTTAGAGGGTGTAAATACATTAGAATATATCAATGTATATGAACAAATTAGGGTAAAAAGGTGCGTTCCAGAGGCTTCTGAATGTGTGCACACTATTAAAATCTGTCTGAGATCTGTTTGGCGAAAGCAACAATTATATTTCTTATTAAAGAATATGCAATTACAGCCCTCTTAGCACTTCCTGCTTCCTTCAACAATGAAGACCTGTCTGCACTGCAGATTATAAAGTCCTCCACTGTTTCACTGGGTCACCAGACTAAACAGGCCAATCCACTTCCACGTCAATTTATTCCATATTTTCTCTTTTGGGCCAGCCAGCTTCTTTTATAATAAAAGTGGGCCTAGCTAGAGATTTACAGGACTGTCACCACAGGAGAGTTAGCCCCTGTAAAGTGGCATAGAATGCTGTTTAAATTTAAACACCAAAAACTTTTGTCAAGTCCCTAGTGTATCTGATCTCATATCTATTATCTTTGAATTCTTCATCAGACATTGAAAAATATGATCTTCAGACTTCTCACGCTTCCACAAAAGTTACCACGGCCATAGAGCTGGTGCAAATGCTTTATATATTAAATTACTATTTTAGTTCACGGTATTTGTCTGTCATCAGAAAAACCAGAAAGTCTACAGTTCAGATTTCTCAGGATCATAAATGGTTTGATTAAACTGCAGATGTTAATTAAGACCCAAATCTGTATCTTCATGCATAGCCAGAATAACCAGCTTGTTAGCTAGGGAAAACCCAAGATATTTAGAATATTCCATATTGTAGGATGTAGATCACAAGTGGAAGGGTTCCAGGACAGCTTTGTAACCTACTCTTCAGTTGTATCAAGCAGGTTTGGGGAAGGAAACATAGATGGGGCAGACTGTCTGAACTGTGCCCATACATCCTATCTGTGGCAAAAGCAGTCAGTTATGCCATGGCAGAGGAAATCCATGCAATGGACTGCTGTCAAGTTTTTGAAGGAATATATTGTCCCCTGATTTTGGAAGTTTTCAAATAGGCAAAATAAAAATATTTTTTAAAGAAGAAATAAGCATCTTTAAATATTATTACACTTTTCCTAGAAAAGGCCAACATTTTAGTATGTATTTCCATTTTAATTTAGATAAATTCCATAAAAATATAATTTTAACCTTGCATCCCACAGGACTCAAAACAAATATGAGTGTCTAGCCATGTTAGACATTAGAGCTTCTAATGGGAAACACTTACAGAGAGAATTTTCATTATAAGTAATATGCAATCCAACAGTTTCCTGTGCTGTCCTTTGTGATGCAAAATAAAAATGGACCAGAAACTGTACCGAGAGAACAGTTCCCAGCAGATACCAAGTATTGCTGTTATTATGAAATAATCTGTTATTAATAATTAGATACTGATTTATATAGTTTATGGCCTAATCCTATAAAGCATCCTGGTGCTCCAAGTCTGAATTTTTTGTCCCATGGTTCCCTATCAGGTATCTAAAATCATGTTTTGAAAGCATGACTTTCCTGCGGCATAGCAGGAGAGACACCTGGGTGGCCTGGAAAACAGTCAGCACAGCGTGTCTTGACCTCAACACAAGACAACTGGAGTTAACCAGGGGAAAAATGAGGTTTGTCCCCAATCTATAATCCTGCCTCCTCCTAAAGCAAAGGCTCTACCTGAGGGTTACCTCTAAAGATAGGGCTCTACCCAGGGCTGTCTGAGAGATGCCTCCATCCACTCAGTATCTACACCCTCATTCTTTTTATGAAAATAGGTCCCTGTGATCTTTCCTTCAAAACTTATGTTTTATTAAAACATAGCTGGAGGAGAAGCTGGCTTCCCATCTCCCTCTATATAACAACTCTGTGATTAGAGCACTAATGCAATCACGGGATTCATCTCTGCTGCCCTGAAAGGCCCCAATTTACAACTCCTCTCACCCCAGGGAGGACTCTGACCACCAGGCTGATGGTTATTTTAGAAGAGGCAGTCTCGACCCTTTTGCTGAAACAGTGCCCTTGAGCACAAACGAATTCAAGATTCCTTAGATCATAATCTTATGTTTAGTTTATTCCCAGGGCTGGGGCACACACTGAGTTTTCTTGGGATTATTTTTGTCTTCACTATGTTAAATTGTTGTGAAATACATACAACATCTCCCTAAAAAAATTAAAAACAAAAACAAAAATAAGAGTAAAAATAAAAATAGTCCTGGGATTAAGTCCCATTATTACCACAGTGACCCTACTGCATTTTGTCAAGAATGCAGTCATGTCAGGGAGTTTGGGCACACTCCATGAGTAACCAGGAGGCCAAGCTGACCAAGACACTCGAG
This sequence comes from Ploceus nigricollis, assembly GCA_013399945.1. Classification (NCBI taxonomy): domain Eukaryota; kingdom Metazoa; phylum Chordata; class Aves; order Passeriformes; family Ploceidae; genus Ploceus; species Ploceus nigricollis. Next base: position 488,230 of record VXBC01007998.1, read on the forward strand.
CAGAAGAATACTGCAGGTCTAGAGGACTTGGGTGGGCATGAACAGTCCTGAATGGCCACTTAGGAGTCCCAGGTGGAAAGGAGCTAACTCTAAGGCAAACCTAGTGCTTTGAGGTTTCGGCAACTTCTTAGAAGAGGTTTTGTGAATCACTGTTTGTTCACATGTTTGAATTCCACCTGATTCCTACATTTCAACCCATCCAGATCCTTTTATTGCCCGAAACACAAGTATCAACAGAGACATCTTTGTGCTCATCAAAATATCTTTTTATTTAGGAAAAAACCAGCAGCAGTTACTGAAGATCATTAACATTGAAAGCATTGAGTGGTTACCTTCACAGCATAATGCCTGTCACAGCTTATCTGACAGACTGATTATTCAAAGTCTGGTGCACCTATGGTTGGGAATCATATTGCTAGGCTTAGGGCTTGACACTAAAACTGCCCTGTCCGTCCACAGGAAGAATTATGCTAAATCCCGTTTTCACTTCACAATATTCCTGAGGTGAAAATATAATTTTGCAGATGTAAAATGTTTATTTTGACACTGTGACTGATGTCTTCTACTCTGTGACAAGAAACGTTAATAAAAAGGCCTCACTAACTACATGCTGTAAACTCCAGACCAAAGACATGTTTCTCTGAAACTTCCTTACTCTGGGCACATTCTGTTTAGGCCCTTACAAAATCTCTACATTTCAAGAAACCAAGTGTACTTTTGTCTCTAAACAGCACAGTAGTGAGGTGTTTATATTATCACCTATAGCAGGAAAAGCTTTTTCACTAGATTTAACAAGAATACAAGAAAAAAGCTAAATTTATCCTATTTCTTCTGGGTTTGTAAACCTATTTACTAAGATCTAGTGGCACACCTTGTAATTCCTAGTTAGGTATTCAAAATTGCAACATGACTACAAGTTAAATATAATTTGTGAAATATATGTCATATTTGATAAAAAATGCATGTAGTCAGAATCATATGATGATTTAATTTGCATAGATGTAAAACCGGAATTTATTATACACAACCTATATTCATAAAAGTAGACAGTCACCTGGTTTCTCTTCACTGGTTTAATCTGGCAGTCTCTCAATACAGGCAACAGAATTTTTAAAAGCAGCCAAGTCAAACCAGACACCAAGTGGAAGGAGAAAAGAACAGACAATGTGCAGGAAAAGTGGTTCACACAAATATTAATGTATCTCCTTCAATCATTTAATAAATGATACTTTTAGACTGATGGAAGAAGGAGACAGCAGCCAGGCAAAACAGAAGTGAGTCTGACATCACTGATGCATCTGCAAAAACTTGATCTTCTTTTCCAAAAAGCAAAGTTTTATGAGGAAATCTACAGGATGCATTTTACTTTTTTAGGTAATCCAAAGATCTCCCATAACAGAGATGTGGAGCAGAAAGCAGTTACCGTCTTGGAGATAGACCGAATGGACTGAGGTACTGTGTAGCATAAGGGCCTGGAAACATGGGCCTTCCTGTATGATTGGAGAGAACTTAAGCCAGTCTGGAGACAGATAAATATGTTATTATTGACATGATGCCCACTTCAGTAAAGAAATTTTCAGAACAGACATTCAAGTAGCAAGGTCATAAAGGCCTGAGCTCGAGAGATTGGTGTCTAACCAACAAAGAGTAGAATAACCAACCGACTGCAGAAACTCACTAAAGATATATTCAGAAAAAGACATCTGACTATCTTCCACTGAGCCACTAGCAAGATGAAACATCAGAAAAGGTTGTGGTACAGCTGGTAATGGCCACTTGCATTTAAGATATGCACAGAAGGCTACTTCAGCATGGTTATATCTGTTGATTACCATTCTCCTCTACAACAGATAACATTTATAACTGGTTGGAACACAGTTCAAACCAAGTCTTAACATTTCATCAAGCTGCTGAGACATCCACGTGTACTCCATGCCAATATGCAGGTTTCTTTGCTATGTTTCACAAATAATAACATATAAATAGTATTCAAAACGTAAGCTGGAGTTTTTGTATGTTAAGAAGAAAAAAATACCCAAATGTTATTTTCAGTTTCTGATGTGCTCAGCTTAAGCAAACCATGATGAAAGCAAGCAATTATAAAGAATGATAGGTGGCATGTGGTGGTTTTCACTGATATAGCCTTATCCACACACTACAAGCTGGAAATAAACCATACTTGATAATGTACATATTACTTGAGAACAACACAAGTATCTGAGCACTACTGAGAGTTCTGTTGCTCATCTGTAATTTCAGGCAGAAGACGGCCTTCTCTGTCAACCATGGGTCAACATAACTCTCAAGTAGGCACACGTTCCTACAGTGTTTCTTCTTGATAATGAACATTTCATTCCAAGCCCCAGGTAATATCAGATACAGAAAAAAGCCCACATATATATGTATTTGGTTTCTGGATCCATGTGGATGCTTTTAACCCCACTCTACTCCTCGCCGAACTTCACTTTCCACCCCCCTGTACTCATGTCTAAACATAAAGGTATTTACATGTCTGAAAGGAACTGGAAAGCAACTGTGGTATTTCCCAGAGGACTTTAAAGCTCTTCTCACACAAAAGCAACACATCATTATGTCACAGTAGCACTTCAATAAAGGGGCACCTCAAGAAGGGCCTCTGACATGGTTATGATTAGCAGATTCATCAATTTCACTACCTCACATGTAAAAGAAAGACTGGAACAGAAGTATTTTCTGTTAGTATTATCCTTCCCTGGAATCAGTTTTGTCTGTAGGCCTTATAGAATATGCCATCAACAAGATAGTCTTTGGATAGATGTACTTTTATGCGCTGCTGGAAGTACCTAAAACTGATGGGTCTTTGAAATCATGTGTGTATCTGTTGTTCCTTGGCAGGTTCTAAATCCACAAATTCATGAGTGGCTTATTGTGATTCATATGCCACTTTCATTTTTGGCAGGTAATGCTAATGGTATTGGAGAATGACTATTTGAATGAGATCTGCACCCACTTCCCTCAAATCAGGACTCTAAAAATGCTCAGAAAGGAGCTGTCAGCATAAATAAAAAAATAATTACAAAAGAATACGAACACATTCTGTATAGGCTTTCAACTGCACAATTCCAGGCATCAGGGATGAGCAGGATGAACAGGACTTTCTATAGCTCCTGTAGAAGGCTGCGTAAGCAAACATCTAGGGGGGGAAATTGAGGAAGAGGAAATATCTATGTGTCAGTAATAGGAAAGTTATATTGTACACCTGGTTTTTAGGCATGCCATCTGTGCTCAGTCATACCAAATAGCTTTGATGACATGCCACAGCTAAAGGGCAGGCAATATAGGTCTTGCTTCAGTGACATGAATGACACAACTTGGTAAAACTCACTGCTTAATGATATAAATCATAACTCTCAAACACAGTATATGGTTGTCCCATACATTTTTCAGTGTTTAGACTCATACTAGATATTTTGATACTGAAAGCACTGAAGTAGAATTATGGTGAAAACCAGTGCACACTAGGTAAGCACGAGCACCTTATCTATACTAATGCTGGATTTCCCATCATAGTTTGTTGGTTTGTAACAATACCATAACATTCAGCTAATATTGTTTAGAGTAGCCTAATAACAAGCAATTCTATTCCCATTAGTGCTCACAGTCTGGTATTAAATATTTGTTTCCAAAGTAAACTGTCTGATGTAGTTGAAAAGTATTACCACACTTTTTTTTTTTTTTTAAAGCTGAATAAACCTTATCTTTTAAAAACAAAATGTGACCTTAAAAAAAGCATGTGTATTTTGACTAATACACAAAGTTGATGAAAAATAAGGTTGATGTCACATTTCTATTTTAAGGAAGGATTTTCCGTAGTGCACTTGAGAATCTTTAAACGGGAGCTTGGTCTAAACTCAGTTCCAGTTCTGGATCTGGTCTTAAATCCATGTGTAGCCTCAGGCAAATGTGTTAATTTTCCTGTTTCAGTTTCCCTGCCTTTAAAGTGGGGATAACGTGACTAACCCAAATAGCTTAGCTGCAATTTGTAGCAATGAGTAACTTGATTATTAGATTTCTGAGACATGAAACATTATTATTATTAGGGCTTACTGACCAGCCAGTCAGAAATGTGATACAAATAAAGGAGATGGATCTTTGACAATAGAAGGATGTAGGTTAGTCAGTCAGTCAGTCAGAGTAGCTCTGCAAGGAGGCAACTCCAGGGAGTGGAGAGTTGGACCCATGAAAGAGAGAATGTCCCCTTTGTACTGATCTCCTGTTTATTACCCCATGGTATCAAAAGACCATAAAAAGCTAAGTCCTCTCTGAGAAATGAATAGGTCCAAAGCACTACAACAAATCAGCTGCAGGCAAATAAATTTTTATCTGTGTGAGCTCAATGTTATTTTCTAGTGGAAATGTCAGAATTGATTAAAGACCTAGCATTTCTATTTAAAATGAGAGAGTAGGGGATGATATGTTTTAAACAGAGAAAAAGTCAGAGGACTGATAACGTGGAGATAAAGGGGTGAATTAATTTCTGGTGTTGTTGCAGTAATTTGGTATTCAACATATTGAGTCCAAATTCGCACCACTGTACCTAGTATAAATAGCAGTGCCTTTTAATAACTGTGACAAAAATACTCTCCCCACTGGCAAGGTCAATATTATTAATTGCTATTCCTATTATTAACCTTTGGGCTTGTGTATCCTCCATGGATTAATGATTATTCAATAACTGAGCTACAAGGTTAACTTACTAATAGCAATTAATAGAAGGACATACTGCTGGCTAACTAGGAAAAGCAATGACGAATCAACTTCTTGGCCTTGGTCTTGTTTCATGCAAAGGTGCCTACGGGAATTGTACCTGTCAGTTCCCAGAGCTGAAAGAGAAAATCTGCCTCAAAGTCGAGACAAATAAAAAACGGAGATTGGGCTGACATCCGCGGTCCCCTCTCTCGTCAGTCTCCTAGGGAATAAGAAACAGCCTCAGCTTTCAGGGAAACATGCGTTCATTGCCAGGGTCATTCTCCAGGAACTCCACTTCCAAATCCTGCATCAGTGAAAAGGGGAAAGAAGGTCTTAGAAAAAAGAGAGAAAAGTACTTCCCCTAGGAGAAGTTTCATGGATAAAGGCAATTCTCAAACAGCGTTACGGAGGAGCACGTGGTGCCAGGTGAAACACTAGGCAGGAGTACCACAGTGATGCTGGACTCGGCCCCGCTCCCGGCCCGACGGGGCAGCGGAACTGCCGGCAGGCAGAGGCCTCCGGGGGATGCCTGCCCGCACCCGGGCATCCCCAACCCGCGGAGACCGCCAGCGCGGTAGCGGAGGTTCTTTCCCTCAGCCACCTCAAATCGCGGGTGGTCGTGGAGCGCTGCCTGCCCGAAAGGGGCTGCCGCTGGGACTCTGGGAGTAGCGGCGGGGGGCGGCCAGAGAGCGCGGGGACAGCTGTGGAAATAAAGGAGCGGGGGGAAGGATGGAGAGAAGNTGCCGGGGAAGGCAATGCGGGAGCGGTGGAGGGTTTCGACCCGAGTTCCGGGGGGAAGGGGGGCACGGCAGGCACGGACACACGCACACCACCATCCTCCGGCACTTCCACCAAGTCAGCCCCACCGCCCCGCGGGGCCGGGAGCCGCCGGAGGGAAGGAGCCGCCGCGC
>VXBC01007998.1:494833-510541 GCA_013399945.1 Ploceus nigricollis
ACGGGGAGCAGCGCCGGGAGCTCGTCTGTGTGCTCCAGGATTTACTTTTGATTTTTCCGCTCCGTCTCCGAACCCGTCACCCGAGGTTTTGCTAAATCCTCGCCCCTTTGTCGCCGTCTCCGCCGGCTGCCGGGGGGAGCGCTCCTGACAGGCACCTGCCCGACCCGGAGTTTCCCTCTGCCAGTCTCCAGCTTTTTCTGACTGCGGGAGAAACTTCGCTACAATCTAAGTTTTCTGAAACACTTTGCACCAGCTCCTAAGCTAAAATTACTTTAAACTGAGAAAAGCTCTCCGCTGGTTTTAGTCCGTGCAAGTGAGTGCAGCGCTTCTGCGAAAATAATCCACAAATTCAGATGCAGAGACTCCAGGGCGTGTGATCTGGAGGTGCCCTTTCATTCTGGTCCGTGCTGCTTGGGTGGGAGTTAGTAGCGGCACCTTATTTCTACTTTATATTATTTTGGTACAGTGCATTCATATATTTGTCTGCTGTAGTCTGCTGGCAAACATTAGCATTCAAGCTTACATTTTTGACAAATGTGCAGACAGGAATAGCATGAATAGGCATCTTAAATATTAACAACCTAAGCATCTGTTGTGAAACAAATTTAATATATTTACTCTGTTTTTCTCACATTGTTAGGAAAGGTTACAATAAGTGTAAAATTTCAGCTGTAGTTAGCACAAGGAATGCTTGGATATTTCACTATCTGTTCAAGCATTTAACACAATCACCAGATAGAAATGTGTCAAATCAGGCGCACTATTCAAAAACAACTTGAAACTGTAAGCATAGAGTGCATAGACATGAATATAGCATGTTCTCTGCAATTTCTATCTTCTAATTACTCTTCAGCACTATTTGTAGAATTTGAGAATGCTCTTTCCAGTCCTGTACTCCTATATGCTCTTTAATATGTTTATACATACACACACTCATTTTCTAATTCACTTTCTATTTGAGATTGTAATTAATATTACCTTGCTTTTCAAGTTGAAGCGATGGTTTTGCAAGGAAATGTGAAATAACGTAGAGTAGGTAAAAAAATGAGCAGGCAGAAAATGCAACGTGTTCACATATAAGCATGCGTCGGAACAGATAGTGCACACACATAATAAGGCAATAGAAGAGAAATTAAAATCCTTGGCTAGTATGCCATGTATGCCCACTCTTCAGTACAGCTAGTGGAAAAGAAACAACTGACTCCAAGGAATTCCTCTGTCCCTGTAATAAAACTGTTCAGAGTAGAACAAGAGCACAGAAAAGCAAAGCCTCAAAAAAGGCTGTAGAGTTATTTCAGGAATCAGTGCATTCCTTCCCTTTTTCCCACAAGTTCAAATATGTAATAAATAAGTCCTTTGTATGCAAAATAGTTTACTGGAACAAAAAAAATATTTAAATGAAATACTTTTTGTGCATGAATTTTGAAAAACTGGCCATTTCCTTTTTATATTCTTTGTTCTTGATACTTTAAATAGCAAAGTAACTCTCGCAGTTTCCCCTCTCATGCTATTTTAGCGACTCGTGTGAATCCTAACCTGCTGCTGTGTTCCCGAGAAAGCAGTGTGAAGCAGAGTCGATCCGTAACTCACTGATGGGACACAGTGCTTTGGCAGTATCAGAAGCAGAGAGAGGCTGCCACGCCAGCCCCAGCTTGTACACGAGCAGGACACCTCTTTGATTTGCAGTGTAGGCCCAGCGGGATGAGCACCTGCCCTCTGTGGCTGTGCTTCCCAAGGCAGCATCAGTCCTGCCTGCAGCCCTGCCAGCATCCCACAGGCACCAGCCACCATGTTCACCCCTGCTGGGGACGTGGGCACATCCACCCCTGCAGCACAAAAACCTCTTTAGAGAGGTTTGTCTAAAGAGAATGTTTCTCACACATCGCAGGTTTGGGATAGAGAGGGCTTTACATGTGTGTAACTGCCATTTAGAAGACAATCAGCTGAAGTCTGATGTTCTTCTTAAAAAAAAGACCAACAAAAAAACTCACCAAATCTTTTAAATGTATCAACTCCTTGGTTTTTCAAAGTACTGTTACCTTTTTAATGTCACCTATTTTTTTTAGTCTAAGTATTGTCAGAGGAATTTGAAGTAATTCCTTAGGTTTCCAGCTGTATTTGAAAAAAAAATTAAGATTATTAATAAAATAGTTCGTAATATATAGAAAAATACATTAAAGTAGATTTCTGAATTAAAACTGGAGGAAATATGACTTCTGAAATGTTTTAGTCATATTTCTAGGAACTATGGTATTTTAACATAGACTCTAGTGAAGCATTTTATTGCCTTCTTGTATATAACTGCCATTGCTCTTTCTAGATATATTTAATATATATCCAGTGAAGCCACAAACTTTCCTTCTACAACAGTTTAAACACATCTGGAACATTTTACTTTCTTATAATTTATGTTAATAGATGTAGAGTGTATATACAATCTTCTCAGACATCATTGCTTTTTCCAAAGGGGAATTTTTTTACTTTCAGTCAGGGAATATATTTATAAGAACAAAATAACTCAAAGTATAGGCAATTCTATATATCATTTTATTTTCTGTTATATTAGGTTGATTATATAAAGCCTTCATTTAGAGCGATGGGATGATGAAATTACAGAGGAGTGATTGGCTTTTGTTTTTTCAAATGGTTCAAGTTGAGGGCTGCAAAAATGAATGTTTTTTGTAAAGTTCTTTGAGTGCATAATATTTTTCATAGAATTCTGACAAATTAATTTAATAGAAAAGCCACAAGTCTCTTAGCCAGGTAAAATGGAAGTTCTGTTTTTGCCGTTATAGGCATCAGGCTTCAGTAATCTGCTCCTCTTGTGGAATGAACACTTTCTACTTAAAGCTATCATGCACCTACTGTTTATTTACGCTGCATTAAACTGACAGCACGGCAATCAGAGGAAAAAATATGACTTACTTTCCTGAAGTAAACACCAGTTTATAGGTTAGTGCCTGTATTTATATTCCTGTCGCCACTAAATAATGGCTGTCTCCATTTTAATATCTACCTGTGGCGTTACCCAGGGCAGCTGGCTCTTCCTTGTTTAAAACAAGCAAAAAAGGAAGGTGGGAGTGAGGAAGAGAAGAAAGTTTTGTTATCATTCCACTCTAAGAGGAACTTAATAGAAAAGTGATTCAGTACTCCTTTCTGTGGCAAGCCGAAGCCAGTTTTAAAGACATAGTATTCAGTTTTACTTGGTGTAATTGAATTGCATCTCAAACAGGGAAAACAGAATTCCTTAACAGTATTTGTCTATCCAAGACACTGTAATTGTATATTCAGGCAATGGCAGATTAAGGGCAGAAGCATTTTATTAATAACTGAAAGCACATATGTGTGTGTGATGAAAAATGTTCTGCAAATCTGTCACTATGCAATCAAGTGCATTTTTTAAACTTTAGTTGTCACAAAGTTGCTACTGATTCTAAAAAAAAAAAAAATTTAAAAAAAAGAAAGTAAAACAGTTTGACGGTTAAAGAGTAACTTACAGTTCTTACTGCCTGCTATACGGAAATTTTGCAACTTTATAAAGTGAGTCTCAGAAAGCCCTGTTGATGCTACTTTTAATCTTGGAGTGATGAGTCCAAGTAGCCAGCATTTGAACTGAAGATAACTGCAGTCAGAATAATCCACAGTTTGGAAAAAGATTCTCTAAATTATCTGTTGAAGAACTCCATTAATAACTATTACCTGAGAGGTTAATTCCTCCCTCAGATTCTCAAAGTATTATACTTAAGACTAAGTTGGCTTGTTGGTCAGTTCCCTTGGCTGTGGTATCATGAACTCTCAACAGCCCTGACCACAACTTGTAACTGTTACTTCCAAGAGGATATACTATGATGTTCCCTTCAAAAATGCTGGTGGTTTTGAACATTTACCATCCTGTGGCATCTAAGTTTACCACAGTTATCACCAACACTTCATTACATAATGGGTATCCATTTTATTGCTTTGCAAATGTCAGCTTTCTCATGGTTTCTGCACAGCATTGCTCTCATTAGGTTTAAGTCTTGATAGAGATTAATTTTAAGGAGACTTGTCAGCACTGATCTTGTACATATGTTCTGAACTGGTCCTTGTGCCCTGTACCAGTTGTAACCTACTCTTAATCTGCTTTATCTGGTGCAGTGTGCTAGGAATGGCATAGTAATAGTACAGTACAGTAGTATAGTAACATACCTCAGGCACTGTCTGAATTCTAAATATTTCCTTTTAAACCTGCTGAGCCTGACTTTGCTCCCATGCACACTGGTGTGTCACTGCAGAGCTTGGTTTTCACTGTTCCCATAGAGGATCACTGTTAGGTGTTCAGATGGGCTGGGGGACACACTAACACTTAGTGTTTGCGCCAAGGTCCACCTTTCAGCTATTTATTTAGAACACCAACGCACAGCAATCTCTTTGGAGATTGATTCCCCTGTGGAACACTGTGCATTTGTGTTTGCTGGGATGGGGACTGTAAGACTTGCTTTCACCGGAGTGCAGGCTAGCTGCTGTCTCTCAGCTGTTGTAAAGCATTGCTGGTGACACCTCTGCACAGCTGTAGGCTCACAGAAGTTATCTCTCACTACCTCGTGCTTTGCTGCTGTGAACTGCAGGTTAGAGAGGCAGAAGAGCCTGCTGGCCTGTGGATGAGCCTCGGTCACCCCAGCTGCACCTGGGTGCAGAACATCAGGATGGGCCACGTCTGTCAGCTGCGTTGGCCTTACATAACTTCCAGGGACTATCTGCTCTATCTCTTTCCCGTGGCGCATTATGACATGATATGACCTGAGGAGATGAGGGAGGTGCTTTAAACCTCAAGCGCATCTCATCTTCCCAGGATCCTGCTCTGACAGGATTTATTTGGCCAGCAGCAATCATTTGTGGGTCGTTACACTTGCTGCTCACTAGAAGAAGTGCTGATGCACTCAGACCACCTGTTTTTGGAGGACTGTCTCATAATCTTTTCTGGTGTCTTGACTCCTGGTTCTGGTTTCAGCCCTGAAAAAAATGTGTAATTTTGGGTTAATAACTGTCCATGATGCTGTAACCCTGATTTTGAAAATGGTCAGCACATAATTTCATATGAAGGAAAAGGAAGCTGCAGCAGACTATCCTTTTATAAATGCGGCCTTAATATGCTACTGGTTTATTTACCCAGCTATAAAATTAGTAGTATATGTGTTTCATAGAACAGTGAAGGATTAAGTAATTCTTTATATTTGTACATCAGTCTTAGAGTGGAAAACATTTTCAGCAGAAGTGCCAAGAATTGCTGCTCTGAACTCAAACCCACATGCAAAGGTATGAGAAAGGTATTTCCTTTTCAGTAACTGCACTTAGAATATGTGTCTGGTCATAATAGCCAGGTAATTAAAAATATTTTCAATGAAAAGGAGAAAAGTTCTAAACATCATACACACCCTATATTCCTACTTCTATTACATTAAATAAAAGACAGAAAAGAGAGGAGGGGAAAGAGAGTGGGAGAGAGCGTGCGTGCATGCAGGCTCTCAGAAGGACCAAAGGCAAAAAATGAAGTGGAGAGGAATTCCAGACTGAGTTTTAAAATGTTTATAATCAAAGATTAAATTAATATTTTTGTGGAGAGCAGTATTAGAAAGATTTTAAATCATTAGTGCTTTTCATCATAGGTGGGCTTTCTTGATAAATATAAGAAGTCTCAAGAATAATTAAAGGCATCTTAAAACTTAAAAACGACAGTTTTAGCTTCTAAGGATTCATTGTAATGTAATAATACTGTATGCTTTTTAGTGTTACTTCTGCACTAGACATTTAATTACAGTCTTTGTGAGACATGTTATCTGTATAGTAACCAGTGCATAAAAAGAATGATATTTACTTTTACATACAAGCTCTTGCTTGCCAGCTTTCTTTTTAAGATTATAGATTAAGATCTCCAATCCAGAATGTTCATGACTTCAATGAAAACAACTTAATTTGACACAATTTTGGGGAGGAATGGAGCATTTATTGTAATAGTACTGCTTCTCTAGTCACACTTTTTGCAATAGTACTTGAACTGCTGTTTAGCAGTGGGTTTTTTTTCTGTGCAAGGGCCCAAACTCAGCGTTTCTTTGCTTGTTCAAAGGGTAGATTTTAGAATATCAAATGAAAAAGCATGTCTAATTTTTATACTGAGAAATAGGATTAAAAAAACTTCTAAGCATGGTATGGTAGGTTTTTCATAGGTACAGTTTATTGCTGAGAGGAAATTTGGAGTTTGCTTTTGCTATGTCGAATATTGACTGTTGTCTGAAACATACACTAGATAATAAAAATTTATGGGGTTTGTAGCTTGGTCCACTCATTGCTGTGGAAAAGTGAGTACATTTGCAAAAAGGTGCATAAATTAGTTTTTCTTTTGATATGTTTCCAGATTCCCCTAACTGTGAAAAGTGCTTCTTGACATAGTGAAGTTCCCACAGTTCCTAAGTTCTGCATAGCCATCATTGCAGGATGAGGCACAAGGGAAACCGCATCCAGCTGTTTTAAAGCAGAGCTTTTCAGTTGATAATATGTATCGTACATCTTCTTTTAGGTCTTGTTTTACATTTCTTATCTAGCAATCCTGTGCAAGAATGGTATGATATAGGTTTTGAGCCCCTAGTTTTGGTATGCTTTGTAAGAAAATCTCACAGTAAAGTCAATCGGTCAAAATCAATCTCTGTCCCATTGACTGTATTTTATTGACTTTCTGTTTCGTTTTTCTTCACTTGACTCACTGAATACTATAATCATTTTTGCCATTCCTGATGACTTTCGTTATAGTCCTTTCAAGACAATTTTATAGCATGTTTGCATTTGAAACTTGTGATTCCACTACTTTATTTGGGCTGCGAGCCCTACAAGTAACCGACTTCTGCTCTGCCGCTTAAAATTACAATTAGGATACTCATAGGTGTAGTTATTGTTTTCTAAGCATTCCAGAAGAATTTTATGGATACCATGCAGGAGAATTGAACCAGTAGAATTTCTTTATATGTTTGGCAGGATGACAGATACGCCGTAAGAAGCATTATACTGTCTGATAAATTGCATTACCAAGCACTATTTCATATAGGTTCTGTCTCTTTAAAAATGCAGTCTCCTCTATTTGCCCTATTAATTGTTGATATGTTGCCATCCACGAGACAAAAATTAGAGCTGTAATTAAATAATCATGTGATGCTCCTTAGTGCCAGTGAGAGCAAACTCATTTTTCCAGGCCCTGATGGTCACTGATTATTGTATTACTACTGGCTTGCTTTATTTTTTTTTAATGGCTCTATATTGCTGGGTTACCTAACCACTGCCCTTCTTTTCAAAATTAAAGGAATTGAAGAACATTAAGTCACTTAATTGGCCAGTAGTCTGTGGGGATACAAAGTAGTCATACCTTCTCTGCTTTTTGGTCACTCAATTGGTTCTACTGGGAGAACTACATCAGTGGTGTGGTTGCGTGCCATTTAATTTACACTGGTGTTTTGGCTGGGATGGATGCATATAGGGAATGCCAGGAGAATTACAAAAGGAGCAGGGTATTAAAATTCAGAAATGATTAAAATTGAAATAAAAGGATGCTGCTGCTTTGCCAGTACTCTGGCAGTCATAATGACACATAGAGATTAGTTTCCACCTTCATCTTTTCCTTCTTTCTCATTTCCTCTTGTTTATTGTTGACACATTTTCCTTATGTCTCTGCTTCTCAGCGCTTTTTTTTCACTGTTACATATTCCTACTTTTTCTCTTTCCTTAAGCATGGAGAAGCTTACTTAACCTTATTATAACAATAACAGAATAGGTTATTAATATTTAATATGCACATGATTAAAATTTCTCTCTTAAACATAGGTCAGCTCTATTATTAACTGACATGTTATTTTTCATTAAAAAATTTTTATTCTGCCCTTACGGTTTCTCAAACACCCTTTACTTTGGTGGTGATTTAACACATAATGTTTAGAAAACTGTGTTAGGCTAGTGAAAAAAAAGAACTTACCAGTCATGGATAATCAATTATGCATGAATTCAGATATAACAGATGGAAACTGGTGAGTTAAAGTTTCTCTTTAGCTTCGTGATTTTTTTGTTTTGTTTTTGTGACACCTGTCTCTTATGTATAGATAAACATCTAACATAGCATACTGCTTTTCATGCATCTTTGTGTTTTTTGCTTTTTGGGTTTGGGGTTTTTTTGTTTCTTTTTGGTTTTGTTGGTGTGGCATAAACTTATTTTCCCCTGTTTATAACTTACTATTTTTAATTTGTTTGTCTGTGAGCATTTCTATACTGCCTACCTTTTCTAGGGCTGAAGTGTCCTGTGATGAAGCAAGCATTTAATCTTCTAATAAACTACACAATGTAATTTGACCTTAAAATTGTGTCAGCACGATATTTTAAATTATAGGAGTTCATTTTTGCCTTCAGCTGCTCATGGACTATAGTGTTATGACATTAAAGCAACAGGGTAGACTGCGGCTGGGCATATGTATTCATATATGCATATACGCACATTCTTGTGATTGTGATACTTATATAGGCGTTCCCTCCAAAGGCATTAATTAAATTTCTTTCAATCATTTGACAATGAAGTAGATTGTTTTATTGCTTTTTATTAAAAAGTTCAGTATGGACTGAACGCAATACTTCTTTTGGTCATGGAAAGATTTTTACAGAACTCAATCCAGCAAAAATGACAATAACTCTTGATATGGCCACAGCAATGACCACTTGGTATTAAGTAAATGAAGATCTAAATATGTTTTCTTTTTCTTTTTATACAAAAGTATCTAAAAGAGTTTTAAGCATGGGCTTAGATGTGAGATGTGTTTCTGTGTAGTTCATTCGTGGCAGCATATTAAGCGATTCTTGTATTTGAAGGTGTTTGAAAAATATGGGGGTAAGTTGATTTGGATGTTATTTTTCTACGACTGTAATAATTTTGAGCATTTCTTCACCTGGCCCCATCAACTTTGGAAGTGGCACATTTGCAGATGTGGTGCAGAGAGGTTTTCCATCTGTATATCCAAAAAGGAAAAATGAATTGAGAGAATGCACTGCATCTTTCATGAGCAGAATATTCCAAGACCTCTCATTTTATCAACATTTGTGAAGGAAAAATCTAATATAGGAAAGAGTTTGTAGTATAACCTGCCAGAAGCAAATTACAGAGAAGACATCTTTCCCCACAAATTTTTGTATTTAACACAGGAACTAACTTTTTACACACCTGTTACAGCATTTCAAGTGTTTTCATGAGTATAAATTACTATCATAAATATTAACCTAATTTTGCCCTAAAAATACTGTATTCTAGTGAGTTTCCAACTGCTGCTCTCCATCTCAGTTTGTTTCCATTGTAGCCACTTAGCAGGAAATCTAGAAACATAGTTGCTTTAAGCAAATATATACATCAAATACTTCAATACGTTTGTTAATTTCTCTTTTTGTGTGTGCATATGTTTGGTTTTGGGTTTTTTGGTGTTTTTGTTGTTTTTTTTTCTAAATCAGAACAAGTATGTTTAACATTTTGAAGTTATTTGGTTTTGCTTTATGTTGTTTGCATTAAACAAAGCATACTCTGAAACGTGTATAAATGACCTTTATCTTAGTGACACTGCATATGCTAAACCTTTTTTAGTTAGCACCTGGTAATATTAACAGGTATCTTGTTCCTTAAAAAAGCTGTGAATATTAACAGCTAATTGCTCCTGAAAAGAACTGAAAAACTCATTTATTTCATCTTTGTTACTGTGGAATCATCTGAGTTTGAGATTGGAAGGAGCCCTAGAATAAAATGCTAATTTGGCCAAAACCACCAACTTTCATTTTGTTTTACACCAAAACCACACATTTTGCATGTATTTCATGTACAGTGAATATTGACTCCTGTCACGTTTGGCCGTAATTAGATGCACAGTTTTACTTAAAAGGTTTTGAACCTTAGAAAAAGTGTAGCAGAACATGTGCAGGGTTCTGAGTTAATGAAACTGGAAACAGGACATTTCATGTGGTTTTGTGTTTCATAATGAAAGTTTGACATAGTTCAATTCATCAATCAGTTCTAACCATTTCCTTTGACTTAAAACTCTTCCAAGTTTTCAGTTTGTGTCACTAGATTTTTAGTTGTACTATCAGGTCAGTGACAGAGATGATTCTCCTGTTGGTGAAGAATCCCTATGTAAGAAATCACTGTGTATTATTACTGTGTGTATTATTACTGTAATAATACTTAAATAATCCTCTGTAGGGCTAAGTGCAACAGTTTAGATGTTTTCTACCATAATGCAAAGCTTTGCTTGGGCTGTGTGAAATTCATCCTTACCCAGAATTGTTGGATCAAATTTCTGTATTCATAAAAGCATACTAACTGGAATAGAAGCACAGTGGTTGGATGTGAGGGAAAATGAGTCACAAAATGGAAAAAAAAAAAACCAGAACCAGTCAAAAAATTGCAAACAACATTGAAAAACACTTTGGAGATAACTTGGTGTAACTTTCCTTTTAACAAGTAAAAATAACAGGAACTGTGGCTTTCTATGGCCAGGGATCATGATTTACATACTGATAAATTAATAGAGCTTCTATTCAGACACATCCCTAAAATAACCACTTATCAACTGACTCTTTTAGGTAACAATTATATGCCCATCTTATGCCTAGGAGTTATCTAGTGCTGTGATGATGAGGGCTTTAACAGGAACCACTCTTTTTTCATCTCTCAGTGTCCCACATTAAGCATCTTCACATGAAAGACCTAAAAATTATACCTCTGGGGAGAAAGCTGTGAAATTAGTGACCTGCTGAACATACATTTATGACATGGGAAACTTGGCTGATCCTAAGATGCCAACTTACCTCCTTTCTTCAAGCTGCCTAATTGCATAAAATATTATTATATAAAGATCTATTGCATTTTTTTAATTTGTTCTTTTTTGTGGAAGTAGTTGGCTGTAGTTGCCACATGGAAATTATGAGCATGACTCATCAAGGTCTTAGTCTAGTGTTAAGGATGGAAGAGAATATGGTCTTCAAAATGCTTTTTTTAAAGTTGAAGCTTTTTATTTGAAGTGGTTCTGCAGTCCACAGTCATAAAACATACTGGCTTATATTAAATAGCATATAGGTAGTGTTTGTGGGAGTTTATGTCCTATTATTGATAGCAAAAAGTGAACTCAGTTTGTCCACAGAGCAGGCAAAAGACTGTCCAACTACAGAGTAAGATTTATGTGATTAACCATTAATATTGATTGCTGTGATCTTTTATGGGAAAGTGGGCACCTCTCTATTACAATTTTAAGCAGCTAAGATTTCTTGTGGCAACCAGGGGTGAAAGACTCACTGTTCTCATTAGCGCTCTTGTTCACCCTTCACTACATCATGCCAAACAGATTTGTTGGATTTTACTCCATAATTTTCTTCCAGCATTTTGCCTCTCCATGACTCACCAAGGGGTGAACTGAAATAACTGTTGGGGCCACATCTGCAGAAGTATGTATTTACTTCAGTTGCACAAGCATCTTAGTCAAAATAGACATACAGCTATGAAATGACTTGCACAAAATGGTGCGGTAGTTTGACTAAAAGTAACTTGTTTTATCCAAAATCACATTTTGCATATTCTTATTCAACTCCATTTTAAAAAAAGATTCCGTGATTGAAGTACATTGCAGATAATATTTGCAGGAGTAAATGAGCCTCGTCACAGAGGCAATCAATAGGGAGATGTCTGTTTGTATATGATTTTACATATCTGCAAGCTAGCTGAGACATCCAGCTAAAAAGTGCTGCACCATGGGACACTGTGTAGATATCTGATACTTCCCAGGGGCCTTGGGGTCTGTAAACTAATGAATGCACTACATGTAGCCATATATGTAGGTTTTTCACCTCTGACAAATACAGTAAAGATAATTTACTTCACTTAATAACCAATTAAGTGCAGTTCAATACAGCTGACTATCGTAAGTTAAATATTCATTTTACGTAACTGTTTCAGGACATGGTGTGTGAGAGAACACAAACGAGCAGAAATTGCTCATGCAAAATGTGAGAGGGGACGACAGCTTGTGTGTGATGCCTTTCAGTGCTATGAATTTCATTTCATAGCACTTTTGCTTTTTGACAGGCATCCTATCCAGGCTGGGGCAGGTTGCAGTCAAAAAAATCTAGGTTGGTATGTAACTTTTGAGTTCAGCGTGGGGGATGTCGCAGAATGCTGTGATTCACATTGGTGTGCATTGGATTCTTGGGTCGTATGTAAATTAAGATTGCCGCAATCAGGTTGGTTGAAGCATTTGAGCGGTGTCAGGCAACTATTGTTGTTCAGGGCAAAGCAAAGGGGAAGTTAGTCTGAGGGGATTGAAAAACAACTTCAGTCCGAGGTGCAAAACTTGTATGGCTATGGGACTGCATTGGCACAACAGCGGTGATATGCTGAGGTTTGCACAGGCAGACGGGGGAAAGGACTGTAGGGTGCATCCTTCCCCTTCACCCACACTTCTGTCTAACCCACATGGCAAGTAGGCACAAGCCCTCTGGGGTGTCACCCACCTTCCGGCCACAGATGTTTACCTTCAGAAAGCCACAGAATGGTACTGCCATTGCCCTGCTGTCCAGCGGTTACCATTACCCATAGATGTGCACCCATCACACCTTGCAGTGGGGGAAATGCATTCAAATTCCCACTGAAGAGAATTTCCCAGCTGTCCCACTGCTGCTGCACAGCTCTGCATCACCTCCAGCATGGGATAGTGCTTATGGGCTGCCCAAAGGGCTGCAGCATTGTCAGAAGTACATATGTGTAAAAGCCAATCAGCCTGATCTCCCCAAAGAAATCTGATAAAAGAGAATACACAGCCATGCTGGTTTTGCTCTGCTGCCAGGTCATTTCTGTTTGCATTGCACAAGAGCCAAGCCTCAAGATTTGGGCCCATATTTCCTAATTTATTTTGAACAAGAAAATATTGGAACAGAGACCTTAGGAGGCACTGAGGCAGCATGCCACACTGGAGAATTTGTTTTCCTTTGCAGCAGCTACTGAGACTGCTGCTCGAGAGTTAATTCACCATGGGGTTGAAAATACACAGCCCAACTTTTAAAGTATTTGTCTTATTTCAACATAAGCTAGGGCAAAATGCATTTATGTCTAATAAAAACAGTGCAACAACTTTATTAAGGATTAATAACCTTTATTAAGCATATATTTGCCTGCTGTATGTTGACTAGAAGCTATGAAAAATGTGATGTAACTATTGCCGCGTGTTTAAATGATTGCCTGCATATGTATCCATGACAATATCTATTCATCTTCTGTTCTTTATATATGTTTTTATTATAAATATCTTTATTCTAGCTGAACATTTTAATATCAAAGTTGACACAGTGAAGTGCAAATTGCAGTAGGTCAAATGAAAATCAGATATCTGTATCTTGAATTATTTCCAAGTAGTTCGGTATTGATAAGAGATATCTGATTGTTGTCTGTCAAGATGTAGCAGCCTTCAGTAATTCGTGCTTTCTAGTCAAAGCAAGGGTTTCACGCTCAGCTTTCCAAGTCTGTAGTAAATACTTTACCAGGCATAAGTGGTGTATGGGAATTAGATTAATCCATGTGGTAGGGAGTTTATAAGGTTTAGTGCATATATGCAATTTCAAGAAGAGAGTTCTTTTCCATAATCATTTATCTCAAGCATAGGAAGCATATGCACGATTATATAATTAACAGAATATTTGTTTGTCAGTGTTTGGTTATGTGCGTAATAATATCATTATTAGGCCTTCTGTGCTCCTGTATTATCAGATTGTTATCTCCCTGCTCCTTTAATTCACCATCTCTGCTTTTTAGATTAATCACTTCATTTTAATCCAAACATTGTGTTGTTTTGTTTTGTTTTGTTTTTTTTTTTTACATGGAACAGAATGATTTGTGAACACCAAAGCAAAAGTTATTTTAAAAGATTTTAATCTTTTGTTTTTGTTATTGTCATATCTGGTAATCATTTTTATAAGGTGGTATTTTAGTCCCAAATCTTGTTCCAGATCATATTTGCTCTATTCTAATCAGCTCTGCATCTCTTAAATTATCTTCAGTGTCTTTTTCCTCCATCATGCTGCAGGCAGCATACTGCCAGCTGAAACTCTCACATCCTTCATGATTTTCTTCTTTAGTGGGCAGTCTTGCTTACTGCTGAAGTTTAAGTTTACCTTATCAGGCTTTTCTGAAAAGGTTGAAAAAATCATACATTTATAGTTTCCTTTGTGCCCACAAAGTTTGAATTCAACTAGTTAATACAGTTTTCCTCCAAGTATTCAAACTCATTGGGAAATATATATATGTATATATATATTTTTTTTTTTAAGAGGGACTGATTAATACTCTATCTTGTTGAAAAAAGATTGGTTTCTAAACAAACAACCTGCTAGACAGTTACCCCTTGATCATATGTTATGGAAGATGTCATCTACATTTTCCCTTGTTTTTCTTTGTGAAACATGTTTCTTTGGTTTTGGGTTTTGGTTTTTATTTTTCCTTTTCAGCAGTCTCGGTAATGATCTTAGTAAGCCTTTTCAAGACACACAACATAGGTACAACTTTTCATGTTTCATACATATGCCACCTCCACTTGCTCTGCTTTGAATAATAGTATTATGTAACAGTGTATTCATTTTCCAACCTGGCATTTCTTTGCTTCTGAGATTATAATCTATTTTATGCACTACAGAATATGATAAATATTTCATGCGTTTCGCCCTATTACCATTTTCTTTTTCCTGCATGTCCTATATGCTGTTTGTGCTTATTTTAGTAAACATCAATGTGATTCTTTACCTTGTCTTGATGTATTCCTCTTCTTTAATAATAAGTAATGTATGCATAGTGCAAAATTTTCTCTTTATAGATTTAATGATTTGCCCTTTCTGTGTTCAGAGGCCATACCATTTTGTGTATTACAGGACTGGTATTAGCCTTCTCACTCACCTACTTTTGCTGCTGCCTCATGTTTGTATTTTGTTGTTGCTTTGTTGTCGGTTGTTTTAAAGTTACTGCCCTAAACGTTTTGGTTATATACCTGTCTATGCAGTAATTCATGTTTTCTTTGGTCGATGATGCAACTTTCCCTTTAGACATAGTCTATTCAAACACTATGCATTTTATCAATAAAGAAGTTTAATTTTTTCCCTTATCTCGCAGCTTGTACAAACTTGTTGCTTTCAAGTTTGTCTAGTTGGGTTACTTTCTTCCAAGTGCATGATGGGAAAAAGCCATGTCTGTCTCGCAGTTACTTATTTTGTCAATACTTTACAACCTTTTAGCTTTCACCTTTCAGGGCTGGCTTTCGGTCCCGCGCTGCGGACTTGACACAGGGACAGTTTTGTGGCGTGGGGATGTGGCATCTCGCCGTCCTGAGCCCGGAGCGATGTATCGCTCTCACCCACGGTGTGTTGCAGCTTGCTCTGGTTGGCCGCGGCGCCCACCGGAGCCACCGGAGCCACCAGAGCCGCGGTGGATGATGTCCTCCGCGGAACGAGGCCGGTATCACACAGCCTCGGCCGCCTTTCAGAACCGTGGCTGATGCTGTTCTTTCACCCCTGTCGGTATCGAAGGCAAGGGGAGGGAAGGAGAAACTTCTTTCCCCCACGTGGGCCGCTGGGTCCCCGGGGCGGGCCCCGCGGGGCGCCCCCCCCTGCGGGGCCGCCGCCGCCGCCGCCGCC
>VXBC01007998.1:512007-654507 GCA_013399945.1 Ploceus nigricollis
CTTGATCCTTTATGCATTGGTTTTATTTTTGAAAGGATAGCTAGACTTAAATCACCCTCCACCTTAATTTAAACCTGCTACTTATTTTTAAATTATTATTATTATTATTAATTCCTCGTTTTGAGCGTTACACTTGTCTGATCAATTTGATCTGCAGCTCTGTCTTCCGTTGCTAAACCTCGAAAACTGGCTCTCTCAAAAGATATTTAATATCTATTTTTTTTGTCCATTGCCATTTTTGCTCATGGCTACTCTGTTTCTCGCTATCTGTTTTTGCCCCTCCCCGCCTAAAGGAAAATAGCAACAAGAAAAAAAAGAAAAAAATAAGAGAATATTAGGGGAAGTAGTCCTAAGGTCTCCTCCCCCCCCCCCCCACCCCCCTTCATAAAGGGGGGGACCTAAAAACATCAGTCTTGAACTTCTTCCTCTTCAAGAGCTCGGGCTGCAAAGGAAACCTCCTTTGTTTTTGTTATTTATATGCTGTCAAGTTTTGAAGTGGTGAGTTTCGGGTCGGTTTTGCTAATTTCACTCAGAAAACTGCAGTGTTTCTGTTTCTAGATAAGTACTTTGCTTCTTTGTCTCTTTAAAAGGTCACAGGGAAAGCTTGGCCTGGATTGTGAGAGCCATATGGAACGGATAAGTGCGGAGCCTCTCTCAAATGTGATTATGGGTTTTTATGGGGGAGGGAGGGAAGAGGAGGGGAAAGGCATGGGGAGGGGGCTGATTCAGGAGGAGAGAAAGAAATAATATAATACCGGCAGCGTTACATCGCGACAAAAGGAGATACGGCACCGACTCTCATTCAGAAATTGCGCGGTGTGCCTGTACGTGTACGCTGGCTCCGGGAAACTGTGCCTTGAAATTGTGCTCTTCTCTCACTGATCTGTGATGAAAACTTGTAGTTGTGAAAGATGCCTAAATGCGAAACCCGGGGAAACTCCTGGGCTGGAACCGGCGGAGATGATAGGTCTTTCCTGCCACCCTCTCCCTGGGCAGGCCATGCTGGTTGTTGCTCATCACTATTCCAAACTGAGGTTTCAGTGAACTTTAGCCTTGGGCATGGAGTTTAAATGAGTAAATTAGGTGTTTTATGTGCATGTAATTTTGCTTTGTAACATAAAGCTTTTTACAAGATGACTAAGCGGTGAAAGGATGCCGATGGGTGGGTATTCTCAGGCCAAGCGAAAATGACCCATTTGGTGTTTTGGTTGCAGTCAGTGTATTAACTAAGTGGCGATCTATCACTTTTATTCACTGTACTTGATGTAGTGCGATTCTGACTCATGATGACTAGATACTTTTTGTAGCAAAGAACCTTCCTGCCTTAGAGTACTTCTGAAGTTGCCAAAAGTGATGAGGAATTTCTTGTTCGTAGCTTTTCTATGTGTGTTTTCTTTTACTCTTCCCCCCCACACACCCCTTTTTTTTTCCTGGTTTTTTTTGTTAATCCTCTTTTTCTTGAGATAGACTAGTCTCAGAATAGCACCCCTGTGGTATGTTAGCGTTGTTAGAAACATCGGAAGATGTTAACAGTTTGTGTCTGTAATTCCTTGCTTAGGTTACACTTAGCACAGTTTAAAAAATTCTTTTTGAAAAGTGGCTAAAATAGGCATGTTTACTGTTAATGAGACGCATGACCTAAAACAGATGCAATAAAGAGGAATGGTGAACCTTAGCCTGTCACCTAACGGCATAAGGAAAAATAATGATTGTCTGAACTTCATCTATTTGGTTGCATTCTTGAGGTTGCTTGTAAAGGTTCGAATTAATACATTGCCTTTTTCTTCACTGTTATCAGGAAAAACAGCGTGATGTTCAAACAAGAAAAAAATAGTCTACAAAATTATCATTGGCATGTATACTAGTGACATAGAAGTGTGTGTATATATATATATAAAGATTCCAAGATATTTAGGCTCTAATAACTTGGCTGTGAAATGTGCAGAAAATGTACTGAATTACTAGGCAACTGAAAGAAAAGTAGCAATTATCCGATACACACCAGTCCGATACTACCAGTATTTCTAAATATGACTTCCCCAGTATTAGTATTTGTACTTGCTAATGTACATACTAGTTCAAATATTAATGTCTGTTGACCTGTCCTTAGTGATTATATTATATATATATATGTATAACATAATTGTCTGTGTATTTATACCTTTCTCTGTCAGAGAAAGGTAGATAGAATACCTAACAATCGCCACAGTATTGATTAGTGAAATCATAACCAGAAAGATGCCTTTGCTCTCAGCAAGGTTTTTTAATAAAGTTGGCAAAACAGGTTCTGATGAGTGGCAAAAATCCTTAAAACTTACTCTTATGTTGTAGGCTTTTTAGTGATTTAACTGTAATTGTTATTCATGGACAGAGGTTTCAAAAGTTTATAAAATGGGAAGTACAGGCATGCTAATATATACCTTTTCTTAGTTTGCTGTTGAAATTCTGATTTTTTGATTTCAAATAGCTGTGTCAGCATCACCCAGATTTTAGGGGTTTTTATATTTAAGGGCATCAAAAGTACTGTAGAAATTGTGGAGGATTTTTCCCCAGCTTTATGTTTGCTAAGAAACTATTCAGTTATTTATCTTAATTGAATAAACTACTCTGTTTAGCACTTGAAGCTTAATATCTGAAAAACTGCATATTTTGAACCTTGCAAAAGTTGGTAAACTCTGTATAATATTGGTTAGGAAACTCAAAAGCAACCATCTCCCGCCACTGCTTTCTGAAGTTAAATGTCAAATTCTTTTCTAACTTCTGTTTTTAAGGGGGAGAGGAATTATAAATGGACAATAGTCTACATCTCTAATAAATCTGTTTCTCCTTCAACTAAAGTTTTAACAATCTCTCTGTTGTTGTTCATCCATTTTACAGTCAAATAGATCATGAAATTTTTCATTAGAATCTTTCTCTCTTTCTCCACAATAAAAACATCCGCGATTAATAACAAACCTTTCTGTGAGATTTGTAACAATAGCAGTCTTGGAGCACACACCTTGACAATCATCATCACTTATATGAGTTTTAGACTCTCTCAGTTCTAGTAGAATATCTCCAAAGATTTTTTTAAATTTTTTTTTAAGAGGTACTCTGGTTGGCTTTTAAAAAACCATTCCACTAGATTATGATACAATCTCTCTGTAAACTGGGGTATGAGGTAATTTTTGAAGAATAAGTTTGTTTCTTTTAAAAAAAGGCATTTCTTTCTAGTTAAAATAGGTATCTATTCTTCTTTATGAGCTTGTGATACATATATATCTGTCTCTGTACATGTGCAGGCTGTGTACGTATACATATGCGCACACGTGTACAACATATATATTTTTTTTTTAATCATGGCAGGTGATCTTTAGAGGCGGGACTGAGTATGGATCATTTGAACGAGGCAACTCAGGGGAAAGAACATTCAGAAATGTCTAACAATGTAAGCGATCCGAAGGGTCCACCAGCCAAAATTGCGCGCTTGGAACAGAATGGGAGCCCATTAGGAAGAGGAAGACTTGGAAGTACAGGAACTAAAATGCAAGGAGTGCCTTTAAAACACTCTGGACACCTGATGAAAACTAATATTAGAAAAGGTAACACTTTTGATAATTCTGCATTAGAGAAATATGATTTATAATATTTGGGGGGGAAGCATACTTTTGCAGACTCTACTTCATTTATATTTCAAGATTAAAATCTCCATTCTAAAATACTATATATTCCCAATTCTGATATAAATCACATTTGGGAAATGTAAGGTTCATTCTTGGGTGGAGCATCTTGCTTTTCAGGGTGGAGTCTGATTTTTGTTAAGGTAAAGGCTAGCTGCTGTGATTAAAGCAAATTCTTACATTGAAATGTAAGTAATTTGGTGCATTAATTCTTTGAGTAAGCGCTGGGCTAAGAAACGCAAAAATATTTAAGAGTAAATACTGAACCCCCAAAACAAATTCTCGCCTTTCCTCCTAATGATGGTCCTATGATTGGAAGGGCAGCAGTATTTCCATAGCAGTTGCAAGTTGGTTTAAAGGAGAGAGTGTAAATCTTTAGGTATCACATTGGAAAAGTCATTTATGATGTCAATCTTCGCAGTTTATTTTCTTTAGTACAATTCATTATTGAACAATGAACAACTTGGGTGTCATATTTTTCAGTGGCTGGTTTGCTGTAATTAGACATTTACACAAGGAAAAGGCACATTTAGAATCATTGATGTTTGTATATGGATGGCTTTTGTTTGCATTGAAAATACTTTTAATGGACAATAATATGCAAATTTTACTTATCAAAATTTGTAAGTCTTTTTGACCATGTCCTGCAGGCTTGCTAATTTAAATCAAAATATGCTGCATGTAATTTGGCATATATCTTAAAACAGCCTCTACTTTTCCTAGTATAATCAGTTATGTTTATAATCCAGATTTTTCTTGTATTTGCTAAGCAAAGTGCAAAATGCAACCAAGACTATTAAACGCACAAAGTTAGAAGGCAGAGGAATTTCATTGTGTCTGATGCATAACATTTATCGTACAATCATTTATTTTTTCCTCGGTTTGGCGAAAACAAAGAATATATTGATCCTGAAATGAACAGACACAGCAGTCCGTATTGTTAGATCTTTATCTATTAAAAATGGAAAAACAGCACTTCAGCAAATTCTTTGGCCTCTGCTCATGATTACCCTATTTATTGATTGTTTGCCAAGAATGTATGCATCTTAAGAAAGCCAGGGTAAGAGCATTAAAAATATAATTTATTACGGCTTTTCAAGCAGAGTGCATTAACATTGTACAGTGAAGCAGTGGGGCTGTATAAAAAGGACTTTCTGACGCCTGCAAACATATAAGTTCCATAAATTCCTAAATAGGAGATTTCAGCTGTCTCTGGTATTATGTGATATTTGCACACACAAACTTTAATGCCAGGACAGTTTTAGACAAGGATTCTACAGACTTCAGTGCTCCTTATGGCAGACGTGCTGTTTACACAGACTCGTAAACCTTCAGCAAAAGCTCTAACACTGCCTTCAGGTTTAAATCATGCTGTATTTTTAGCAGGGAGCACTGACCAGTGCTCTCCCCTTTAATACTAGAAGGTTATGAAGTTGCTGTACTTGGAGGTCTTGCCAAGTACTAGCAGGAGTGATCAGCCAGCTGAGATTGTGCTCTCCTGTATAACATTTTTCACATTAACAGAAGGACACTAGTGACAGTTTGCTAAAAGATTTAGTGGCTTGATTTGTAGTCAGATGATACCTGTGTCACACTACCGGGGTCCACCTCTGTGGATCTTTGCTGTGCCTCAAAATTTGGCCAGGAGGCTCTCCTGTGTTGTTTAAAGTACCACATTTCCTAAAATGCTGCAACTGCAGAAACCACGTACCTGGCAAAAAAAGGTGCTGATAAGCAGCAAAGTACCTGTGTGTTGTGTCTGATCATAGCTTAATTTGTAGGAGCTGATAAGGGGAAAAACAAATATGCTTTAGCTGTTTTAGGATGTATTTGCACTGTTTGTTAGAATGAAGCTTTGCTTATGCTTTATCTTCAGGAATTACTGGTGAAACTACTTAAGAATTTTGAGCCCTGAGTCAGATGGTAGTAGGTGAAACATCAGTTGTGAGAGCCTGAAAGGGAGGAAAAACGCAACAAACAAACCACCACCTTTTTGCAGATGAATAGTGTGTGTCCACAGCTTATTTAAAACCAGTGAAATAAATACTGCTTTGCATGTACTGCTTTTGCTTTGGCTTCTCTCCCTTCCTGGCCAGTCTCACTCAGATTACAAAAAAAAAAAAAAATTAAAAAGCAAAAAAAAAAAAATCTCCTTCCTGCACTACATAAATATTGGCAAGCTTTTGCTCTTGTGTTTCAGTCTTTCATGCTGAGCCTATTGGGCAAACTGGAGTGAGTTTGTGAGCTTTTCCTTGCAAGCCTGAAGGGGTTCGTTTGCCAGAGATTGGCTCTCTGGTGAACAGATGTAGTTTAAATATACGTGCTTAAAAGGTATCTTTTTTATCATGATTTCTTACTATACGTTAGAGCACAAATCAGCAGACATGGTCTTACTCTACTGTCAAGAGTAAAGCTTCCTTTTAGACTACAGCGTGTCTGGTGCACCTTAGCAGGTTAGGAGGTTTCTGTAAGTCTAGAGGGCAGTGGTTATAGAGGCATTAACATTGTAGGACTAATTGGAGTTCCTGGGTGCCCTGTTAAAATAACCCTTGTCATCATTTATGCTAAAGATGATACCCCTCTGGCAGGCTGCCATAAGACAGTTCTCTACATCTCCTTTTAACCCTTCTGCTTTCTGTCATTAAGAGATCCTAACCTGTGCTGCTGCAGACAGCAGAACAGGATTGGAGCTTAAAACCACAGGTCACTGTGTCATCCATGTCCATCTGGGAGGCTGGGAGGGATTTTCATAAAGTCCAGGAATCTGATTGCTGTGAGGGAGTTTGTCCCTAAAACAGCTTGGGTTGTTTGTTAATTCTCTTTCAAAAGGGAGGGAAAAAAAAAACCAAAACAAAACTAAATTAAAAAAAAAAGAAAAGGCAAAAGGAAGGAAAAAAGGTTATTTGCTTAATATTCTGTGCAGTGTATGGAAGGGTTTGCCATATGATGCTACAAAACTGGAAACTAGTAATTAACTTTAAGGCATGCCAAAATAGCGTTGTGGGATGTAAAGTGCGGGAGGCAACAACAACAAGAACAACAAAAATAAGCCTGAAAACTGCAGGTACACTTCTTAAAGCAGCATTGAAGTCATGATTTGTTCCTTAAAGGTGCGAGTGAAAGTAGTGCTCAATTGCACTCAGTGAATGAAGCACGAATTAGTGTTAACTTTTGCCTTGTTTCCTTGTGTACTCTTTTCAGAGTGAATATATAACACACAAGGTGATTTGTTGTTGATGTTGAAACCAATTAAATATTTTTGGCAGGACTAAGAAAGTTTTAATGT
The DNA here is from genome assembly GCA_013399945.1 of Ploceus nigricollis. Lineage (NCBI taxonomy): Eukaryota > Metazoa > Chordata > Aves > Passeriformes > Ploceidae > Ploceus > Ploceus nigricollis. The sequence continues at coordinate 518,953 of VXBC01007998.1, forward strand.
TAACAAACACAATTATGTGGCTGGTACTAAAATGGCTTACAGTGAAGACATCTGCAGTATGTATTTAGGTTCTCATGCTGCCTGCTACTCACAACAAATCAAGCAGGACAGAGAGAATCAACTTCTCTTCAGTCAACCTTGTTATTTCTATAGAAGGTAATTCTTTAAATCTGCATCTGATCAAGGGAGATAAATTTGCATTTCTGCCTTTCAGGGAGATGTATGTTTTGTAGAACTTTCTCTTTTTTGGGGAGGGTGAGGGGAAAGGACTCGGGGAATATGTTGATCAAATATTTGTGATGATTCTTGATGCCTCCTCTGCCTGTTCGTACAGGTTTTATTTACATAACTTTATATAGACCCACCTACTCTACTATAACTCAAGTTTAATATGTAACATTTAATTTTTTTAATAGGAAGTATGCTTCCAGTTTTCTGTGTAGTGGAACATTATGAAAATGCCATTGAGTATGATTCTAAGGAGGAGCATGCAGAATTTGTGTTGGTGAGGAAGGATATGCTTTTCAACCAGCTGATTGAAATGGCATTGCTATCTCTTGGATATTCTCACAGCTCTGCTGCCCAAGCAAAAGGTAAATAAGATTATGAAATTGTACAATGAACTGTGTTTGTTTGTGGGGTCTTGGGGGAGGGGCAGGATTTCTTTCAGTAATGCAATGCAGGTTTTACTACTTGAACTTTTTGCAGATTCTGTGTCTGTATTTTTTTTTCTTTGATGTGTTTTTATTTAGTTAGTGCACATTTTGTTCATGGGGAATGTGGAGGTAAATTCCTTTTTTTTCCTTTTTTTTTTTTTTAAAGAAGAAAAAAGACTTCAACTGAATCATTAGTATGCTTATTGACCTTAATAATCTGCTCCACTGAGGATCCACAAGGAAGTGTAAAGCATATTTGAGCAGATGGACTGTTGAGAGTCAACTTGCATTTATGACTGAATATCCAGCTCTGTTTCTTTTATTTTGTTCTTGATGGTTTTATAGACTGCAAAGTAATTTTTTTTGTGCTCAATTCTTGCATTGCAAAATTCATACTAATTTGTTAAGAGGAATGCTTATATATTGTATCATGTCCTTATGAATTCATGGGAACTTAGGAGAATATACTTTTATACATATTAAAAAAATCTTTACTGCAATGCATTTGTATAATTTCATAATATAGATGAGGCCTATCCTTGGTGGTGTGTGGGTGGGGGTTTTTGGAGGGGGAGGGGGGGTGTTCTTTTGTTTTGTCAGATTTAAGAGGTTAGAAACAAAGGTGGTGATCTTGTTAAAATCAGATATTTCTTTTGCCCCTAGGAATCAGATAAATCACTTTCTTTCAATTTTTCCTGCCCTTCTTGCCCACTCCCACTCCCCTCCAAAAATTACAATCCTGCAGGGCTTATCCAGGTTGGGAAGTGGAATCCAGTTCCACTCTCCTATGTGACAGATGCCCCAGATGCTACAGTAGCAGACATGCTGCAAGACGTGTATCATGTGGTCACACTGAAAATCCAGTTACACAGGTAAGTCATATACCAGTTCTGGGATGCGAACTGTTACTTGTCTGCTCTTAACTGTTAATATTGCTTGTATTTAATTCCCACTGTGCTTTGTGCTCAAAGTACAAAGGCTTGCCTAAATTCCTTTTTAGTTACTCTAATTCTTCTTTAACTTAGAGTACACTATTGCAGAAAACTTTTATAGCTCTGATACATAGATTTTTCTTTGGATATCTCATTAAAACTATATTGCATTTTAGTCAATTAAATGATGCATTACAAGAAGGCATTTTACATAAAGTTTACTTAAGAGAAAAATATTTTTGCATATCATGAACAGTACCATCTGTGTGCATTTTGTAAAAGAATGACTTGCTCGCACTTATTGTTGCTGTCTAGGTTCTTAAATTTCACAGCAACAGAAAAGAAAAAATGGTTAATATATTAATGTTTTTCATGATCAGTCGTGAGAAAGCATTACACCTTAAATTGTTTTACCAAGCGCATCAGAGCAGGAAGGTAGAAGTAACATGAAAAAATAGTCGCCACATGCAGCTGATGTATAATTCATGCATCAATACAGCAGATGTGTTGTATAAAGTAATTAACTAATCGGAACAATCAGGAGACCGAGAGCAATCTCCAGATGCATCTGCTTGATGCGCAAAATGAAATCTGTCTGTCTTAAAGGAATGTTCTGCAGCAGGATGCAATCTTGTAATAATCCCTTTTCTAATCTGTGTTTCAAATAGTTGCCCTAAACTAGAAGACTTGCCTCCTGAACAATGGTCTCACACAACAGTAAGAAATGCTCTGAAGGACTTACTGAAGGATATGAACCAGAGTTCATTGGCCAAGGAATGTCCCCTTTCGCAGGTACTTAGCATAACATGTAATAAATAATAAAGCACTATAGGCAACGCTGATGTGAGATTTGAGATTTCTACAGACTGTAGCAAGTAGTACCCATGGAGTGGATCTGCCAGAAATGCAAATGCATTTGACCACTTCATGATCTTTATAAATATGCCTGATTCATTTTGAACATAGTCTTACAACATTTCCCATGGGGAGTCGTGAAAGGTTGTTTACACCACACTAAAATCATCTCACAGCAAACTGGATTTTAACTGGTTTTTGTCTGCAGTCTTTGAACTGCTTTGATGCAACTACTTTTTTCAAGCACATGTGTTCAAGATGTTAAAAGGCTCTTTACTTACTGCTGTCAAAAGTACTATTGAATCTGAATGCTTGTTAGATAACCTACGATAGTTTTAAATGCTAATTCATAAACTGAGACAGTCTTTGGCATGCTATATGAGAAGGGAATAAAGAATAAAGCTCTTTGGGTGATATGTTGTTGTTGCAAAGAACCAAAGGAAAATCAGTCATTTATTAGTTCTAATCAAAATATACCTAAACAAAAATGAAACCTCAATTTATGCATTGCTAAATATTGAACCAATGTGTTCCTCAAGCCTTAGTCGTATTGTTCTATTTTTGCCATTCTTTTTGTTCTTCTCTTGTCAAATTACTGCAAAGGCACGACTCATTTTTCTATGCAGTATGGTGTCCAATGATGCTGTGGTGGGAACATGGTATTTTTTTTACCTTTTAAATTTTAAAATGTATTTCATTGTGGCACAGTGGAGATGAATTCAATATACAAATAAAGGATGCTAGTTGTGGCAGGGAGGGAGAAAGAGAAATTACGTGAAGGTATTTTTATGAGGATTTTATTTCTTTTGCTTAGAATACTGGAGTCTTTGTCTCTGAAAGACTTCAGTTAATCTACAGGAGACTACTCTCCTCTGTCTAGTTTTCATGAAGAGATTAGCAGACTTGTTTCCCGTCACTTTTTTTTTCCCCCTACGGTTAGATTGTTTTCAGTGATGTGGCTCCAATATAGGAAGTTTTGAAGTGGAAATAATCAAAATTATCTTCACTGGTTGCAAACCATTCCAGTAATATATCTACGAAATTATCTTGTATGTACCTACTGTAAAAGCATGTGAGCTTTTGCACTGCTGGCTTATGGAGGCTGCAGATAACCTGAGATTTTTCTCCATTTTAATCTAATAGTGCTACTTTTTACTTGATACTGATGGGAAGCAAATAATTTCTATTGAGGTGGAATATCTCATTTGTATTTGGACATTGTGTTTCACAAAGAAGTTTCTGTATATATAAAGCAGAAAAAAAGCTTTTAAAAGGAATGCTTTACTGTAGAAAGTATCATGGTACTGGAGACAACTCAATAATTGCATTCTTCTAAAAAATTCTTTCAAACTATACTGAATTTTTATGTAATAACTTTAATGGAGAAAAAAACCACATTTCTTAATAGCAGCTCTTCAAGTTAATGCTTGAGATGACTATAATTCCACACTACAGAACTCTGATTTGGGATCGTTTGATTATTGGTTTGTATTTCTTTATTTGTAAAAGAATTGTTAAAACCATGAGCTTCTTTCTGTTATTGGAAGTGTGCTTATTACTTTTGCCATCTCTATCTTCACCAGTGCTGCCATAGTTGGGTTGCAAGAATTTAAATAGCTGCTGCTTTTCTTTTTTCTTTAAAAACCAAATAGTATTAAGCTTAAAGTACATTTATTTATTTATTCTTAACTTTTGGAAAAACAAGCTTTTACAGTAGTTGATCAAGAGCCCATCAGTCAGTCTGAGTCTTCCTGTTTCCCTCTGGGAGCTTGAGGGAAGATGAGTTGATCTGACAGTGTCCTTTTCACATGAGTAAATTGATCTGAATACTTCCCATATTTGCCTTACCTCTAACTCCTTGTATATCATTCCTATGGAAAGGGCGCTGATTTAAGAGTGCCAGTGTTTTATTAAAGGTATTAAAGTTTTTGAATTGCCCTACCATGGGGTGCTCCTGCAGCAGGGGTGAGAAGTAAGAGCAAGGCAGAGGTCAGGAAACAGCGTTTATTTAGGGGATCCCTCAAAGTGCCAGCATAGGAAATTCTTCTGAGAGTAGAGAAAGGCTCTCTCCTGTTATGTTCTTCCACGGGTATAGGTAATGCCATATGAAGTGCTTCATCATAAATGCAAACTAATGCAGTGACACCGTACCATAACTTATTAACACTGTTATGGATATAATTTATTAACCACAGAAAAATGACTCAAAGTGGAAATGAGAGTAGTTATCATTTTCTGTCACTGTCATTAGCAATACTCTGTTTTGTGTAGGTATGGAAGGACTTGCTTTAAAGTAATTAAGCCGCTGTGCTCAATGCGTGGCATCTCTGAAGCCCCATTTTCACTTAGAGTTTACTCTATTTTCTGAAGCAATCTTGCATTTTGTATATTAAAAAATTGCTCATATCTGTTCAGAATACTGGCATTCTATGTACCGAAAAAACCTGAAAACAAACAAGCCAACTATTTTATAGTGCAGACATACTCAATAACTTGAAAATACATGAACAAAACTTTGATAACCAGTCTGTTTCAATTATAGAGTCTTGAAAACTTAACAGTATTATTTGCTAGAGTGGTTTTTTTTTTAAATTTTTTTAGCCTTTTATTTTCTTGTCCAACTAAAACCTTGAGGTGTGAAGGTACGAACTCTTCATGCCTTGATAAAATACCACTGTGACTCTTGCTCTCATTAGGAGAGTTGAATACATGGTCCTTTTTGAAGCTGCTGTAATTCTCACTCTGTGACTGTGTGGCCACCCCTGAAGGTCAGTTTTATTGCTCAGTGTATGAGCCTACATCATGGGGAATCCCTGTCAATATGACTTGGAGTGCTTAGGATGGCCCGGAGCAAATGCACGCCTCTGAATTGCTGTGCAATTGCAAACAGCCGTTCAGACATTTAGCCTCAAATTTTTGGTATCAAGCAGTCAAGGTAAAAGGACACTTCAAATTTTGCATGGAAAACCAAGCCTATTCTGAATTATGCACTAAAGTGCATATTTTCATGCCTTACATCAGGTTTGCGTATTTTATTGCTAGAGACTGGTAGCATGTGCAGATGCCGACTGAAAGACTTTTTGCATTTGATACACACAGCTTGCTTCATTTCTGTTTCCTCTCCAGACCTCTTTTGATGGGGAAGGTAACTTGGAATTTAATCTAGGGCTCAATTTTGGGCCGTCTTGTGCATTCCATTAAATTGGTCTATCTCGCGAGTGGCCTAGATCTCATTTCCCTCCTGTTTTGGCTCTTCAGTCTCCAAAGGGTTGTAAAGAAATTGTTCTACCATCAATTCTTATTTCCAAACCCTTGCATAGAAGCTCTACTCTACTTCAGCCTTCTGGGAGCTGCTCTAAAGTGATCAGGCAGGCAGGCAGCTCTGTTGCATTTACTTACTTAATGTTTGTCCTTCAGTGTCTCGCCTTAGTCTTAGCATTTTCATACTTCACTTTCACAGTTTTGTTCTGTTTTGTTTTTTAGTGCAGAACTTTCTTCTTACTTCCACAGTTAATAACTGAAATATGATTGTATTATATATTTATTCTCTATTTATTCTGATATTAGTAAGGGTTTTTTCCTCTTTTGCTCCTATTGAATTACTACATCTTTCTCTGTTTCTATATATTTATATATATATAAGTATGATATATGTAGTTTGATCAACTTTTATGAGGAGGAGGAGAGTAACATGGGGTATTGGTCTAAGAAAAGGACAGGAAATCCTTTTGATAATTCTAGAACAAACTCACCATGTGCTTTTGAACATTTAGATGTATGCCTTATCTTGAGTTCCTGTAACCTTTTCCATGAAAAGATGATAACAAGTCACCTACCAAATGAAGAGATTGTAGAGATTAATTAGTATCTGGGCACTGCTTTAAAAATACGGCAGTGATCAAATGACATTGGCTTTTCTACTGGTATTATCTTGCCTGATTTTTTTTCTACAAAAAGATATTCTAAATGATTGTTGTTAGTATTCACAAACAGGCACTAACAAAGCACTGCAAAAGCACTTCTGAAGCAAGGTATTCTTTTTCTCACCCTCTAGTATCCTGAAATGTGAATGTATTTGGTTGGGGCTTTTTTTTCCCTCCCTTTTGCTCATCCTTTGATACTGTTCGTATCTAGTTTGACTCTCAGGACAACCACAAGTCACTACATTATAGATGAGAAATTCCAGGCCTGATATATAGTAGAATCTCAAATCTCAATGGATTTTTGTTCAATATTTTGTAGGGGACATGCAGTATTAAAAAAAAAAAATGTATCCAGAGGCTGTGATACTTGGGGACATAGTAATTTACAGACTATTTTAAAATTTTTGGAAGATATTCGTGTGTTCCCCCCTTCCCCCACCCATAATGTCATTTACATAATTTTGCTCTTGGTGATGAGGGAATAGCGTTATTTCAGTCAGAGGGATGTATGCTTGCATTGCATGAAACGTATGCATACACAGTACAAATGCTGGTACGATACCCAAGTCTGCATAGCTTTGCACTTGTGACAAATATAACTATCCTGACTGCATTTTTAACAAGCTTTCATGCTGTAGTGAATGATTCTCTTCACCTGACATGGGCACAGTATAGATCATATACTTTCCTTTCTGTTCAGATACCCTGCCCTGAATCTGCATGCTGTTTTGTTCAGACTTTATATGATCTGGCAGAGACAACAGACAGAAAGCTTTCTTGGAACATCAGTGTTTCCCAGTTCACCTGATGTGAAGGCACTTGGCCATCATAGCAAATAGGCAGCTCAACAAAAATCCTCTCACATTTCCACACCGCTGTTCTGATCCACCCTTCCAAAATCCTAACTAAAAAAGTTGTGTTTGCTAAAATTAAAATTTCTGTACTTATAGATAATACAGGAATGAGCTATTAAGAGTTGCCAGAATATATACTTTTTATGAGCAGTTTTTGATTCATGCTTTACTAAACCAAAAGTTGTTTTTTGCCCCCTCCCCTTTCAATTTTACCTGCCTAGACCTGAGATCAAGTCCTTGGATTTCTTTGTTGCTTGTAAGTCTCTTCTGTCTTCCTCCCCTCCCCCAATAATTAATATCCTGAGTAAGGAATGCAGCTCTTTTTTCTGCTTTAGAAGTTACTGTACTTTAGATTTTAAAGATGTCATTAATTATTTCAGGGAAGTAAATCCTTGAGGGCTTGGGCTCAGCTTTTGGCAGGCAGGGCTTTTCAACCCACCCCCCAGTTGCTCAAGAGCATTCACTGTGATGTCTCTTCAAGCTGACATGGTATCTGGATTTTTAAAACATTTGCAATTAACTATTAAAATTTGTGCCTAGAATTTTTAGTCATCCAGATAGAATGGGCACCGCAGAGCCTATTGCTGATGGGATGAGCAAGATGTATGTAATAGGTGTTTGGGTAGAGCTGTGTGAGGACATTCACAGGGTACTCAACCTTTCAATTGATTGATCATTTGATCATTGATTTATGTTCTTTAGATGCACCTAAACACTCTCAGTGTTAAAGCCACACCAGTCTATCTGCAACTGTTTTATCTGCATAGCAGCCTATTAAAGGAGAAATTATATAGCTGGTTTTTTTCTGCCTCTTCGTTAGAATTAAGTATAACAAGGATGTTAAGTCACTTTGCAAATCAGTTATGAAGCCTGAAATTATTGTGGGAGGAGGGGGAAAACATGCTTTGTTCGTCAAATAAATGCAGTATCTGACTTCAGGAGAGTCTGTAAGGTGTCAGCATGTCCCTTGGTCTCTGTGCTGTAATGTGATCTTCTGTTTCTGCTTCTGAAAAGTGGAGGACTCCAAGAGAGGAATGGTGCTAGTGTTGAGGGTTGTTTTTTTGGGTTTTTTTTTTGTTGCTGTTCTTGTTGTTGTTTGATTTTTTAAATTCTGTTTTTAGACTCCTAAAGTCAGGAGTTATAAGCACCTGTCCTCCACCAGGCTCTTTTGTGAAAAGTACAAAATTAATGCTTTTTTGGGACTGTGTGTCCCACTTTGAGTACCAACCGTTTTTTATTGTATCTCGGCAATTTTCAGAACTGTGTCACATGAATGAGTATCTGCATCATATGGACTTCAAGTTTTAGGGATGTTACAGGATGAAAAAGGAGCACAGCATGTTTTCTTCTGATACATTTTCCTCCTAAAGCATGCATGTGTTGTAGAACTGAGCCCTACTTGACTTCTGTTTTCACTCAGTGTTCCTGAGAATGGTAGATAGAATAACTTGCATTTCAAGTATTTGTAGTGATATTCTTCTTTTTGTAGATACACATATACACATAACCATGTTTTGGGTTTTTTTTCTTCTGGGTAAATTTAGGGGGTTAAGAGGCAGTCAAATAATGCACTTCTAAAGAATTTTGTATTCATTTGTATTTGTTCATGTTTCTTGCATACCTCTTAGCACACTCACGGCCAAGTGCAAACCCTGATTCATTTATTTTTTCCATAACTTTATTAGAGAGTTAACAAACCACTTCTCCAGTGTTCTTTAAAGCAAGATTGCAAATAAATCTTTTTTTTTCTTCTTATTGGCAAATTTTTGGCTGTGGAGTACTGCACAAGTATAAACAACATGAGAGATCCTTTAACATAACATGAGAGAGCCTTTAGTCGCTTTGCTCCCTAGCTTTGGAACTCATTGCCAATTTGAAGTAAGGAAAGCTTGGCTGTTGGGACTTTTAAATCTAGACTTAAAAGTTATTTGTTCTGTTTAGCATTTTTAAAATGATTCTATTAGGAATTGTATGTGCTTCAGTTTTAATTTTAACTCATAATGATTGTAAAGCACCCTGGGATGCTTGCATGAAGGGCGCTACAGAAACCCAAGATTGTATTGTACTGTGTTGTAATGTATTGTATTATTACATGGTACTGGAGTTGGACCACGGACAATGCATATAGAAAGCATTTGAATACTTAGCTAAAGATAAGGAGATGGGGGGGGGGCAGTACTGTCTTTTCTTGCTTCTTTTCCCCCTTTTCTGTCAGTTATTTTATTAAACTAAATTAACATGGCAGTTATTCCCTAAGAAATGCCAGCATAATTTACTGCTGCAAAGGGGCTCAAAATGTAAACCAGATGATAAACTAAAAATAAAAAAGTCCACATTAAGATTTAATTGCACTTCCCTTTCTATATTGCGTTCTTATGTAAAATACATTACAAAACAGTACATTCTTTATCACTTCCTTCACTTTTAACTGAATTTCATTAACAATAAAGAAATATATTTTCTCTATTTTCAGTAATGTCACTTGACAGTTAATCCCTTAACTTGATGTACATGTCTTTAAGATTTTTTTTTTTTTAATAAAGAACACGATAGCACTGACTGGAGCCAAGTATTGCACAATCATGTGATTTGCAAGTTTCCCAGCTCGCAGCTTTGCCAGTGCAGGTCAATTCACACCTGCCACACTTATGCCATTCTGGTCCTCATGTTGCTTTTCCTCAGTGATTGTCAGAGGTAGAGAGAGTTGTGCATGTGGCTCCTTCCTTCCCCCCTCCCTCCCCACTCCAAATGTGTGGTAAACCTTGTGCATTGGAAGTGTCTGCTCAGGAATTAAATGGAGTTTAATTTCTGTCCATTAGAAAGCTGCGATCCACATCGCCAATTAAGCCTTCTATTTAAAGGGTGAGGAGATACGTATGTCTACATCTTAATCACTGCTGTGACTGGTTTGCAGAGACCTTCTCTGACTGGTTCAGTTATTACTAGCAGTGGTGGGAGGCACAGGGATCAGCGTGGTTATAAAACCTACCCAAAAGCTGAGCAAATTCTGTAGGTGCTGTAGCGTCACTGTCAGCAGATTTGAAGCTGAGGTACATCTGTGTTAGGGGACGCAGGGGTGTAGGCATAAAGATGAGCCAGGGAAAAATTACTTGCATTGGTAATAATTTTTACCTGGCAGGAGTAAAAGCAAACAGGACCCACTTGTTGAGAGGCAGTGCTGAGAGACATGCAACTCTCACCTTGTCAAACCGGACTCATTGCATGCCTTCACTATAATCATAACTTAGAAGAAAATAGATGAGTTTCTCAGATTGAGCAAAACTCTGAAAGCTTGCTCCCCCACCATCACCACATTTTTCCTTTTTTAATTAGTAATTGAGTTCTTCCTTTTTATACCCAAGGACTATGGTAGGAGAACCCTAAGGCAAGGGTGAGCTTTGTCTCTCTTTCCTTGGACACTTCCTTAAGAGCAGCACAAAGGGTATCAGATTCCACTGGTGCCTTGCAGCAGTGATCAGAGGACAGGTTTTTCAGGACAGTAGCAACCTCAGATGTGCCTCACTTGAAGCCTTGGAATAAACTGCTCAAAAGGGAAAAGGTCTGTTCCCCAGAGGTGGGAAAGGATGAAATGTTCTCCTCATATACACCTGCCTCATTTATTTTTATTTTGTTTTTTAAGTACTAAGATTTCCTACACTCAGAACTGCAGTTCTTCTATAAGCTTGCACCAGAAGAAGGGAAAGTGTGTCTGGCTGTGCCTCTGTTCCAAGGGATTTGATAATTTACAGTAAACTGTCAGGGTCTCTAGAAAGGCCATTGATACCAANACAATAAAATTCCACCAAGATATACGTATCAGCTTGCAGGTCCCTGAGCTCCTAAAGGTGTGTTTCTTACTCTGCACTTCTTGTAAGGAGGATCTTTGTGTGCTAAGTCTAATTCAGCTAATTTTTTTAAAAAATTTATATATTTTAATGTTAATGCGATGACTACTTAAGAAAAATTTAGTAAATAGAACCCTAACGTGCACATACATATTCCTCATGGAAAGCTAGCTAGAACATTTCTCTTTTGAGATACCTTCATTGAATCTTGGATCTTTTTATGAATTCTTCAGAGCATTTACACTTTTCACAAACTCTTGCTAGTGAAAGATAGCAACACAGAGGCAAAACTAATACCTTGGCTAACACAGCTGCTTACAATGTCACCTTTACAATTTTACATAGCAAAAGTTAAGAATCCATAGTGAATTTCATACTATAAATTAATTTTCTGCTGACAAATCTTATGGTTTTCTCAGTACGAAAAGAAGTGTGTTCATGTGCTTTTAGCAGCACATCCCTCATAGAATTTGGGTCTATATAATTAAGAATAATCAGATGTACATGTGGTTCATAAAGAGGCATGTGATGTGAAACAGTAAAACTGAGACTTAACCATGTAAACAAAGGATAGATAAGGGATGTTACATTTGGCACTAGAGGGGTATTTAAGCAAGCAATCAGAGGCATGAGAAATGCACTCACTAGGAGCAAAAATCAATGACGTTCAAAAAGCTAGTCATACATTTAAAAAAAGAAAGAAAAAAGGTACATTTAGAGGTTACAAAAAGAGATTACAATGGATGTGATGAAAGATCCAGCACAAGAAGTCTTCAGATAAATACTTGATGATTTCTCTAGCTCAGCCACTGGTAACTTGGCTGAACTTGGAAATTGCTGGATGAAGTTTTAGGGTCTCATTTTATGTAGATTCCAAAATGGATGCTCAAAATGGCCTCTTTTGACTTTAAAAATCTGCAAAAACTTATGTAGAAAATGGAAAAGAGATCAAAGGAAAGGCTTATCCTTAACACCAAAAGAAATTCAGCAAGACAACTGTTAGTGCTACTGAGTCTGATGACTTCTTGTCTGGACATTGTGCCTTAGGGCTCAACTTCATGCCAGACATCTGATGCTTTGCTTAGCAGAANCCAGAGAGAAGATTTCAGCTCCATAAGTTTACCTAGGGTGTTTGTATTTGAATCAGTATATTAGGACTTCCTTAGAATTTTAAGGGTGTTGTGTGTATNAGAAGTGTGTTCATGTGCTTTTAGCAGCACATCCCTCATAGAATTTGGGTCTATATAATTAAGAATAATCAGATGTACATGTGGTTCATAAAGAGGCATGTGATGTGAAACAGTAAAACTGAGACTTAACCATGTAAACAAAGGATAGATAAGGGATGTTACATTTGGCACTAGAGGGGTATTTAAGCAAGCAATCAGAGGCATGAGAAATGCACTCACTAGGAGCAAAAATCAATGACGTTCAAAAAGCTAGTCATACATTTAAAAAAAGAAAGAAAAAAGGTACATTTAGAGGTTACAAAAAGAGATTACAATGGATGTGATGAAAGATCCAGCACAAGAAGTCTTCAGATAAATACTTGATGATTTCTCTAGCTCAGCCACTGGTAACTTGGCTGAACTTGGAAATTGCTGGATGAAGTTTTATTTTAGTCTTTTATGTAGATTCCAAAATGGATGCTCAAAATGGCCTCTTTTGACTTTAAAAATCTGCAAAAACTTATGTAGAAAATGGAAAAGAGATCAAAGGAAAGGCTTATCCTTAACACCAAAAGAAATTCAGCAAGACAACTGTTAGTGCTACTGAGTCTGATGACTTCTTGTCTGGACATTGTGCCTTAGGGCTCAACTTCATGCCAGACATCTGATGCTTTGCTTAGCAGAACAGTGGAATCTGAGAAGAGACTTGCTGAAAATCATGTCCTATTTCCCAGAAAGGAAATCTTCCTTAACATGGTGGGTAATATTAAGCAAAAACTAAAATGAAAACAAACATTGTGGCTGGGTGAAGATAGTGCAATTATCAACATGTCTATCAGGAATATGTATATACTGCAGGTTTGTAGAAAATTTTAGTGTACACGAAGCTGACTTTAATGAATTAATAGGTCTAAAATGTCTTGTATCACACAAAGCATTTGCATCAGGTTAGTATTTGAAAGCACATTCATTAGGACAAGCATCACAGATAGGAGAAAAGGCAGAAGCACTCTGACCTGGCTGGAACAGAGTGGTTGGAAAGAAAAGCAATCCACCTGAGAGGAATGCTGAAGGTGTCTCATATTTTCACCAAACCCGTCTGCGAGGTCTCCAAGACCGCACCTACCTCTTTATTCCCATACAAGAAATGCTGGTTTGTATCTTGGATTATTTGGATTGTCCTCTGGGTTTCTAGTTTCCCCTAGTCCCATTCATTGCATCCCAAGAAGAGGTGACTGCAGGTGCACAGGCTTCACATAATACATAGCCTAGTGTAGGAACAGCAGCCTTCTGGAGAGAGGCTGAGGCTGTCACCACACAGAATTGGTAAGGAGGGATGTATCTTACCATGGAGTAGCTTAATTCTGGTTCTATGGACTTAAAGTCCAGCCCAGGTTGGAGCATGGCTTCTGTGTTTGTCTTCATGCAGCAGAAGTTCTGCCTTTACACCCTCTTTAAGATAGTGTTGTGGTGGGCACCAGTGGGGAGAGCTCCTGAAAACATGCATCCCCAGCTCAAGCTGAAAGAGAAGTTTAAAGCAATCTATTCATTTCATAACAGCTCTTTCAAATGGATTCCTGCCTGAAATGGATAGCACATTTCTTACCCATGGAACTCTCAAATTTCAGAGCTCTGCTGGCAAAGGCACTTGCATAATCAAAATCTTAGGGTGTAATAACTCACCCCTCAATTTCATTTTCATTCTGTGAAGTAAACCAAGAATTAACTTATTAAATACTGGTTATTTTGCATTCTGTATTTTATCCAAGTTGTTTTTAGGAAGTGTTTAGCCAGGACTTTTACTACTAAGTATCTGCCATAGAAATCGTGTGCAGTAAAATCAGGATTCTTAAAAAGATTTGTTTTGGACATCTGACAGTGAAGACAAAAATGCGTTATGTCTCCTTATCTTTTATAGGTTGAGGTTGTGACTTCATTTTCTTTCTTTTTTTTTTTTTAGTCTAAGGCACTGTGCCATGAAGCTTGTAACGCAGTTATGAAGTTCTTCAAATCTGAATTAACATTTCCCTCCTACCTATCTTTCTCTCTTTTAAGCTTTTAACCTTTGTAGATATAAGAGTAGTATCTTGGGAAGCAGCTTTTTATTTGAGCTTTATTTATATCTATCAGTGGGAGATGCTCAGAAAACATTGGGAGAATGCTGCTCTGTCATGCAGCAACTGGGAATTTACATTACAGAATGGTAAAAATAGTGCAAGGATCAGTTCCTTCAGATGCTGAATCCTCATTTCTGATTTTTAATATCTTCCCATGTGTGGGTATGTTTCTATCCATATATAAATATATGTGTATATATGTATATATAATTTGGGTTCTTTTCATTTTATATCTTCCCTCATTACACCAATGTAGCTCTATGTTTACATTAATACATACATTTATAATACTTAAAGACAACATAAGACAGAAAAGGAGGAGGAGATAATTTCAGTTTTTCAAGGATGGGAGAAAGGAGGAAAGGCATACTAACGTATTGGAAGAAAAGCTTGTGTCGTCAGTGTAAATCTGCCTTTTATTCAGTTTTAACTTTTATGACCAGCATTTGCCATGCAGATCCTTATTCTCCTGACCCTGGCAACAGTATGGAGGTCAGATAGCCATCCAAGTGCAATGCCAAAGGCACAAACAAAAGTTTTTTTCTTCTCTGTCCATCTGTGGGTTTTTCCCTGATCCTACATGTTTATAGGGCATATGACAACAAATTCCATTGCATTATTTGCTATAGTTCAAGCTAATGGACCAAGGAATTTAACATAATTCTTTGTATGCAGTTAAACTGTCCGTGTCAGTATTTCTTGCCCAAAAAACAGCTAGTGGCTGGATATATTTGGTCTGCTTTCATTCAGAATGGCGGATGATATTTCTCTGCCATGCTAGAACACTAGGAACAACATTTTGCCCCAGTTGGGTTTTTGCAGTATGTGGGCTGGCATAGGCTCAGGCAGGCTAAAATCTTTTGATTTGGGGATAATCTTGTGTTATCTGGTTGGGTCTTGAATGTTCCCTTCTCATTTGAAAAAAGGTTAACGTGGAGTCTCCTGAGAAATAAGCACTCATAAGAGTTCGGCTTCTGTTAGAACTGATGCTTGCTATTTCCACTCAAACAAAAGCCACTGATAGTGGCTAGAATAGGGGAAACAAAGTTCCTCTGTCCTTTATGAAAAGATCCCCCCCTCCTTCTGCCCCCAAATCTTTAAGTTCTGTTTTGCAACTTTATCACTATTCAAACTAGGTCTAGGGACAAAGGCTCATAGCTTTTCTTCTTTACTTTTTTTTAAAAAAGCATGTTAAGTTTGCAGCATTGGAACATGCCTTCCTGCTGGTGTCTAGGGATGTAAAGCAGAGGATTTATGTGAGACAAAATAGAATAAAGTCTTAAAAGTTTGGCTTTAAAAAATGGAGCCAGTGGTTTGACAGATTGTTCAGTAAATGTTCATTTTATTGAGAATTATAAAAAAGGTGCTTAACGCCTCTGTACCATTAATATAATACATTAAAAGGGTACTGTCAAGATTAGTGTTTCAGCTCTGAAAATTGACTGTAGGGTTTATGGGCAGCACTGTTCATACTCTGCTTGTAAGATGAGCTATCTTCTACTTACCACTTTACAAAACCATTATGTTGTTACAAGGCTTTATACTGAAAAACTTGATAAATAGTAAAACGTAAATAAAATCTCATTTGAAGAGTGAGAGGATAGTTGCTGCCTGTCTTATAGCCAGATTTAGCAGATGCGGGTTTGAATGTAAAACAGTTGTGAAAATAGCCAATGTCAAACTAGTGCAAAATTAAACTTGTGGGGTGTTCTGTTTTCAGTGTCTGTCATTGTTGAAATACTCCATTTCAAAAGCATGCATTCCTTTCTACAGAAAAAAAAATCAGATTCCTTAGTTGAAATTAATTAGCATTCAGAAACCAGATAGCATGTTTTTGGGTATTCATGAGATCTCTGTTTGAAAAAATGTTTTTAACTTGTAGAAATGTGTTGCAACACACAGATGGGAAGAAAAAGAAAAAAAAAAAATCTCTTTAGCAAGCACTGTGTGTAAAAGGAATATTACATTTTGCACGCTCCTGATTACCCTGTGTAAACAGTTTTTGACATCTGTCTTTATAGTTTTCGAGGAGAGGAAGACTTTGTTAAAAGAACCATTTTTATACAGCAGTCACCATTTCAGTCTTGCTTTACCTGTATTATGAAAGCAGATGGTCTGCATGTCTTTTGAATATTTATAACTATCAAAAACAATCTCTTGCTATTCACCCTTAGGCTTATGAGATGTCAGGACTGTTCTGGTTGAAAAAAAATCATCTTGGGTGTTTACAGAAAGGGGATTACATTAAGCTGAAATGACTATACATTTTCCAGTTTAATATTTGTCCATCAGCTGTTTAATCGTATTTAGATAATTGTGTAAATAAGTTGTTGCAGCCCTTGCCCCTTCCACTGAGCAGGCTTGAAGCTTTAAACACCAATGAATGAGTTGCAAAAAAGCTCAGATTTTTTTTCCTAGTTAAACAACCTGGAAGGCCTAAATAAGTTTTGGTTACAGTGCTTCTTTTGAGAAAAATGTTTAAATTGCAAAGGAATCCCTGATATCTAATTCAGCTGAGTTGTTCTAGGAAGCTGCTGTGTCTGTTACTCTCTCCTAAGTCCGTTAGCATGTATTTGCTCTGTGTAAATACTGCAGCCCAAGTACCCCTTCATGAGGCATGAAAACAACCTTATTCTGCCCATATAAAAATAATTTTAAGGTTATTTAGTGGAAGTTTTGGGACTGTGGGGGTTAAAAGCTGTTTTGACTGGAAGCTGAGCAATCACTGATAACAGATTTTGCTGTGGTTGGTTGATTTGGCAGAAAAGCATGAACAGTTTTGGTTTAGATGATTGAATTAACCTGATTAACATTGTTTTTGTTGTTTTGCAAAAAGGACAACAGTATACTTTTAGCGATGATCGAGCAACACTTCACCTGGTTGAAGAGCAGTGTTAGAGGCAATGACTCAGAAATGCCTCCCTTGAAGCACCATGCAGCGGTGGCTGCAGCAACGAGCCGGCATGAAAGGCTCGGGTCCTTCCCGTATCTTGCAGGATGCACCTTGCGTTAGATTCTGGCACAAAACAAAAGGTGTCTGATGCTACCATTTTATTGGGTTTTGTTTGATGGGCATATAAAACGATTCCTGCTTGAGATTTATGATATTTCCCCAGGGAGTTCCTCAACTTCTTTGAGAAAAAGATGGTGTCTGGTATTTAATCTCTGGTATTTAATCTTCCAGAGAAAATGGGATTTGGTTCAATCTACGCTGGGTGAACCTCAGCTGAACCTCAGAACAAATTCTACCCCTACCTTCACACAGTTGTTGGATGCCTAATTATAATTAACTTATTTGGCTAAAAAAAGAGCACTTGGGCTGCAGCAGATGGTATCATTCCAGAATAGTGGGATTTCTGTGAAGGTGGCACCATTTCAGATGAGATCTCCCGATTCTCAGAACATGACTGCAAGTGATGTGGTTGGGGGGAGGGAGATATGGGAGAGGAAAAAGAGGGAAATTTGAGATCTTGAATGCTCACAACTTAGTTTCATGGATAAACTACAAGGAGATTAGATTGCGTATCTGTGAACAGTTTTTGCGTCCTCTCAATTTTCTTTGCAACATGTGAAAAAGAAATCTGATTGTGAGTGATGCATGTGATGCATTTGAATGTTTGTATGATATATTTATATTCGTCATCCTTCTGTGGGGAGGGCATCTGCCTCTGTGCCTCACAAATAAGGAGGATATGTGCAGTAGTACCAGGATATGATGTGCTTCAAATACAATAATTTTGATTTTGATTATTGATAATTCAAGACATGGGGAACTCCTCGTTTGTAATGACCCAGGTGATATGAAAAGCATCAATATGCCTTCAGTCTAGATAGTCAATCTCTGAAGACCACTAACTCCTGGGGTTAATCTTAAGTTTTAGGCCATAAGCATACCAGACATTTATATATGTAGATTGGTATTAAAATGTACAAGAATTCTATAGCAACAGGAAATTTCTATAGCCAAGTGCATCTCTCTGCACTGATGTGACTGCACGTTTGATGACAATAAATAAAGAATAGAAACAATGAAATTCAGTGTTGTCAAGATATTTTCTGAGTTAACAAGGTAATAATATTTTATCTGGCTTGTAAAATTTTGCCTTCAGTGAATTAGTAAATAAATCATTGATTCCTCCTGATGAGGATTCTTAGCGTAGGTAATATCACTTGAATGTTTGCATGAAGTGTTCTCAAAGAAAATGCAGGATAATTTTCATTTTTAAATGTGTTTATAATGTCTTTTTTTTTTTTTTAACCTACTTTGAAGATCAGGAGTGCCATCACAGTGTTAGCCATCAAAGATTGAAATTCACATTGTGTCAGAGAAGCTAAAACTCCCAGCAGTGTTTCTTAAACAGACCAGTCCCCTATTTGGTTGTAAAGTAACTGCATTAAATTTATTCCTGAAGAAGCAGGGGATGTGTTGCAAACTGCCATGTCATTTGTGTATTGTTTTTGTAAAATGGCATGGAAGGGAGCACTAGGAAATCTTAGACAAACATCTTCAATAATAGGTAATTTACTAAAATTAATGTACGTGTTTTCATACTTTAAGTTAGTTGGGCAGGAGAACACATCTGAAAGGGGCAAAGTAAAATAAGAGAAACCCACCTTGAAGTCCAAATGACATCTGCAAAATACACATGAGATGGTGTGGGATGATGGCCTCTGACAGGTGCAGTTCCCCGTTTTGCACATACAGATCTGCAGTTTCCGCAGTAGTCTGCGCAGTCATATAATTTGCCAGTTCAGATCCACAGGACTTTTTAAATCATGCCTTATGTATCATGTGCCCATGTTTAAGATGGTTTAATCTATAAAAGAGCTTAAAAGATGATTTTGTACATATTAAACATTAAGTATACTGCTGTTATACTGGAAGTTGGAATTGGATTCAGCTGAGCTTGGTTCTGGTTATTCAGGCTAGACTTGTGGTAGTCTATTAAAATTTCACTCTCCTTTTATACCACTGACAAAATACTTCTAGCTAGTTTCAGAAATGCCAGATTAGTATCAAGAAATGGCAAGAATTTTGGTGATTTGGTGAAACATTAAAATACCTGCCTGGTGAGTAGGAGATATCCACATCTGGCATAAATAAAGCTGCCTCACTCTAGCAGTTCTGAGCCTCCACGAACAGCTTGCTACTGAGCAATGCCTTAGAAAATGGTTATAATGAACTTCACTAAGATCAGTAAGGAAGGTACTTTTAGTCAGAAATTGAACTAGCCTTTTAAAAGAAGACTTACAGTAACATTTTTTTGCATTTTTACTCCAGACTCTTCCTTCCAGTGGCTATTGTAGTTGGTGTAACAAAGGGTTGATGCTCTAAATGATTCTTCAGACAGCACAAATATATCTAAATGTTACATGCTGAATAGTGAAAAAATGTAATAATCAAGGCTTTGTCTTCTTGACTGTCATTGCTGTTTTGATATACTGGACAATTCTTGTAGTTAAGCCAAAAGTAACTACTTTCCACATAGAAATTTAAGGGGTGGCAAAGTTCAGTCTGTTGAAATTATATTTGCTAATTTTGTTGTTCATACATCATATACTGAGTATAATTTTCAAGTTGGAGCATTATCTCATTTTGCAAGGCTTAGTCTTAATTGATTTGTAAAAGAATGTACTGGAACTGAAAGTTTTATGCATTGTAAATTCCACTATTTTAAAATTGGTCAAAACTGAGCAGAAGGTAAATTTCTCACTGTAGCTATCTGATATCTCGAGAACCTTTGAGAAAAAAAAATCATCTTGATCTTCCTTTGGTTTATTTTACAGCTAATATTCAGTTACAGAATTAGACATGACAATAAGCTTTTCATAAGCCTGTTTTTGCAAATCACTTAAAATACCCTGTTTAGAAAAAAACAAGGGTTCATCTTGGGTTATTAGATACATATTTTATTCTACTATAAACCCCATATTTTATCCTATTCATAGGTCATTCAGATAAAGTTTTATCCTATGATTTTTTTGGTGTCTACTCTGTGATAAGTGGCACAGAGGAACTGGACATGGGTAACTTGGGTCACTGCTTGCATTTGCAAAGGCAGTGTAGGAATTGTATGCCTGTGTGGGTGTATGAAGGTCAATCAAATTTAAAAGCAGAAATAGGATGAACAAAATTCACTTTCAAGATTAGCATCTTCTGTCCAGAGCCCATCCCATTGCATGATGTTTCTTGGTCGATAACTTTGTTCTTCCCTTAGTACATCTGCTATTTTTGCTCCCATTTACAAGATACCTTGGTTTGTTTTCATGCTCAATTAATGAGTTTTTTAAAAGGCTTTGGATGATAGGATTTAAAATGCAATATGGTTCTGAAACTTTAAAAATATATTGGTTCAACAATTGAAATAATTTGTGCTTTGACTTGTACTGCTCTATATTACAGATTTTTTTTTCTTCTCCCCTTTTCACACAGAGTATGATTTCTTCCATTGTGAACAGCACTTACTATGCAAATGTCTCAGCAGCAAAATGTCAGGAATTTGGAAGGTGGTATAAACATTTCAAGAAGGCAAAAGATATGATGGGTAAGCAAAAAAAAAAAATTGCCTTGATGGTGGTTACATACCATTATGTGTCACATTGAGGTCTGTCACAGTCATATAAGAAGCCAGTTCCCTTCACGATAAGTTTAGGATGCTTTTGATGAGTAGATGTAGAAAGTACATATATAGTGAAAGAATTCATTTAAATAAATATTTGCTATTGAAACAGCCAAGCTGACTTGGGTTGCCAGAGATGTAAAGCTGTCATTCTGTAAATCTAGAGATCTTCTACCACCCAGAATAATTGTTTAGAAAACCTGTTCCTGGAACTGTGACGAACTGATTTTTTAATGTATGTATTTTTTTTTCTTGTGCTGGCTAATGTATATTTAAAGAAACAGGCTTCTACAGCTATCACTACCTTCCAGCAAGAATGCTGTAATTTTATAAATTCATATCTTTCTCTAACCTTGGGACCCTAATTTCAATTAATTTTAGCAAATAGTGGTTGTGACAATTGTTTGCTTGTTGTAGTAAGCACAAGTAAATTATTGGAGAAAAAAAAAATCTATCAATTCTGTGATACCTTTTATCTTTCTTAAAATCTATCAATTCTGTGATACCTTTTATCTTTCTTAAACCTGTTCACATAATTTTGGACACTTTATGTCAGAAAATTTCTACACAGATTTCAACAGAATGGAGAAATAGGACCTCAGTTTGGATTGAATTTTGAGCTTGACTTAGCTTTCAGTATTTGAGGCAAAATCATTCATCTACCCAAACGGGTTCCTTGCCTTTTATAGCTTAAGGCTGTAATGAAGACAATGCATCACTTTTGTGATAATTGCTTGAATTACTGTTCCGAGTGAATGGCCCACTTGGGTTGATCTCTACTTTCCCTGAGTGAAAAAAGGCAGCTTCTTTCCTTAATCTACTTTGTACCTTCTGTGCAAGATGGAACCCTTCTTCTGAGACCACCAAATTTAGTGGTAAGACTTCACTTGGTTTCAGATGGTCCATGTGTGAGGCAGCAGAGTGGCTATATGGGCAGAGTGACCTTTCCACAGCAGCTTCTCCCACGTCCTTTGCAGCAGTGCTAATGCATGGGGCAACCTCTGCAAAATTTTACTTAAATGGTCTGACAAGACAGATTCATCTTCCATTCATTTGGAGTCCGTGATGCCAGCAAATAGAAAATGTGTGTTTGTGTATTCTTGTGTAAACTAATGCTGGCAGAAGAGACAGCATTGCCCCCAAAGCCACCTGTGTGAGGAGTAGCTGGGCCTCTGCTTGGGTATTGATCCAGGCTATGGACACCAGAAGTCTCTGCAGAACAACTGGCTTCCTTTTTATTTGTCAAATTTCTGCCCGTGATAAGACAGGGGAGGAAGATGGGGATGCAGGTGGGAATCCAAGTGCCGATTTCTTCATCCAGCTCTGATACTTGTGGAGGAAAGGGTGGCCTTGCACAGATGACTGTTAGTAAAGATCATAACTACTGTGACAAGCTCAGACACTGCCTTGAAAAAAAAAAAAGCCTTACTAGTATAAGAAAAAAAATTGCTACAACACTTTTGTGAAAATACTGGCCTTTTGGTTTTTAAATAAAGCTTATTTTCTTAAGGCTATTTCCAGACCAGAGCTGCTAAAGCTCTAGAATAAAAAAAGTTACAAATGCTGATAAAAAGGAGACTCCTTCATATCAACCTTGAGTTATTTTATATTGTTTAATCAGGCACAAAAGGGAACTGGAAGAACTGTTGTAGTTTAAAAAACTGTGCTGTTATTTAAAAAGGAGGGTGTGTCAAAGACAGATGAGTTAATATAAGAAAAAAATTCAACCATGTTGCAAGTCACTGAAAAAAACCATGCATACATGGTTGCAAGATAAAGCAGCCCATCTGTGTAATTTACATAAATTATACTAGTTCCTAGCAGTCCCATACAATTGATGCAGCATCTAGAAATTAGCAGAGCATAGGGAGGTCTGCACCTCACCCTGCTTATTACAGATTTCCAGTGGCTGGGAACTGCAGATGTCATGGCAGGGACCTCATGGGAGGAGCAAAACCAGTCGCTGGGGCTTCTGTCTCTCTGGCTGGGACGTGTTTTCCCACAAAAGCCCTTCCTACCCTTTGCACAGATGCACTTGCTGTTTCACCTGCATCATCTGCAGCACAGAGTTGGTTTTTGTCTCTTGTCTTTGCCCCATCTCTAGTTGTTTACTGCTTTGTCTGAAGTCCCCTGTGTCTGTCACAGTGGGATGCAGCAACCCACTTATGGTTGGGTTGCATTGCACCATTTTAGATTTGTTTATTTTTATTAGCATGTCTTGTGAGGACAGTCAAGGTTGTGATTTTCAGTCTGATGTTGGCCTTTTCAATGTTTCTTTTCTGCTGTAGTTGAGATGGATAGCCTTTCTGAACTATCCCAGCAAGGTGCCAACCATGTCAACTTCGGTCAGCAGCCAGTCCCAGGGAACACAGCCGAACAGCCTCCATCTCCTGTTCAGCTTTCTCATGGTAGTCAACCATCAGTTCGGACCCCGCTTCCAAACCTGCACCCTGGACTTGTATCTACTCCCATTAGCCCTCAGCTGGTAAATCAGCAGCTGGTAATGGCCCAGTTGCTGAACCAGCAGTATGCAGTGAACAGACTTCTAGCCCAGCAGTCCTTAAACCAACAGTACTTGAACCACCCTCCTCCTGTCAGTAGATCCATGAACAAGCCGTTGGAGCAGCAGGTCTCAACGAACACAGAGGTGTCTTCCGAAATTTACCAGTGGGTCCGTGATGAATTGAAACGAGCAGGAATCTCACAGGCAGTATTTGCACGCGTGGCTTTTAACCGAACTCAGGTCAGTTGTCTTTTCTCTTATTTTTTTTAAAGTCTAAGAGTCCCTTCTTTCTCTCTCTAATTAGTAATTGCCATCTTCTAAGTCCGTTTTCTCATTTCTACCTTGTCACTTAGCTCCTCTGAAGGAACCATGCTTCCTTGCAGGATCACTGTCCATATTGACACAGTACTGAAATCCTCAGGGTTTGTGGAAATTTCCACTGTTCTTACAGGAAGCATGGTTCCTCTCCAGTTGTGATGTTTTATGAATAGCTGAATTTCCCAGTAAAGGAAATGAACAGCTCTATGCAGAACCATTCACAAAGTCACCCAACAGATTGCCTTTTGTGTTGTAGAGTTGTACCTGCTCTGACCACCTGCACGCACTGAACAACTTGGCTTCTTTCACAGGTGTACTGGAGATGGTCTTTTATTTATACTTGCATTTATTTTTATTATTTCCCAGTGAAAGTCCTAATAGCATCTTTTCAGGCTTCTGAAAAGATTAAAAATTAAAAGCTTTATCTCTCGATCATCTACTCTCTTCATGTATTTTTGTAGTTTGTTGCAAAAACAGTAGTTGCTGAGCTTGCCGGTGTCCACGTCAGAACATATACTTCAGCTCTTCAATGCAGAAAAAGCCAGCCCTAGCAAAGCTGATAAGTAACACTAAAATGTGTTATTTTTTACACCTGTTTTAGAAGCTAACCCTGTTATAATTTATTCTGCTCCATGAATTTAACTTAATGCCATGTTGCATGGAATTTAATCAAGCAGAAATTATGGAAGAAATGTCAGTATATTGGATGCAAATAATGAGATCTCAAAATTTTAGAAGTATGTTATAACACAAAATAAAATATTTTTAATAGGTCTTTGTAAAATGGGAAACATTTAAAAAAGACATAGGTAAGTTTGCTTTGGGTTCCCTATTTTTAAATGAAAACACATACTTAGGGAACAATTTGCCCAGCGTAGATTATAGTATAACAAAAAATATCATAATTTGAGCTTCTCTTGAAACATTTTTGTTTCTCCCTGCATAGCTTAGAGAATAAAAATTCTGTTTCATATGCTCTGGTGCAGGTTTGAATCAGCATGTCATGTATAATTGTTCTGAATTACTATTGCCTTACAATATTTTACATCCTCCTTTAGCTAAAAGAAAGTAGAGTCATTGTGTGAATTCTCTGTAGGGCTCTGTGTGTGTGAGTCTTTCCTCTTTACAGCAGAGGAGGTTTTCAAGATCTGAGCTTTTCATACCAAATTTCATGGGTTACATGAACTCATTAAGGATTATTTACATTAAGTTAGGTCTAGATGGTGTTAGTTGTTATACTTACACATAAGTGAGTCTTGCTTCATACAGTGTTTAAAAATTTAATTATTAATACTCTAAAGTATTAAAGCAATAGTAGTGACTTCATGTTGCAGTGGTTTGCAGCTGCCATCTTACCTGGACAAAAAGGCAAGCAAGTAATTCAGAAAATAAAGTTTATTTTATATTTACTTCTTTCTGAGGTTTGCCTAAAAGCACATTGTTTTATCTAAACTTTCCCCTCTCTGAAGTGGTCAGTTTTTGTCAGCTAGTTTTGCTTACAGCCTTTTTTTTTTTGGTGCATAAGCAGTACTTGTTACCTGAAATACAAATATGAGTGCTTCTGACTGGACATTGAATTTATATGACAGAGTAGGAGAAAATGCTCTTTCAATGTGATGAATGCAACTGTAGAAAAAGATTTCTAGTGCAAATACTGATTCTTTACTTTAATATTAGTATTATTTCACTAAATATATATTAAAATATGTATTGCTATGTATTTTTTTTACTACAAATGTTATTAAATATTTGTTTAAAAAAAATTTAAAAATTTGTTCTGCTTGCTGTGTTTCTGAATTCCTCACAGCTTATTCAAGGATATGTCACAATGAGCTAAAATTCGGGTAGTACTTTAATAACTGATGCTGTTGAGGAGTTATTTTCTAATAGTGATGTAATATCCTAAGCATTTTTAAATTTTTTTTTTTGCTAGAAAAGTGAAAATGCTTGTTTAAAATCATGTTCTGTTTTCTGAGATAGAAAGGTAACTCAGGCTTGCCACTGACATTTTTGAAACTGTCATAAGCCTATTTGAGCCGTGTCCAGGGACCATATCATGCCATCAGTTTCTAAAGGCTTAAGAACTCTCTGAAATCAGTTAGGAGTTCTGTGCAAGAAAACCCTGGTGTCAAGATACAGTCTCAGATGAAGGGAGAGATTTGTTTTCAGTGTAGAAGTTAAGGAAGGAAGCAATCTATAAATTAAGAGATATTTAGCTTAATGTTTAAGCAATAAAATGGACTTCAAAATTGGCTGAAGATGCTTTTGTTTTTCAGACTTAGGCTCTACAATACGAATACAAAATTTGGTGATGGTTTTTGGGTTTTTGGGGAAGTTTCTACCAGTGTAGTGTGGTAATTCAACACTTAATCTTGATTTTCAAGACTTTTTAATTTGGCTGCAAAAATGTCAACTAGAAATATTTCTATCTTTCCACAATCCAAGGATTTGGCAAACATACTGAGAACTGAGTGTCTTTTATTACTGTTACTAATTATCTATAAAGCAGAGAAAAACCCCCTTAGCTACACCTTAGAAGCATGTCCTTAAGAAAGAGTGTGACTGTAATGTGTTCTTGAATAATTTCCCCCCCACCATTAAGTTCCAAATGGTAGTTTCAAAACTAAATTCTCAGGAATGTGCCTTGTAAACGTTAGTCAAGGTCCAGATACCTATAACTTGAATGAAACTTTCACATCTATACATGCACAATAGGACAACTGTTGCAGGGAGCAGAAGAAGTTTTGGTGGGAGGAGTTCCTCTATGGTTCGCCTAGGAAGTCTTCAGAGTATAGTAGGATCTGAAGTTTTGCTTGTCCTTCAGCAGTTGTGATTCCAACTCACTGGATGCAAAGAAACAGGTTGAATCCTGTTAGCATCTCCTTTCAGCGCACTGTGGAAAACTTTGCTGAGTTAGTACTTGTACTTGCTGGCAGATCTGAGTTTCACCTCAAGCAAGGTGTCCAAAGGTCACCAGTCTGCCAGGATAATTTTGGTAAATTGAGACACTTATGTTTCAGTTGCCAGTTCATCAAATTAATAAATACAATATTTTGTTTTAGTTGATGCCAGTGTACTGTGCAGATACCTCTACTGTCTTGAAAGAGCAAGTTCAGTATTTTCTTGTGCTTTGAAGGCTAGAAAATGGTATTTGTGATCAGTTTGCTGCCCTGGGTAGCCCCAAGCAGCCAGGGTGACAGTGATGATGCATTGCGGGGGGTAGCCCCCTAAAGTGTGGTGCCACTGGCCCCTGTCAGCAGAGAGGCTCTGCCTGCTGTTTCAAATATTAAGTTAAACTGGAAGTTCCTCTACTCTGTTTTGTTCTTAAAGCTGGAGTGCAACATCAACATCTGTTAGACTGAACTGCCCTCAGAGCCCTAAACAAATAAATAAACTCCTCTGCCATTTGTGTTGTGTGTTTTTAAATGTTAGCATGAGTCAGGAAGCGAAAGGCTTGGGTTCCCACAGCCAGTCTGACATCGGACTGGAAGGTGTAGCTTAGCCTGGTGCATGGCGGGGTGATGAGCCCGCACTGTGCAAGCAAGGAATTATGTTAGTCATGGTTGTGGTTGGAACTGGAACTGGGGGCTGCCTGTCTCTGTGTACACTTTCAGCTGTAAGGTTTGCTGCAGGGACTTGGGTGCTGTTATACCGAAGTGACCTCGTGGCTCTGTCTTCATGAAAGAAGGAAGAGTGCTTTTTGCTGCTTTTCCGTGTCTGAATTTTGATACTTTTCTTTTTCCCATGAGTGACAACATTTAATCTGAAGGTTTCTGAATATTTCTCAGTGTTTCTCACTTTTCTTACTCCCTTCTTTCTTGACTCCCATGCTTGTTTAAAATATTAGCTGCCAGGACGTGCTGTCTTTTGTTCATGTATAATGCCTTTTCTCATATGTGAAAACTTCTGTGTATTTAGGACTGTGCTCATGCTAATTCTGAGCAAATGCTATTTCTAAGAAGAATGCTTGGATGCACTAAACGGCTCTGTGTAATTGTAAAACAAAATCTAAGTTTACACAAACCACCTTCTCAGGCACTACTTTTTTTTTTTTCCCTTCCACTTTGTCTTTGGCACACTTTATTTTCCAGTAAAATGAAAAATGAAGATGGATTATTCAAAATTGATAACAGTAATGGACCATCATGTAATGTTTTATTGAATTTGAGTTCTGTAAATTATCTGGTAGAGAGAAATTTGCCTGCTTAAGTATAACAGAAATTGCCACTGTATTCATATAATTCTTCATAGTGTAATTTAAGAAAAAGTACACTATCCATATCACTATTGAATAAAAGGTAAAAAGGTGCTATTACACTATCATGACAGCTCTCCTTTTGCTACTAAGCAACATAGATAAATGTGTCTGCTTATAACTTACTTGGCTAGGGTCCAGGCTTGGGAGTGGAATTTGGGAATAATCTTCCACCTGGACATGGGATAGGAGGGTCCTTCAGCCAAGAGGGATAGTGTTCAGGGATGTTCTGCATGTTTTGGGAAGGTTTGGGCAAATTGCATGTTTCTTCTGGAAGCTTTGAAGTTCTATCACACTGATAAAAATCTATTTGAATCAGTGATTATGTTCAAGGAGGAGACAAACTGGGGGCCAGACAGGCAGTGTTTTTGTTCATATTGGCAGACACTTTAATTTATCTCCATTTTTAAAGAATTTGTAATGAGCTTTTGAAAGCCTTGATAATATTTATTGAAAATTTTTGTGCCATTAGTAATGAATTATACTTGTGATGACATGTAAGCTTTCTTTTTTTTTCCAATGGAACCTGGGAAATGTATTTTAAAAAAATACATTTCCATTGCAAAGAGAATACAAGGGAGGAACAGTGATGAGGGCTCTGAGCCTAACAGTGTTTATAATCTCTTTGCAAAACAAGCTTAGTTTTTATGCAGTTTGAGGTACAGTATCAGGAGATCACACCAAGATAAGTATCCTGGAAAACCAGTTCAAGCCTGGTAAAATGAACAGTTAATCTGTGCACATCAGCACAGGCCAGAATGTGAGAGCCAGTATTTTCTTTCTAGGATTTTTCCCATTGTACATCTTGTCTAACAACTTTTAGCTAAAGTTTTGTGCTCAAAAATTGAAGTAGTAACAATGAAATAATATATGAAGCAGGCAAACTGTGTTCTAAGACTGCCTGCACCTGCTACTGCTATCTTTGTTTTCATGGGTTTTCCTCACATATTCTGACCTTTAGGTTTAGAGCCTAGAAGCAAACTCCTCCTTGCCTTCTCCGTGCTCTGTCATCTCCCCTCCTCTCTCTGCATTGCTGTCCTCTGCTCTGCTCCCAGCTCGGACAAAGAGTCATGACAGTGACTGGAGAAGAGAGGAGAATGAATACTTAGTGGCATTTCTAATCACCAAGAGGTGTCCCACAGCAGTGGAAATGCAGGCAAATGTTTAAAAAAAAAAAAAAACAACCAAAAAAACCCAACAGCATTTTCTTTATTTACTTATTTCACTGAAGAGGGAAAAGTTATACAAGAAAACCAGCCTTTTCTAACTTTTTTAGCTGCCCAGTATGTGGCTAAGGCTTATACAAGCAAATATTTTCTATTATGGGCTAAAGTATTTTTTAAGGACATTTCCTGTGGCTGACAGTGGGGTGGCTGTTTGTAAGGAGTCTTCTCTCCTGACAATGATCAGTCCACTTGAGTTTAGTTTTTCTTGCTCATTTTTTCATGGAGAGGTGTCTCCAGCACAGAAACAGTCAGAAATCACACATGTTTACAACTACCTATAAGGAGATGAACGATGTGGGCTTTGGTCTCTTCTGCCAAGTAACAAGCAACAGGGTGAGAGAGAAGGTTCTCAGGTTATGTCAGGGGATGTTTAGATTGGATATTAGAAAGAATTTCTTCAAAAATGTTGTCCAGCACTGGAACAGGCAGACAGGGAAGTGGTGGAATAACCATCCCTGGAGGTATCTAAAAGACATAAATGTGGCACCTGGGGACGTGGTTTAGTGGTGGGCTTGGCAGTGCACAGTTAATGGATGGACACAATGATCTTAAAGGTCCCTTCCAACCTAAATTTTTCTATTATGTTCTCTATATCCTGTGCTCTGCAGACAGCTTTGCCTTGTCTCCAGTAGAACAAAATCATTTTGTACCTCCTCTTGAGGTGGATTGTGTAACCCTACCACTAACAAACATTGGTAACTGTGGGTTTGAGTACTTAAAAGTAGAAAAAATTATAGACACAAATTTATTTTCCATGTTTGCTAATAAGTAATTTTATTATTAGACTAACCATTAAGAAAAAAATTTAAAACATCACCCAAGTGCCACTTTTGTCAGTAACTTGTTTATTTACCTTCTGAGAAATTTCTTCCTGGATACCAGAAAACAGGAGGGATCATGAAAAGTGGTAAGAAAGAATCCCCCAAGGTTATTTTTTTCTGTCCTCCTCCTCTGAAATATTTTTCATGCTTAATGCTTAACAGATTGTTTGGTTTTTTCCATCCCATTTCCCTGTTACATGTGCAGGCACAGACAGGGCCATGAGGACCACACTGGCTGAGGTGCGGTGGTTGGTACCTCTGTTCTCATCACCCAACAGGGAAGTGCAGAGCTCACACCACACTGGGTGGGCCCTAGTCCTGCCTAAGCACAGCTGCTTGACAGCAGTGGCTTTGCAGCAGCACCTCCCTAAGGGTCTTTTGCCTGATAGGATAAGATCTTTGAGAAAGGTGACAACTTCCACAGGTGCTGTGGGCATCAGACTTCCCAAAAAGATTCCCTTGGCCATATCATTCTCTTGTACCCCCTTAGGAATATATATGTTCAGTCAGTATTACCTATCTTAGTTTTGGCTTTTTATTGTTTGTTTCCCTCTCTCTATTTACCCCTCCATTATCCTGAATAACTTACAACAGTTCTTTAGGAAAAGAAACATTGGGTTGTTTTATTTCTTGAATTTCACACGTGTGTTCCTTTGTTACACTATAAGTAAGAGCCTCCCATGCCAATCCTCTCTCTTTCCCAGCACGGCAACAATATTTATTCTAAGTAGTAGTTCACATCTGCTTTTCCAAAAGTTACCTTTCTTATCACCATTTTGTTACTCCAAGACAGCAGAGCATTTTGAATGCCTGACATATTTAAAAGGAGAATCTGGCAGGGAGAGGAGATGTCAAGAACCAGTTGACATTAAATATAAATATCCCAGGCAATGGACTGTTTGAGGATTAGGGTTGTCCTGATGAAGAGAGAGGAAGGTGCAAGAAGAAGGCAGAACGTGAGGACATCTAACGAGTTTCCTCACTTGTTAAACTCCAATATGCAACTCTTAGAAAGAAATATTGACTTATAAAAAATATGGCCCTGAGTC
Source organism: Ploceus nigricollis (assembly GCA_013399945.1). Taxonomy (NCBI): domain Eukaryota; kingdom Metazoa; phylum Chordata; class Aves; order Passeriformes; family Ploceidae; genus Ploceus; species Ploceus nigricollis. Next base: position 550,096 of record VXBC01007998.1, read on the forward strand.
AGTGAAGCAGTACTTTAGGAACGTAGCAAGTTTATAGTCTCAGATTAGCTGTGAAATATCACATCCTTTCAAAGATCTATTTAAGATGCTAGAAATGTGGAAAGCCTTTTTTTAAGGTTGGGTATGCATTTTGCCTGTGAAGCCTGAGAACCCCCCAGCGTATCTCACTTATCCTTAACGTCTCATGATTATCTGTGGACTGTGAAAGATATAATGGCAAGTTAAGCCCGTAAAAGGAGGAAGACCTATTAGGAAGATTCAGTTTATGTTGTATTTAAAACAGGTGCTTAATAAAATTAAGGGTACAATCGAGGTTCTCTTCTCTGCTACCTGAAATGCCATTAATATAATCCTATGTGGAGCAAGCTGTGCATTTGCTGTTCTCATTCCCAGCCCAGTGGTAAGAAGAATGAGGACTGATAAGCAGTGGCTTTGCAGAGCATGGTTTTACAGACACTCACCTAGGCTAACTCTCGAGTCTATTTTTTTGATTCCTTCCTTACAGGGCTTGCTCTCAGAAATCCTCCGAAAAGAAGAGGATCCCAAGACTGCCTCGCAGTCCTTGCTGGTAAACCTTCGGGCTATGCAGAACTTCTTGCAGCTGCCAGAAGCAGAACGAGATCGAATTTACCAGGACGAAAGGGAAAGGAGCTTGAACGCAGCCTCTGCGATGGGCCCAGCGCCTCTCATAAGCACACCGCCCAGCCGGCCTCCACAAGTAAACCGCTCTCTCTGCCTTTGGGATTTGCTTGTTGTGTTCTCTCACTGTCCCTCTGGGTGAGACCTTTCTGAAAAAGAAGAAACCTTTTGCTGTCGCACTTTTAAACACTTGCAGAATCATTACTTGCAGTGCATATTGCAAATTAAATTTAAGAAATATAATGGATGATAGTAGCACTTTATTACTACCTATTTTCTAATTTTAAGATAAATTCTATCCATTATGGTTCCTACAGAATTTTTTGCTCATTTTATTGAGGTACAAGCTTTACTGGGCATGGAAGATGATAGCTTTTAGCTGCCATCTTTTCTTACAATTCTTAGGTTCTTTATGTTATAGCTTCAGATCAGGATTTTGAAGGATTTGGGCCATTAAACTGAGAGGGAATGAAAGGAGAAGTGTGAGTACCTTCTAGTGCCTTAAAGATTATTTTTCCAGAAAGCAAACAGGTAAAACTAAAGTGATGGGGAAAAGAAGATCCCGTCCCAAAATGCTGGGCATGCTTTTACCATCTTGAGCTACTGACAACTGTTTAAAATAACAGCTTGCTATATCCATTGCTCTGAATGATTTGGATACGTTCATTAAAGCTTCATGTAGTATCTGTTAAAATGAAACTCCTATTTCTCTAAAATTTATTTGATTTAATTCTTCAAAAATTACAAACTTTGATAGAGTGGGATTGAGAGATTCAATGGTGCAGTCCTTGTGTCGATCAAGGAAACTCTGATGCTTCTTTTAAGGTACATGAGAAATGCATGTGAGCCGTAGGAATGCACAGGATTTCCACAAAGAAACATGGTTCACTCCAGCACCTGTATATTTTCAGAAATACTCTGCATTGCTCTGGCTTAAGGTTGTACTTATGCAAGGAGAATCCAAACTGATCTGCAGATATGTGGCAATCATGCTGTATACACAGTCCAGTTTTGCTAAACAGAGCAAGGCTTTGGGATTGTGGGAATTTTGTGACGGGTGATTTTTTGACAAAAACAGCAGGTTTTTGTTATCCAGTCATAGGCTTGTGACTGTGACTATGTTCTATACCCGTTCAGAATGCTATAAATTCCTCTTGAGATTATTTTTTAAGTTTCCTTCAGCCAACAGATACTAAGGACCACACTAAAGTAACGAATAACAAAATTGTGGGAGGGAGGACAGAAGATCACCTTGACCTGCTGCAGTACTTTTCACAAGAGAAGAAATTTTAAGCAGAAAAAACAGACTGTACTAATGGTGTAATTTTGTTATCATTAACTGAGTTTAGTCTATAAAATCCACTATAGATATTCTTCAAGATAAAGGACAAGAATCTATTTACATAGTAATGCTTTTGTGGGAAATAGTTAAATAGAGATAACTGTATTTAAAATAACATTTGAGTTTGTTTTAATATCTATACTGCTCCCACAGCCCAGGTAATTCAGAGCCAAGGCTAACCCTCCTTCTTAACTTATCTCTTTCTGCCAAGGTAATGTCTCACTCTGTCTCAAGTGGTCTTGGGCAATTTCACAGCTAAAGAACAGAGTTAATTACAGGACCTTCCTGAAGGATGTCAAGTCAGAGGTAGTCCTCGTACTGGTTTTAATTCACACTTTAAACAGTATAAATCCCTTGCAGCCAGAAAGAAAGTGAGACTTAGGGGTTTTCTTAACTGACAAAACATACTGTAAGTCCAAATTCGGTGGGAAAGGGGGGGCTAAATCTATCTGTCTCTACTGTGCTCTTGTTCATAATTACATTTCATTTTTTTAGTGTGAGTCAGGAGTATAGTTAACCTAATTGCGACAGTTCAAAGTGGAAACAGCATACGTTTTTGTTTTAATCCTTTTCAAAAGGAAAGCAAGTTTACAAGGAAACATTATAGACTAATACTTGAGGTCTACAGAACAAAGCACTTATTTTTCCAGTTGTTGTGCTGTTCTCTGTCATTCAGCAAAACACACACATTTTCCCTAGTGAATAGCTTGAGAATGTAGAAACCTCTGAGTTGTGATTCTTTGTGACCTTCTTGCATGTTTCCAGAATTCCCCACTATAAACATCTGAAGCACTTTTCACCTGCTGCTAAGTGTTCAGAGTCCTAAGTTTGAAAACTGAAATAATCTGTGTTGGTAAGATAACTACAATACTTGATGCTTGAAATAATAGTGAAATTATCCTAGTTGTAACACTGGCAAGTATAACTTTACAAATCACAGCAGAAATAAATTACAGTCAGGATACTGCAAAATTTTCAGTGCAAACTGCTACTGTGATACCATTCCCAAAATGTCCACAGTTTATTGAATATTTGATACTAAGGAAATAAAACTACTATCATCCTTACTACTAAATTTATTATAAGCAATTATTTAAAGATCACTTTGCAGGAATACAGCATAATATTTTTCCAGCTTGACTGTGAGCTTCTTGGATAACCATTGAAAGAGAAAACAGACCGTTTATCCTGACAACAGAATTTACGCAAGAGCCAACATATTTAATATTAAATCTTTAGACCAGTGTAACGTTTGAAACAATTAAACTATGAAACCATGAAAAATGGGAGCTAATATGCCACACATGAAGGTTTATTTTGCAATTGCAAGTTATCAGTTTCGGAAGGATGTGAAAATAAACATCCTGAAAGGGATCTATTTTGCATTTTTGTGTTGCCAACTGGTGGCCAGACAGTAGAGCAGACTTAACCATTTAGCAGCTGAGCTTATTCTGTGTAAATTTTGCATTCTCTTGTATGCAAAAACAGAAAGTGTGACCTTGCAGGTCTGATTGAATAGTAGGAACTCACCAAGCATAAACCCTGGTGCCTGACTTAGAAGGAACGCTGTTGAATTTATCTCATTTTTACAGCATTCTTACTAGTTGCTACTTGAGCTAATGTATCTGGATTGTTTCCAATTCTTTTTTGAAATCCTTTAAGAAGCTCTTTGTCCCCGTTACTTCTCCCTTTCTCTCTGACTTAAACAAAATGCAAAATCTTACTTTTTTTTTTTTAATTGAAATCATTAGCCTCTAATGCATGAGCTTTTGGAATGCGTGTATAGCCCTCTAAGCTGGTCAAGTTGTAAAAGTCTGCTACTATCTTCCACACTGGTGGACTGAGCACAAGGAGACGGCGTACACAAGGATTTTTCCCTTGGACATTGTTCGAGTTGCCACCCCTGGGGCAGAAGCCTGTCTGTCAGGCTGTTTCCTGGGGCACTGGAATTTATAAGTATTAGCATCTCCATCAGGTAGGTACTGCATGGAGACGTCGTTTAACCTCTGCAATCTAGAAGGAAGAGAAAAGGTCCTTTCATGTTCTATTCCTTTTAATAATTTCCCCCCATTCTTCAACACCTTCATCTTGCAGATCACCCCACAGAGGCCCTTTTGGGGTATTCCTAGGTCAAGCTGAGAGAACGAGTCTATTGCATGTTATGTGGAAATTAGAGAATCTGGGGATGCTTTAGAGGATGATGAGGTGCTAGGGATGGCCTTTATGTCTCATCAGGCCAGTTTGGGATGTGGAGGGAAGATGATTCCTCCCTCCTCTGTACAATTTGTGGGGGAAGATAGAGACAGGTGGCCAAGTTACAGATTTTCTTTTCCAAAATATTCTGCTTAAAGGTTTTTAGCCATCCTGCAGTTACAAACACTTTTTTCTCAGGACAAGTAATCTCCATTTCCGCAGAGCCGAGGAAGAAATCTTTTTTGCCACCCATATTCCCCAAAGAAAATTTGTGTTAACCCTTGGGGCCCATCATCATCCTGTGTAAAAATAGAGTACGTGTAATATCAAGAGCAGAATATTATTTTAACAAGGCAATGTTTTAAGAAGTAGCCAAAATCTTGCATGAGTCATGGTTCTAGGTACTCATTGACCAAAACCTTCATCTTATAAATACAATCCTGGTCTCTCTAACTGCAGATAAATTACAGTTCCTTCAAGTTAAAGCAATCGTGGGTTGGGTCTCAGAGATAGGATGTTACTCTTGAAAGACTGGTATCTAGGAGAGCACTGCTTTGATGGTGTTTGAGGACCAGTCAGTCTCCATTACATGGAGTTCTGGATAACACCAGCTTCCCTGAAACTTTATGGTGGAGTCCTAGTCCCATATGCATGTGCCATGTATCACCACCAGCAAAATTTTTATTTTTAAGTTGGCAAAATTTTAGATTTAGGTTGATAATCTTTGTGCCAAGTTGCATTTTAACAAAAGTAAAATGAACAAAATAATAAATGCAATCCTCTCCTCCCGCCCCCACAAAAACCACCATGGAGGAGAGTTAATGGAAACCCTGACACTTAACTATAACTGCACTTCCAGGCGCCACTGTAATAATGGAGTAGTAAACCTTGTCCTGATAAAAGCTGTTCTGAAAGCAACAGCATTTATTGTACCTCCTCTGCTATTTGCAGAGCAGAACTGAAAAGTAGTTTGTTTTGCCTGGAATGAACTACTTTATGAATTTTAATGTACAATGTAATATTAAAAGCTAAACCAGGATTAAAGAAGATTTTTGTTCCCAAGCTAAAACAGTACTTATGAGAATGTGTTATGTAAGATTTTTTTGTTTCAGTTTCGATGGGGAAGGAATGAGCTTCCATGTTTGTGAAACCTCTTCATACTGGTTATTCCTTCTATGACAACTTACCCTTTTTTTAGGAAAATTGAATTAATCCAGAACTTCTTGCTGCTGTAATCAGTCTTATTTGATGAGAAGATATATCTGGGTAGGCCAGGAGGAGATGGAAATGTTATTTTTTTTCAAGTATTCTTAGAAGACTAGATTGATTGGTGATAGGAAGATGGCCAAATGAATTCCTGATTCTCAGTGTGTTACATTTGTAAAATAACGCTCCCCTCTTCAGTTAGTATTTGCAAAATTTGGTTACTGGAAAAAGAAAAATTAGCTGATCTACGGTTTCTTTCCTAAGCAGAAAATGCGGCTGTAGGTGTGGGTGGGGTGGGAGGTTGTGTTTAAGTGTGGATGAGATGAGAGATTATGTTTTGTTTTGTTTTTCTCTCCAAAATGAATACTTTTTCCACCTCCTCTCCCAAGTCCTGAAGTTGCACCGTTGAAAGGTTTTTTGTTTTCTGTTGGGTTTTTTTGAGGAGGAGGGTGTTTTTTCAACCCAGCTTCAAACAGCCTCTTTCTTGAACTCAATTCTAAATTCAACACAACAGCCTAGATGCTGCTTATGTATAAATTATGAAACAGTTATATGTATGGATATTCTCCAAGAGGTTAATTGGCATTATTTCATGGAATTCATCAGACCAGAGCAGACCAATAGTCCATCTAGACCAGCCAGAGTCTACACCTGATCTTTGAAGAGAAATTATTAAGACACAGGAGAAGAATTTTTATACTTGGCCAATGAAGTGAATTGGAGAGGGAGAAGGTATGACTGCAAATCACAACTCTTGGTAATCCCCAAACCCATCATTTTATATCTTTAAGACTTTATTCCCCTGAAGATCTTTGGGCTAATACTGCTTTTTGATGCAGATATTTGTGTTTTCTGAATTCAATTAGTGTTCCCTAATTAAATATCAACAGAAGGCAATAGGAGTTTGTTTGTTTGTTTTAACTTTGATGACATATTAGATGCTGTTGAATTTATTGTACCTGTATAAAGACAGATGTGATTTGCAAACCAGAATGAGGATTTTCAGTAATTCCCTTGGGTTAAATGCATATCCGTATTAAATTGGACATTGAGAAGTGTGGACCGAGTAGCATAGTTTAAATTACGTCTACAGCATGATGTGTGATGGTTTTTGATGGTCTGCATGTTCACAGCTCAGTTAAGTGATCTGTGAAGTACTGCTACAACATGAAGCTGTCCTTTGAAGCTCAGTAGCAAGCAAAAAGGCAGTGTGCTTACAGAAGAGACACATTTTGATCAAGATCACAAGAGCCAAGCGTTTCCTTCCCAAAAGACTTGTGTATGCTAGCTGAATACCTTCATCTTTTCATCTTCCCCTTGGGTCCTTCACAGATTAGTTACAAGTTAAAATTATTTTTGGGGAGAAGGACTGAAATTTGTTTCCCAAAATTTAAACCCAAGTTTCAAGAAGGCATGTTGACAAAGCCATCACTTTTTCATTCTCTAATTTAGCTTAGGCTGATTTTTATATGCACAGAAGTAAGTCTGTCTTCAGTTGTATGTTTAACATCCCCATTGGTTGTCAGTTATCTTCTGGCACGTCCTTCTTATTTAAAGGTTATAAAATTGCCACTGATTTTGTATTTTAAAATTATTTCACTGTATGATGTTCAGGAGATGCACCTGCTTTTGCAGCCCTGTTCTGATTTGTCTGGTGTGAGGCATACCTTTTCCTGCTCTGCAGTGGGAAGGCGAGAGTTTCATGGTGCTGCTCCTCACTGCCTGCTGCCAGGTGACTCAAATGTTTCTGAGCAGCCTTTGGTCCAGGCTTGGCCATCCTCTTCTGCAATGTCTCTGGTAAAATGTCGCACTGCAGAAAAGGGCATGGCTGCAAAGTACTAATTGTTTTCGGATGAAAAAAAAATCACATGATTACCTGTATGCCACATTCTGGGATTTTTCTCCATTTCCATTTCTACTTAGGACCCTTGTTTTCAGACACCAGAAAGTGCTAATGCCTGCCAGAATGGGGGCAAGGGGAAGTGCTTGTGGACACCTTGTTCTTCTGGTGTTTTGCCCCTTGTAGTTAATGGGCGTGCGTTAGCACAGTTCCTGAAAAGCTTGATGGACAAATCCAGTTCAGCAAAAGTGGCATGCACTCCCAGTTTCTGGGCTTGATTGTTTTATATTAAAAGCACTATGGATGATAGCTAACACAAACTCAGCATGGCATTTCTAGGAAAAAATGGGCTGCTGATTTGCCTAAGTACATCTCTCATCCAAAGCCTTCGACTCCCATATTGTGAGACCTGTGACATATGAAAGCTCATAGAGAGTGAGATTAGAAGATGAATTATCATGTTGTCATGGTTTCCTTTTGAACCTCAAGGGACTTCAGAGCACAGGAAGATGCTGACTTGCACTGGATCAAACTGATAGTGAAAGTGTGTGTTTAGACACGTATTTAAGAGTAGGCTGAATCACCTTCTGGAAGTGCCAGGCTCTGTCCATTAGACCTAGAATTAGCCTGAATGACTGTCTTAAACTAGCTGTGTAACTTCAGAATAACTAAATTAATTCAGCTCTCAATAACCTCTGTATGAATCAGTAGGTTTGAATTGAAATCTTAAGGTTTGATTTTGTTTGCATCATCACCTTGTGGGTTCTTGGCAGAAATCCAGTTTTCCTTTCCTCTGATCCACTTTAGGATTAGTGGCCCATTAGGTCCACTAATCTTGAGCAAGCCTTGCAAGAGTAACTGCTAAAGACAGACGTTATCCATAACTACTGAGAATATTGTAGGATAAGCTAAGTACCTGCTGATTTTTTGTACCTCTCAACTGATATTGCAGAAACTGCAGTCTAACCTTGGTGAGATGATGCTTGGTGTTGAAACATCACTTCCATCATTTCCAGAGGAGGAAGGAAAGGATAGTCTCCTGCACATCATGTCGCTACTGATGTATTTTTTTGTTGTTTTCCTTAATGCTGCAGATGCAGCATAAAGGTGGTACTGTAATCATTCTGTCTTGTTTACATGTTTGGTGTTTATTTAATCTGGACTGCAAGAAGAATAAATATTTGATGTATGTAAGTGAAATACAACTAGAATCAGTAGCTTTAAGAAAGTCCTATCTTGGTTTCATGAAGGAGTGGTTAAAGTATGCATTATTCTAAACTGTCTCTTAAAAACAGCTTAAGAACCAAACTGATAAGATAAATTTTTAAGAATTCAATCTAAAGCCACAACTTTTCACTATTATCATGTATTTGAGTGTACTGGGCATAAGATATGAATCAAGATATATCTGTCAGATTTCTATTTCATTAGAGATTCTTTTATGTTGCATTTACAATTTTTATTTAATTTCTGTGGAGCAAAGAAATCATGTAAGGATTCACAAGTCTCTACCAGACTGTTTGACAGGTTTCCACCTAATTTATGACATTGAAATTTGCAGTGGTCTGTTAATGGTAACTCGTATTTCAGATGCAGTCACCTGTTACAATGCACTGAATTTTCCTGTTTCCCAGTTGCTTGAACCATAGATAACTTACTGTGTTTATTCTGCAAAACGCTGAAAGAATATCAGAGAAAGATTGGATAAAAGGAATAAAATGCAAAGGGGAACTACTTAGGGAGGGAAAGAGAGGAAAATAACTTTTTCATAATTAAAAATGTCTCATATTTTCTAGGTCAAAACTGCTACTATTGCTACAGAGAGGAATGGAAAACCAGAAAACAATTCCATGAACATTAATGCTTCCATTTATGATGAGATTCAGCAGGAAATGAAGAGAGCTAAGGTGTCCCAAGCACTGTTTGCGAAGGTTGCAGCAACCAAAAGCCAGGTAAAATTCCCAGGGCTCAAAGAGCTCCATGTCCTGTGCAATTATTCCCCCAGATCAGTTTCTATGTGAGTTAAAATGGGTTGCTGGGTCAGTGTATCAGCCCAGTACAACAACTCAGAGCTCCTTGCTGAGTCTGGAGGTAACCTCTGGTTCCCCAGACAGGACAGAGAAGCAGTGAGATGTCTCACTCCCTTTTCCCCACGAGCCAGACACCTTCCCTGTGTGTCCATGGATCTTGGCGTGGCTCAGAAGGGATCAGGTTCATCAGTTCTTAGCTGGTGTGGATGTGGCAAAAGCTGTGGTCAAGATCTGGGTATTGCTGTCAAATTCATCTTGAGGCTTTGTGTTTTGCAATTTCATGTGCTGCAATGAGGAACACTGGGGTGCTGCTTTTTTGCAAAAAAAAAATATTTAGTCAGACCCAGTGATGAGACTTTGCATGAGAAGTAGACTGTCAAAAAAAAAAAAAAAAGAAAACCAACAAAAAAAGACCCCAAAAAAATTACAGTTGTACAGTTGTACAAGTTATAGCTGAGAAAATAGGTATAATTTTGTGGAACACAGTGTTTGCTTGGTTACCTGCTTGCATGCATACATATATGTTGCATATTCAGTTTTAAGCCTTTGTTTTGTGGTTTCCTATTCTGTTTTCTTTAACTGAAGATTTTCTGTCAAGTTTAGTGGCAAGAGGGAAATCAGCAGGCACTTGTTGGGTGTGATTATCATAAATGGCATGTCTTCTGAGAAAGATCACTGAAGTATGTGAATGCATTGATTTAAGTGAGAATGTACTCAAGAAGTAAAGAAAAAACATATAGAAAAATGAGAAAGACTATAGTTATACAGATGCTTGAAAGAAATCAAATGTTGAATTTTCATATTAGACTAAGTGTTAAATCCACTGAATCACTACTTCTTTATTTTTCTAAAATTACTTCATAGAAAAATTCAGCATCTTCCAGGGAAAGCTAGTGAAGCTCAGTTAGAATGATGTTTCTTGGGCCATCAGCATTTTAGTGCTGGTTTTCTTTTTAACGAGGCTTTAACTTTTGACTTCTGTGCTGTTCACATTTTGGAGTTCACTTCATTGTAGAGAAAGGATGTTGTCTCTTAAGTTATATGGTGTAAGGAGCATTTAAAGGGATATTTTGGAAATGTTGTATCAAAATGATTAAACTCAAGCTGTGGACTGTAAAAATTATAGCTTTATAGGCCACATGCCTGCCTACCCTTCAATCACTGTCAAAGTGATAATTTCAACAATAATATGTTTCTTTTATTGTGGGATTCTAAACACCAAGTGCTGTTTAAACATTAAACTGAATTGTTTATGTTAGTGCAGTACTCAGTGTGTCATACATCAGGCCACTATAATCTCCCATGGAATGTAAAAATTCTGTCATGAATCATGGCTTGTATATCGGAAATTACTGTAATTTTGATTGGAAATTACAGAGCTCTTGAAATGTTTCTAATTATGATAGAATGTTACAGCAGCTTCCAACCTGTGTGCTCCTCAGATGTCTTTATTTACATGTCAAAACTTGGGGTTAGAGAACTGTCCGTTTTCTGCACCTTCCCTTTTCCACTGCAGTCTCCTGTAAAGCTAAAGTATGAAGCCAATCTATCAGCCCACATAATTTTGTTCTGATCTGATTTGTACAATAGTATACTTATTTAAGTGCAAAGCCTTAAAATTTCTAGGTGGATCAGCTCTTCCAGTGCTGACTTTCCAAGGGACAGGCAACCAAAATGAAGCCTGAAAGCTTCCAGAGGATGCAGTGCAGGTTTATTTGAGCATTGGTATAAAATTTAGATTCTTTTACAAACTTGGCTACTAAGTACAGAAAACAATACCAAACACACAGTTCTTTTCCATTTTACTCTGGTGATTATATCTGTGTTCTCAGGGGTTATTTTTCTCACCAATTTCAGCAATGTTAATTTATGTGTCTAGCAAGCTTTCAGGTCTGTAGTTAAATAAAGTGTCATTTGTACTAGAAAGCTGCTTTGCAGAAGTAACCTCCTAGGTAGACTAGGATGTGCTGGGTCTTCTTGAACTAGCTGACTGCTAGTAACCCAATTAATAATCTTTAAATATGTAGCACTGCCACATATACTAAAGGAAGTACACATATTGTAAAAGATTCTTCATTGGAACTCTTCAGTGGTACAAGTAAACATTTCTTGGGGCAAAAAATCTCCCTTGCACAAAAAGAGGCTTGTTCAAACATATTCTCTAAAAGAACCTCTCTTGAGAGAAATCTCTTACTGATATTTTTTAAATTTGGAGATATTGATTCCATACTCAGAACTGGAAATCCTGAGATAACCCAAGTTATAGTGAAAAGTCTGAAGGACACATATTAGAAAATGATGTGTTGATTAACATTTTTGTTTTTAAAAATTGCTAAAATTGGACGTTGCTGATTTTATCTTATTTTGGATATAAAAACTTAATTAATTTCTGAGTGCAGTCTGGAGTTGTGGTGTAAAACCATATGTGACCTAAACCAGCTCTGCGAGGGGACAAAGGCCTAGAAGGCCTTGGTTTTTTTGGTTTTTTTGGGTTTTTCTTCCTTCCTTAATAAACTGATTTGGGGCAACATTAGATTGGATGTCTAAGCAGCCAGCATCTGCAAGGTGGCTGGGCTTGCCTGAGCCAGGAGACTGCAGATAATGTTCTGCTGACTAGAGCACTTTGTACAGAATTGTTACTAAATGATGCGCTACAGGAGTTTCTATTTGGGTAGCGCCAAGGTAAAAAACGAGCATCTTCCCTTGCGCTGTGTTAGTGCCTTTGGCAAGAGTGGCACTGGAAATCCTGGGATGATCACTTCATTACAGTGAAAAGTCTGGAGGAAACATATTAGAAAATAATGTGTTGATTAACAGTTTTATTTTTAAATCCTCCTGAGTTGTGGAGGACCAACCACATGTGGACCTGATGCTCAACAAAGCAGCTGGGTGGTGGGGCCTGCTGTGGCAGAGGTCATGGGATCAGGCAGAAGTTGCAGCACTGTTAGAGAGTTCATTTGCTGACTCAGGTGAGGGATGATTTGCCTGCTTGAAGTTTCACGGTGCACTTTGCTGGCAGCTTGTTGGTGTTCCCAAAGGAAAGGGCCTATCTGGTACATGGGTTTGAATGGGTTTGGGGAGACAGCTAGGACATTCCTTCAATTATTGAATTCTTTTCCCATACAGGAATGCATACATTCTGCGTATTTTTTAAGTCTCTATGTTTTTAAGGATCGATATATTATCTACAGGTTAATTAAAAAACTGTTAAATTCAAAATATACACTTCAAAAGTTAATATGATTATACTGAGGAGCTAAGGAGGATATTACAATCCAAATTCCTGGAATACATCTTATCTTTGGGGAGTTTTAGAACTTTAATTGGCGAAGCACCTAATGTCCATGTTTAAAGTCTTGTGTTTTTATTATAAGTTGTATTTCTAATAGGCCTGCATGGGTTTTTTGTTAGATTGTGTTGAAAAGAAAGCTTTGCAAAAATGCACACAAAAGGAAGACAGAAAGATTTACCAAGTGTTTTGTCTCTTCTCGCAGGTTGTTGATTCTTAGTGGTAGAGTGGCAATGGCAGCAGTATTGCTAAAATTTAATCAGCACACCTGAATAACTCTAAATTAAAAGAATCCACACATAAAATTTTGTGGTGTACGTTACTTTTACAATTTCATCATATTGGGTTTTTATTAAATTTGTAACCTGAAAGTCTGATTTGAGTACTTATGGAGGCACATTCTTAATTTTGTTATTAAAAAAAAAAAAAAGTTGATTTCTATAATGATCATTAAGGTATCATGGTTCAGTAACTGCAGTGGTTACAATGTTCTCATGTGGGAGCCAGGGATGAGTTTTCCTTGATGGTGACAGATGCTGAAATCTAATTTTATTCCATAAAAACAGATAAACAAGTAAACTAAACCCCCATACCTAAAAGCCCTGAGAGATAAGGCAGGTAGAGACTTGTAGCATTTCTGTATGCTTGCTATGTTTTGAGAAGTTAGATTTATGTTATGGCTTATCCTGAAAAGCTGTGGTTTGCATGTGCTAGTATGAAGCTCTGGAAGAAAGCAAAACTTTGCTGAAAATCAGGTTAAATTGCTAAAGCTTTCTTAAATTTAGGAAATTACAGTTTGCAAAAACTCCAGTAATATCAAGCTCCTTACCTCTGAGAGTCCCATGCACTACAGTTTAAGGCCACTAGCCTGCATTATTTACCTAAAGAAGTTTAATTTTTAGTGAAATAAACGGGTGAAATCAATACTCTTCTGCAGTCAATCCTGCTGATGGCTCTTTATGGCCCCATAGGTGCCAAATGCCCTCCCTCCTCACCAAATGAAAATGCCTGTATGTGGAGGGTGAGACATTTGGTTCTCCCAGAATCAGGCTTTGATTTTAAAATAAATCTAATGGAGTACTACTCATACCTCCAGAAACTTCATCTAATGACATAGAGTTCTGACCTGTTACTTCTGAGCTGTTGTGTTGTGTTGCCCAGTTCCCTGTCCTTCCATCCCTGGCTTTCGCTTTGGTTAACAGTAGTTTCATGTACAAAGTGTGGAGGTAAAATCATGGGTTTCAGACCGTGCTAGAGACTCCATCCTGAGCCATAAGGCAAGTATTTTATGCAGTGGCTATTTAATTAGAAGAATTAGACTTTTTGCCTTTGTACGCACACGGAGTTTTCTCTTCCAGGAGGCTGCGTGAGGAGATCCGACGGGTAGGCACTAGGCAGAGCATCTAACACTCATGAGTAGATGGGAAGGAGTTAAATGGGAAGGGAATGCTAAACATTGGCACTAAAAATGCTTTTGGCATGCAAATACCATGCTTTTCCTGACATAAATATTTTCAGAATAGGCCATTAGAGTTCAGGTATATAAAACCCTGCTTTTACTGGAAATTTTAATGTTGTAGTAAACCTAGAGATTTATAGTGAAAAATTGATGTCTGTTATCTCACTTTTATCTTTTTAACCAGCAGTTTTATAAATGCTATATCTTTGATCTGGCTTTTTCCATCTAGAGACTAAGCTATATACTCTAATAGGAAAGTCATTTTTAAACAGCTTCCCACACTGAACAAGCACGGTATTGTGGATCTGGCACAGAGATGTAACATGCCATTACCGCAGATATAGAACAATCTATTCAACTATTTTCCAGCTGGAGGAAAAGAAACCTTTTTATCACCAAGAGTAACGCTCTGGTAACAATGTGGCTTCAGGAGGGGATATTGAAATTTATTTCCAAAGCTGTTTCCTCAGGGCACTGCACCTCAGGCTGCCCAGAGGGGTGCAACCTGCAGGGCAGGAGGGGGCTCAGTCTTTTGCCCATCACCCTGCTCTCCATCAAGTTCTCTCCTGCCTTTGTCTCCCTCAGAGCAGCTGAGTCACTTCCTGGGTTTAAATCTTGGCTNAGGGAGGGATGCTGCACAGGGAGACGCGAGGTGGAAGCACAATGTACTCTGAGGTCTGCTGTTTCACAGATCCACCTGGAAATAAACCCCTCACCCCGGTGCAAAGGCGATATACAGTAGTTAGAAAACATTCTGCAAAAACACAAAACAACATCTATTTTTTATTATTTTTTAATGTTGTTTTCCTCCCCCCTCATTGCCTGGGGGTGATTGCTCTGGCAGTTGAAGAGGTGCCGTGAGCAGCAGGAGTCGGGGTGGGATCGGGTGTCAGCAAGGATGCAAGAGGAAGAGTGTGAACTGAGAAAGCAAGATGGGCTTTTGCATGCGATCAAGAATTGCCCCATAAAGCTGCATGTCATTCAGTGAAACTGTGAAACTTGGCAGATAGAGCTGATTTGTTTCTTTCACAAAATATCGAGTTACAGAGTCATAGTGTGTTCTGTCTTGCCCAGGTCAGAGGAAAAAAGATTTTCAGGTTTCTGGTAGGGGAAAAAAATGAATGTTCCATGTCCTTCCTCTGCCCCATGTCTCTTACAACATCTACTCTCAGAAATAAAGGTTAAAAGCTCAGGAAATTTCCGTAGCTTTTTTTAAAAAAATACTTCTTTGAAAGGGAGTAGAAAAATTGAGTTTAGTTGACTCTCTTATCTCTTGATTATAGTAGACCCAAAAAAGGGCTGGCATTGATCCTGACTATATCCCACATTATTGGTATGGCTTTGGTGGAGTGGCTTGACTTCAGTGAGCCTTGGGTTCCCCCTAATAAAGAACAGAGAGCAGCTTCATGAATCAACAAAGATGCACTGAAGAGAAACCACCTTAAAATCTTCAAGGTGGTTCACATCAGCATGTAATTGCCCATGTAAATCTATGTCGAGGAGGGAGAAAAAGTCATTAAAACCTGAAATAAAAAAACAGAAATAAGAGAAAAGAAACAGGTACAGAGAATACTTAATTGGTAAGAGGATTATATTGACCTCTTCAAACACCTTCTTGAAACCAGGTAGCCCTTTCAACACATTAGGCAGAGGCTAGATTTGTTGACACACTGATGAAAAAGAGTGCTTCCTGAGCATGCTTTACATGTGGGGTCAAATCGGCTGAGGCTGGAGGTTCCCAGCAGACGGGTGGCAGCAGGAGCTGTTCAAATGCTGCCGTTTAAAGGACTGGTAGCAGCTTCAGGAGATGGAGTGTATTTGAGCCCTGAGGAGAGCTTCCCTGGAGGGATATGGTGCACACCTGCCCTGTTCTGGTTGGGAGTTAATGCTTAACGCTCTCACGGCCACAGCTTGTGGCGCGTCCCTGGGAGGTGCTGGGACCGCTGAGTGTCTGGCAGGATGCGGCCCGCAGGTGTCCAGAAACAGCATAGCGGGGGGTTTTGGTTGGATGGTTTTTGTCTGGTGGAAAGAGCATAAATGAGTGAGAGAAGCTAGGAGAAGTACAAGTTTAAGTCATTAAATGTACAAATGAAAAAAGAGAGCCAAGAAGAGAAAGCTTTTTACAAAATATAAAATTATGTTAAAGCATCAAGACGGCACAACATAAGGAATGTTTGGTACATGTTATTGAAACTGAAAAATCAGAGTATGGAATGAATTATAATTTAGCATAATCCATAATTTTACAGTTTTCATTTTGAATTATTTATCTTATATGATTTGATTAAAGATAAAACTGGCTGACAAGATCTCTAACATCTCTGCATGTCTTAATGTCAAATGAAAAAACTCTGTATTATAACTTCACCATTTTAAATTTTTTATTTGTATTGTTTCTATATAGCTCCCTTTTATTTTTAAAGCATATTTCAGCTACTCATTGTGTACACGCGATTCCATAACCCATCAGGCTTCAGTGTTGCCTCAGTACCTCTGATTCAGTAAATCAGATCATAGGCAGCATGCTGTCATATAATAAGGTGTCTGATCCTTATTACCAGTTTGTTGATGCACAGACTCCTTCAAATTGACCATTGCAACACATGGTTTCCCCTGAAACTAGCTGTGATAATTAGCGTGGCTCTAATGAGACAGAATGTCACTGATCTTGTGCTGAACTGTCGAGTATCGACGCTACGGATGGGAACTGTCAAAGCTTGCCATCTGTGACAGAGCTTGGCATATTCCATTTGCAAGGTAGAGCATGCTCAATAGACTGTTTTTAAACAAATGGTCCATTTCTTGATTAGGGCTCTGTGTTCTGTTACTGTGGAAGACTTTATATCATAGTTAAACTTCTTGCTTTTTTTTCCCCTTTTTTCTTCTCCTGGGGTAAGCTTATTAGGAAATGAAAACATTAATGATTCTCAAACCAGTCCTTCAGTCTTCTGTTATACTTTTGGGGAGAGGTGGGGAGGATCTGATCACATATTTTTTCTTCTTCCTTCCCCCAGTTATCTTAATGTATTTCTTCTAGGGCTTGCGATCCCACAAGCCTTTTATCTGATTTTTTTAAGCAATGAGGGGTAGGGATGGCATAGTTTTGAAGTATAGAAGTACAAAAATTAAAAAGTCTCAGGTGATGTGCAGCAGGAGCATGTGCACCTGGGATGAAAGATTGAACGGGTCAGGAGAGTCAGGCACCCAGGCTCCCGAGACTGGCCCTGCAAAATGCCGTGAAAAAAGTCCAGCGCTGCTTATCATTCCAAAATATGCTTTGTTGCTTTTTATTTCCTCCTTCTCTGGCAGACCACACAGGGCTTGTTCTGAAGAACATTTTCACTAATCTGATCAGGCAGCCAAATACGCCGGGAAAACTGCTTTAATGATCCCACTAATTACCTCAAGTCAATATGAACTGTATTATTAGACTGAGGGAAAATATTCCATTAGGTCTCCCCCTTGGGAGTTTCTCCGCTTTGTGATGTCACCGAAGCCTTCGCCCTCTCGCTTGTAATTAATTTTATTTACACACGCAGGCACGCACAAGGTCACACCTGCACAACCGGAGCTGGCCAGGGAGCTAGTGGCACTCAGGCTTAATCAGATCTGTCATAATTACCATTCTGCATGTTTCTGACACACGCTGTGAAATATTTCAATTTAACTGCCGCTACCAGCACAACCAGATGTAGTGTGAGTGTGGCTGCATTGGAAATATTATTCCTCAGGATAAACTCTCTCCTCCTCCTTTTTCCTCCCACCCCCTCTCCCTTTTACAGCTAATGTGGCACAGAAGCTGATGTATCCTGTAAATCTTGAATGCAGTGCTAGATTGATAACAGCAGATTAGACAGTTTAACCACAAACAGCTTGTTCATTTTTCACAAATGAAAACCACATGTGGTGTAACTAAAATTTCAGGCTTTTTTTTTTTTTCCCCTCCTCTTTGGTTGTTGTTTCCTTTTTTGTGCGTGTGTGTGTTAAGGTCTGCCTTTAGCTGTAAAGGGGTGAAATAAAAGAGTAAACATACAGGGGGAAGAGACACTGCTGTCTTTGGAGATTATTTCTCTTTGACCTTTATTAAAAACCTTCCCTGTTTTGGCAAATAAATCAGATACTGGACAGGGGTTTGTCACTCACTCTGAGACTTTCTAATCTCTGGGGTTTATGCCCACTTATTAAAGAAGTCATCCTACTGTGCTGGTTTTCAAAATAACATGCCAGCAAACACCTCACTTTAAGAAGAGCTTCTAACCAAAAAAGCTACCTTCACTGCTACCTAAATTTGGCAGAAATAAAATTTTCTGCCAAAGTTTTTCACCACGGATTTTGTCTCCTTGCTAACCCTTCCCTGTACCTCTTCCTTTGGGGAAAAGATTCTTTTTAAAAACGAATCCTCAAAGTCTTTAGAAATTTTTGGAAATGGAAAATTGATCCATTTTTTTATTAAAATATTCCCATATTTCTTTTGAAAACAGATACTAAAAAATTAAATATTTTCTTATGAAAACACTTTTAGGAAATTAGAAATTTCTGTAAATTGTCTTTCCTTTTTTTCATAGATTCATTTTTTCAGGTAAATTGTTCAGCTTTCCCTAATTAAACAGCCATCAGTACTTGGTAAGGTGTTTTTTTTTAAACCATCTACTCTTTAGTAGATCACAGTTGGCTAGTTTTCCTACACAGAGAAAAAAATCTATGCTATTTTGATAGAAAGTTTTAATTATAAGACTCTAAAACAATTTTTGCAGCAAGGAAAAAAATGTAAGTGTGTGGAATGGAACTGAGCAGATTCTCCGAAAGCTGTTCCAGGTATTGTCAGGCGGGAGGAGTGGAGCAGTACATTGGGTAGAAATTCATCAAATCTAATCTGTAATAAGGCTTCCAGGGGAGGTTTAAAAAAAAAAGTAGCTTCAGTAAGAGGTTGTTTTATCCATTGGCAGTGATTTGTGATGCAGTGGCAATATTGAAAGTGCAAGAGTCAGGGAGCTAAGACTAAGTGTTCCAAGTCAGTCACAAGAAGGTGAACAGGACAGGTTTCAAAAGCCACTGAAAGTGCAGTTTGTAGCAGGAAATTTGGCTATTTAGATGGCCTCTCCAGGCTGCTGCAGACAAGGTTAAAGACCCATGCTCATACGAGTTGGCCAGCAGCTACTGACTGCATTTCTGACTGCATTACTAGTTTCCTAGAGCTGAGTTGGTTGATGCAGATGTGCCATCAGTGTCCCTCACTGCATGGCAGTGCCATCTCCATTAGTGACCCCCTCACGATCCATGCAGGCCCCAAAAAAAGTGAAAATGTTATTCTGGAGGAGCAGCCAAAGCCATGGAAGTGCTGTGGCTGCAGATATCAGAAAAATAAGTCTGAAGTAAGATGAAGAGGAGGACAGGAAGGGTTCATATTGGATGAGGCAATGCTGAAATGAACTGTCAAGATTCTTGCAAAGATCTGGAAATACAGCACTCATTTCTCCAGAAAGCTATTCAAAAAATGTCATGCAGTTGGGAAGTACTGGATTGCCAAAAGAAGAAAATATGGCACCCTCTGCCACCTCCTCTGAGTCTTTTATTTTTAGTTTTTCTCTCTTAGGTAGAGGTGTTCTGGTTCCTACACTCCAGATGTGTGAATCAGCTCTTCCCCAGGCAGCACCTGCTGTCTGCCTGACAAGAGGTGCTGTTTCTGGCAGGATGGATTTTCTTAATCTCTCTTCCTGCTTTCTATACTCTCACCTTCTGTTTTGTTTTTACCTCACCACCTTCTCTTATTCCTCTCAGTATGGCTCTTCTCTTAGTTCTCCTTCGACTTTTCCCACCCCTTCCTGTCCCTTAAACAACCTCACCACCCACTCTTGCTCCATCTGCCTCTTTATCCTGTCCTATCCCTGTCCCCTGCCTGCTGGAATCCCACCCTAGGCACATCCCCACCCATACCATGATTTTGTACACATTTTCCTTTGTGTGTGGGGCACAGTGTGGGCACTCCATGCCCTTGGCCTTTGCTGGACTGGTCACCAGCACTGCTGGCTTTTAGGGTGAGGCATTGTTCCTTTCTCTGCATGGTTACAGAGATTTAGCCAGGAAAAGAGCCATACTCTTGATTTCTCAGGTTGCTTGTGCCTTCTGTGAGCAGATCACTGATTCCGGAGGTTTTTGAAGATTGAGTATATCAATGTTTTAACTATTAATAAAAAGGGGGAAAGTTTGAGTGAGCTGTATGAGAGTTAACTAGGGGCATAAAAGAAAACAAAGCTGTGGTGGCAGAGGCGAGGAGGAGGCTGAGGAGTTAGCGAGCAGCCTGTGGTTCCTGGCTGTGGGGGAAGCAGGGTACCAAGTAAACAGCACAGAAAACAAAAGCGAGCTCAACCCGTAACTAAACAGGAAATGACAGGGTAGAATTCCTGCTGAAAAACTGAGCTGCTAAATATGTAACTGCAAAGAATAAAGGCATCTTGTGCAAGCACAAATATACACTAACGGTCCGCGAAGTAATTTGTTAAAGGAGTGACCAATTACAAATCAGGTGAAGGGCTGCTGGGCAAAGGCAGGAGTAAGAAATAACAGATGTGTGTTTTCTCCCCTAAACTGTGTAATTCAAAACACATTACACCTGAAAGAATGTTGCAGGATTTCTAGGTACAAGGTGAGAAAGAAGATGATATTTTGTTCCAGATAAATTTTTATTTTGCTGTTCCTAATAAATTCTCATTGCATCCATATTTTTTATTTTCTTCAAATTTAACCTCTAAGTCAAACTTCAGATTTTTGGTTATGTGTTAGCCCGAACTGTTGGCATCTATTGAATAGGCTAAAGCAGGCATGCAGCTAGCTAAGTGGGGAAATTTTCAATTTGCAAATATTTATCTAATTTCAAATCTGCCAGATTCTGTCTGAAAGCACATAGTTATTAGGGGGGCATCTCATTTTTATTCCTGTGCAGTGTTATGTTCCCTTACTTCAGGATGGAATTTTAGAAGCATATAAATATAGTTTTCAGAATCTTTGTAAAGCAAAGATGTTTGGACTGAGCAGAAGTCCTTAGCAGAATCCCTGAAGTTTTGGACCCCAGCTTAGCAAGAATGGCACACATATCAGTTAACATTTGTGGGTTTACTCAGGTGGCTGGTTACTGAGCCTGGTGCTTAGCATCTTTAGTACCTATAGCATGCAAGAGAAAGCTGTACTGATACAGGAAGTTTCCTGTCTTATGTAAGACCAGTTATTAAAAAAAAAAAAACCAAAAAAAAAACCTCAAAAAAAAAACCACTATGAAAGGCTTGAATTAGTTTCTTTATATTTTTTGCTTTAAGGGAGCCAGTTTGCTTCACCTCCAATAAATCATTTGCTACTCCTATTTTATATAAAGAGAGAGTCTAAAAGGATTGATCTTTTTCACCTGAGGAACAGGATGGGAGAGATCAGGGCAGGAAGACATGTGCTGCTCTCTGCAGTCCCTGACTTAAGGGCAGAAGGTACTGCTGAAACTCCTGTCTGGAAGGACAGCTGGGACTGGGACTCAGCTGGGCTGGCACTCTTCTTGGCTAGTGAGGAAAATTGTAACACTAAGAACTGCTCTGTCTAGGAACTTTTCCCTTGTGGCTGTTCTTGACCTCATCCTGAAGGCAAACTACCTGGAAGCACTCTTGTGTTGGTTCCCACCCAGGAGAGAGAAACCTGATCTCTCCAGCTTCCCTTTTGATCCAGCTTTCCTATTATTTTAAGTTTCTGCCGCAAGCAATTGTGCTCCAAGTAAGGGTATTTTAGCTTTCTGAGGATTTCACTGCCTTTCTTTTCCATGGGTGAGACACGTGCTTCTGGCTGTTCCCTTCTCATTTGCTGGGCAGCATCGAACTCTCACAGGTGTGGATTTTAAAGATTTTTTTTTTTTAAACTGCTTTGAGATAATGAATGTTACTAATTTTCTGACTGTTGCTGTGGTTAACAAAATCTGGAGGAAAGTCAGAGAAAAGTTTCTTTTCAATTTTCTTAAGACTCCCTTCGCCCTTGGCTTTAGCAGGGCATTAAGCGTTCTTCACTGTGAAACTGAGAGCCACAGAATCCAGCTTAACTGCAAGAGACAAGACATTTTATCAGAATATTTAAATGTCTAATTCAAGTCTATATGAAAGATTTTAGTTAGGCTGTGAAAATTTGAAGGGATGTCTGAGAATGGATTTGAGCTGTGTATGTTTTGGAATGATGTCACTTGTTGGAATATCTTGTCAGCTGAACTGCATTTACAATGAAGTCCAAATATCTGTGAGCCTGTGATTCCTCAATGTGTGGTAGATCTTCCCCTGATCCAAAATGAATTCTGGAAAGAAAAAAAACATGACAAGAAGCCATGAAATTAAATTGCTCCATCTGGGAAATTATAATTTTTTTTTTTAATATATATAACAACATGACGGGTTAACATAAAAGTAATTACAAAAGTGACACTTTGGCCCAATGGCTCTTTTACTGGAGGTCTTTTCCCCTGAAGCAAATGTTAAATCTCTTAAAAAAATGTAATAATAAACATTTGCTGTTCACTGTAAATTGATAGTAGTAAAAAAGATTTTTAAAATTGCCAGGCTCTTTCTATTAAAGACTCTTCTCTAACTAAACTGCAGATATAGCTGCCATACAAAATTGATTGCATGTTTAAGAAAAAATAAATGTGGGCTGTTAAGGATCGTGGTTGAATTTAGGGTTGTATTTACTTTCAAGGGACACATTGATATTGCAGTGAAATCAGTACTTCTTTCTGCTTAAATAAAAGATAAAGGGCTGATATATATTATCAGTCACCCTCTGTGAAACCCATTGACCCATTTTATATGACTGTACTATAAAAAGTAATGTACCAGACTAAGACTGGCTTATTTAATAATTAGCAGGTGTTTTTTCTTTCTAGGTTTTTTTTTATTATTATTGTTAAGTCCATTTTTGTCAGATGTTCTCTCACGGTTACAATGCCAATTGAATCAGGTGTGTGTGAAAGAGGAAGGATCTGGAAGAGAGGAAGGCAGAGTAAAGCTGCACCCATTATTTTGTGCATCTATTACTTTTTTCTCTTTTTGCATATGAATGTAGTTGCATTTTATATAAGATTTTCAAAGGTATATAGATTGTGGTTTTGATGAGGGCTTGTGCCTATCTATCATTGCTAGGTAATTGAAGGCAATGCTGTAAAAAAGATACATTTGAACAGGGGAAAGAAAAGGTGAAGGAAGCTGAGAGCAAAGAAATCAAGCTTGGGAGAAGCCCTTCATTTAGATTATTGAATTTCCTCTGTACTCAACTAAAAAGTAATGATACTTACGTTTTCAGTCAGGTTTAGAGTTACAGGTTAGGTTTTTTCTGTCCATGAGCTGGTGGTGTCTACAGTGCTCATACACAGGGGACACACAAACCAGTTTTGATACAGCCTCAGACCTTAATCTAGGTAGTTTTTTGCAAGCACTGGCTTTTGGCCACTCACCATGGCTCTGTGTAGAAACAGAGGTGTGGTATGACAGACAAGGCTGTGGGAGCAGCACCACAGCTCTTCACGTCATTTTGCTTCTGTACTTTTTGGATGCTTGTCATTGAATTTTAGAAGTTGCTTTAGCAAGTTTCCCTTTCCTGTTTATTTGTTTGGATGTTTACAAGAATAGAAATATGTATTTAACTTTGAAATGCTGCAGCTAGGTAGAGGAAAAGGCAGAGGGATGAAGAGACATTAGGAATCCTTTTCCCCTAAAATATCACTGAAAATTTGTGTACCACTGCTAGGTATTTGGTCATTTGTTTTTCACCACACAGACAAAAGGTGGAGGTACCATGCAGGCAGATGGTGTAGCTGAATAATAGGTTGGATAGGAAAGTTAAGGAATGGCATCATCTGTCTCAGTATTCTTCAAAGGAAGTTTTTTTTCTGCCAGTGAAGTTTACCTTTCTTCTGAAAAGCTGTATGAGGTTGTGGGGTTTTCAGTTTCAAATCTCATCTATGATGATATAGATACAGATTTACTTAAAATCCACATCTGGCTTCCCTTTTCAACATTCTAGTAATGAAAGCCAGTAAAATAGATGAACCAGGAATATCTGGAGATAAAGGACAGATTCAGGTTTCAAACTTTCTCTGATTTAGGACAATGCTCAAAGGCAAAGCCTGAAACTTAAGGCTGATTAGCATAAATAAAATACTAATGCAACCATTGTTCTGGGTACATTTATTATCACTTTAGGCCACATATCAAGAAGACAATTCATATTCTGGTGTCTCTACTCATTTTCTGGAACCAGCTGAAAATGAGCTTTTGCTTCCTAAGTTCAAGATGCACAATTTTCTTAGAAAAATAGGGAAATCCCAAAGTATTAAATATTCACTGCAGTTTTTAAAATTAGTCAAAACTGTATGCCTCACAGAAGGAAATCAGTGCTTAAAATTTCCTGAAAAAATAAGCTAAAATGAACTCTAACAAATGTTTTGGTCAGTATCAAAAATTGCTAAGTTTGGTAGGTTATTAGTTTTCCCGGATCTTTATAAAAATACCCAGTAGCCTTTCTTTTAATAGACTTCAGTCCTTCTGTGAAGCCCTTAAGTCTATTCAGCTTTGCATAGGAGCTAGCCAGGACACTTTATGTATTTTAGGAAAGATAAACCTGCAGTCAGAACAAATTTTCCTGCAGCAGGAAATTCCAGAATAACATCTAAGGGTAAAAAGGACTGCTCTTGTCATGTTGGCTTGTTCTGAACCCACAGGTATTTAACACAGAAAGAAGTCAGATTTAAGGGATTTTAGCATGAAAATTAATTTTGAATTAAATGCTCTGTTTTTACCCTGCAGTGGGTGTTCCCTGTTTTCCCTGTTCTGTTTTTTCAGATAATGTAAATGTAGCACAAACAGCATTTCCCAGAGAAAATAAGCAGTGTCCATTGTTACTTATTGGTCGTATTTGTTTGTGTTGAAGTGACATTTGCTTATTTTTGCTTCTCAATGCCATATGCATGAGTTTACTGATTCAGAACTCCCTGATTTTTTGATCCTGTTCAACACTGTGAGAAATCTCAGTTGAAGGGTTTAATGCATTTTCCAATCAATGTGTAGGGGAAATTTGGCCTTATCAATTTAAATGCTGGAGATCCTTTCATTGCATTATGGAAGAATCTTCT
Source organism: Ploceus nigricollis (assembly GCA_013399945.1). Classification (NCBI taxonomy): domain Eukaryota; kingdom Metazoa; phylum Chordata; class Aves; order Passeriformes; family Ploceidae; genus Ploceus; species Ploceus nigricollis. The sequence continues at coordinate 575,237 of VXBC01007998.1, forward strand.
CTAAGCAGAGATTATTCTTAAGAACTTCATAACATTTAAAGGTTAATATGTTAGGTAAAGAACAATATCTTAAGACAAACATTTTTATTACAGGACATGAAGGGATAGTTCTGATTAAATTACACGATTATTTGAATGGGAAAGAAGACAAAGTGCATCATTTCTTGCCTTCAACTTTAATGCCTTTAATCAAATAATGACCTTCTGGAAATAGTTAATTTTAAGCATTTGGAAAGATCAATACCACTTTGCCACCAAAAAATGGCCCAGATGATGAAATTTGATGTATTTAAAGTACCATTTCACCCTTTTAACCTAGTAAATAATTTAAAATGCTTTCAGTACTCCTTTGCTACCATTATGTATCTCACTCAAAGTATTATGACTTTTCCAAAAGCAACCTTTCTGTGCAATGTGCAGCCTACAAGTTTAATACTAAAGACTAATACTATATATATGGTAGTGGTGTTGGCCCTTTTTCTTCCCTTGTATATGTGGAATCTGTTGAGTAAAGAAATAGAAGTATCTAAGATGAGTGCAGCTGTTTGGAACAATAATGAGATTGTAAAGCAAGTTGGATGGCTTTTGAAGGGGAAAAAGTCAATATTTAAAGTTTAGTCCCTGAGTTCTTTTCCTTTGTTTTGTCTATAAGCTTTCCTGTTAAAGGTGAAGGATTTGGATTGCTCAGACAATTAAGAGCCCATTTTACCAACTGTAATTTCATATCTGTGTTCTATAAACTGGAGTGCCTTCAGCATTGTAAATAATAAAAATTGCCCTCTATTAGCATGTTTGTGGGCAGATTAAAAACAGTCTTCATTAGCATAAGTAACACTTACAGATTCTTTTAAAAGTAGAAAATTATTTGTTGAATGATAAATTGCTAGCTTTCTAGTTAGTTGCTGAAAATGTGCTCATTCAAAATGCCTACTTTAGTTTAGTCTACAATACTCAATTTTTTTTTAGTTAGAAGTACTGTTTAATGGATTATGTACTTAGTCTTTGTTCACGGTAGATGCTGAAATGCAATTCACACTTTCTGCTAAAATGTTTGTATCAAAAACCTCCCTATTTAGATTGATTTCTTTTAACAGCATATATTTTTATTATACTATATGCCCCAGAGAATGATACAAAATAATCTTAAATATACTATAACCAAAAAAACCTGAGCATGTCTTTGCATTGATACTCTAAAATTATTTCCCTTTTTAGATTTAAGCTACAGCCTTTCTAAAAAATGCTGAAGTCGTTGTTATTATGTAAGAAATATTCATCATTTGGCAAATTATTATCAATGTAACAAATTAACCAAACAAGTTCAATTGCTTCACCTTGTAGCCTTCCCTTCTCAGACTAGATGTGTTTGTTGCTGATTTGGAAAGCTTTGGCCAGAGAACATTTTTCATGATTGTAATGCTATCCTCTTTGATGTAATTAGAGTAGATATTTACACCTTAGGTATAGATATTTTTTTTCCCTTTCAATAATAAAGAATGGAAGAATATTTTATTAGAAACTATATGTGAAAGAGCTGAAGATTTTATTTAAGCACAGCAGAGGTCTAACTGAAAAGAACAGAATTTGGTTATATGGATAAAATGCATAGATGTTTTCTTTAAGCATGCTCATGGGTATTGCAGAGCCTAAGTTTTGGCAGTTATCCTCTTTGCGCTTTTCCTGCAATAGTTTGGCAGTTCGACTTTCACAGGTTTTTTTCCTCTAATGTCTTGTGTTTCTTTACTAAATCCCTATCAGAAAACCAGACAAAAGACTCTTATTTATTTTAAATATCTTAGGTTTAGCATCTTTTTTTTTTCACCATTTTCTTGCTTACTGTAGCAAGACCTTTGCAGATGGTACTTGGTTACTTGAAAGTGCATAACAGTATTTTCTTTGTAGCAGATGGATTTAAGACTTTTAGTTCCCAATAAATGTAGGTTTACAATACATAACTTTACAGGATTTGTGTTGTATATAACAGGTTTGAACATATTATCTCAGAATTCATCTGCATGGCATTTTCAGCTTATCCAGGGCCCATGCCAGTATTTTAAGTAATAGGGAGAGCATAGTGATTGATAGCAGCTAAAGGCGTGATTTTGAATAGAAACAAAGGTTTTAGAACAGAAGGTGTCAAATTAAACTTTGTCAGTTTGAAAAGTAGTAACATCCTGAAAGTTCTCCAAACATATTTACATGTGGCTAATGTTTATATTTTGCTTTGTACTCTCTTTATATTCAGTGTAATGTTGCCTGGCAAATTTACTCTGTTTTAAAATCAAGGTTGTTCCCAATGTCATTGCAGAGTTTTTGGGGGGTTTGCCTTTCTGCATAAATACATCAGCTTCATTATTTTAATGCTGTTTTCTTAACAATGTACTCTATATGCTGTATAAACCGGTTGTGATCTAATCTGATTTATAAATATTTCCTTATTATTTTGTGGTCATTTCCACTTCCTGTAAAACTATAAAGACAAGAAAAAAAGGAAACTAGGCAGAAATTGCTCTAGACTTAAAGAAGTATGAAAGGAGAAAAACTAGCCCTGTTACATTCACTTGTAAATTCAACTGCATTATTTGCAACAATTCATACCTTTTTTAGATCAAATGGAAACAAAACTTATAAATTTTACCAAACTTAAAATTAACCATTAAAAAAGTCTGGATGATTTTTTTTCCTAAATTTTGTAAAAACATTTCATACTTTCTCATGTAGGTGACTTTTATGAATGAGCTTTATTTCATGTACAGAATTCTGAACCAGAAACTAAATAAAATGCTTATATTTTTAATTGTTTGTCTTGAACCAAAAGAAAGCATATTGGGATAAAGTTCTTACTGCCTTAACAAACTAAGCCCCTACAGCTTCTCTTGCTGTCTATCCACTATCTCATCTGAGAACACTGGTGAGATCAGCTTTCATAAATATGTACAGAAATAAACCATGAAGACCAAAAAATTGTTTCTATCCTTGTAATTGTAAAATAATTCAGTTGTTTGTTTCCATGTTTTCCATCAAATGTTTCATCAGAGTGTGTCTACTTCTTTAAAAATGTGCCAAGTGGAATAGAGACATTTTGGTAGAACAGTAATCTTTTCTGTGTACCCTGTCAGAAGTATCTGTCTTCATTATCTCAAAATCCCTGAAAGGCTAGCAGAGACATGTTTCAGGTTACAATTCATCAAATAATTTTAGATAAGGCATTAGAAGTATTATTTCAGTGCAAAAATTGAGAGAAAAACGTTGGAAATACAATGTTAGCTATCAGTAGTTAATAAAAATAAGGTCTGACCTAGTAAATACAGAAACAGAAAAGACAGTAAGGGCAGAAGGTATTTCTTAGTTAACAAAAACTGTTGTGAAATATGTTTAATCAACAGAAAATGTTATTGCCTAGGAACTATTTTTTCTACTGGATATTTTTTAATTATAAAGGGTCTCTACTGCATTTTTAAGAAAAAATAAACCCTGTGATTCCTGTGGTCAGCAGACAAAACATCTGCAGCTTCTAAATGCATGGTGCAACTTCTTTTCCAGCCTGTGTGTATGCCTTGGAGAGGTGTCATGGGTGGAGAAGGGTTGTCTTGTCTTTTTTTTTTTTCACTTCCACCAAACTGTCATGATAGACAGCTCTGCTCTTTGTTTCACCACTTTAGAAAGAAAACCAACAGCTTCAGTGTAAAGCAGTGCAGATTCCAGACAACCAAAGGACAATTTTTATGCTTTGGCATGAGATGGTTTGTGGCTTTGGGGCTTTCTTTTTTAAGAACTTTGTAACTGCTCTTCAGTTAAAAGATCTAGATTGGTTTATCTTCATCATCATCTCTCCTCCATCCCCAAGAAGCTGCCTCTGCTTTCTGAGTGCACCACTTTTAACTTACTGCAATAAACGAATGCTGCTGTTGAGCATAATCCAGCACTCAGTATCCCCATGGATGCAAGGTGAGCAGAGAGCCATGAGCAACATGTTGTTTTTGTTAGGGGCAGGGAGAGCTCGCCCTGCTAATACATTCCGGTGAGATTCCAGAGACCATTGCTACTGTTTTGAAAACATGCCATACAATTCCAGCCAGGACAGGCTGAGGGCTGTGTGCTCTGTGTGAAGGCATTTGGCCACATTTCCAAGTCATCTTGCTAAGCCCTGGGCAATACCCAGCATCCCCACTTAGTGCATGGTCAAGGAATGGGATGTGCTCCATCCCTAGGGTGTAGGGGAGCCCTTCGGCTGCCCCTGCTCTCCCCTGTCTCCGCTCCCTCCCTCACACACCTCATGAGCACCTGGCAGATTTTGGCCCCATTTAAATTTTTGCTTTTCCAGCTCTGCTACCACCATCTCTATAACATTTGTCATTTTGATAATATCTTGGGGGCATTTTTTCTGTGTCATTTGTTCCGTTTTTCACTTATATCCAAGCAAATATACTTCCAATTTTTATACACACCTCACAAAATATTTTCATATACAATATGAATGCATTAACATTATTTGTTTACTTTTATTCTTCCTGTTGTGGCAATATTTTTACACTGCATTTATTAACTATGAGCGAAAGATATGAGTATCTTCAAGAAAATACATATCTCTATCGTATCTATGACTCTATTGTATGTGTTAGTGAACCAGTCTGGGTAAACCATTAATCCACTACTGGTACATATAAAAAGGACCTAAAAGCTTCTGTACATTTATATTATTTGTTGATTCAATAAAATGTCACATTATCTTTCCTACAGCATTAAGAAATAAAACTGCATGGACCTATTTTTGAAAACAGATCCTTGAAGCTAAAATAAATGTTTTATACATGTAATATTTTGTTCCTAAATTTTAATATATTAGAAAATTTTTGCTGATGTACACTGTCCTAGCTAGAGGGTTTGCATTCCTCTTTTAGAACTACCAGTGCACAGTTGAGAAAAAAATCCTCAATTAAATTTTAAGAAGATGTAAAGAAACATTAAATTTTTGTGATGAACTCATATGTCTCTTTTGGAAGCAAATTAGCAACTGCTTCAGTTCTTGCAGGGGATTCTGTATCCAACTTCATATTATGTACCCCAAAGACTCTTAGGCACCTTGCTGTCCTTGATGTGGAAATGTATAAAGGGTGTGTCAGGAGCTAGAGCACATCTTCTTCCCCCCAACCCCTAATAATCCTGTATGTAAAACTGAGAGACTGGTTTTTTTCTGGGTCTAGGAGGACAATCTGGAAACAGTTATGTATCACTTGAAATAAGTTCACCTGCAGAGAAACATCTTCTTGTAGCAGAAATTAAGAAGTTATGGCTTGACTGCATCTAGTCATAGGATGCCTATCTTTTGAAGAGATTAGGGAGTTCCTTTACTGCTGTGATTTACGTTAGGCAGCCCTACAATCAAGCAAACAAATAGCAGCACCATGGTGTGAGATCAAGGGGAAGACGCTTTCCAAAATGCCCATGGTTTGTTAGGGTCTGTAAAATGGCTGGGCAGCCTCTCAGTGCACTGATCTTTGCTTTAAGCCCAGCCTGTGCAGTGAAAGCCCTTTTGATCAGGTGAGAGGATGAGAGAATGCAGCACCTCTAATGTACACATTTCACCCTCATTTTACCCCTTGTAGTGTGACAGAAAAACCCTAATGTTTTGCTGGTTTTGTCTTCAAGGGGTGGCTCTGTGAGCTGTTACGTTGGAAAGAAGATCCATCACCAGAAAACCGGACCCTCTGGGAGAATCTCTCCATGATCCGAAGGTTCCTCAGTCTTCCTCAGCCTGAACGCGATGCCATTTATGAACAAGAAAGCAATGCAGTTCATCACCATGGTGACAGGCCTTCCCACATTATCCATGTGCCAGCAGAACAGATTCAGGTTAGTTTACCTTGGCCAATCCCACAGAGCACTAAGTAAATAAAGCTTTAAACGGAGCAAAGGAAATTAGTGTTTCTTCCCTCCTGGTCAGGTTAAACGCAGGTCCCCCGGTGCAAGATAAGAGCGCGCTGCCGTCCACCACCGCAGTTCAAAGGAGACCGTGCGACCACCCACAGTCCTTGTTTCGCTTCGCTGGTTGTTTGCTAATGTGTGTGGTGGTAGCGCGGAGGCAGCTGTGTGCGGGGCAGGGCGAGCCCCGTGCTGGCTGTGCCTGGCTGGACAGGCACCAGGGCCAAAAGGCAGGGGTGTGTGGCACCGGTCAAAGGTCTTCCTTCCCAGCAGACCAGGAGGACCTTGTTGTGCTGCTGTTTGAAAACCAAGCAAGAACCCTCAACAGTAGCAGCTCATCCTGGGTAGGAGTGAAGGGAAGGGGATTTCTCATCCCACTTCAACCCCAGTTCAGACTGGGGTGAGTCAATATTTGTTTGTTTTTCCTTCAGAGCCCCTCTCCCACCACCCTTGGGAAAGGAGAGCATAGAGGCGCTTTCCTACCAGGCCTGCTGACCACTGGACCTTGGCTGGGTGCTGCTCCGCAGGTGAGCCGGCACAAGGGCACCATGTCAGGGAGAGAGAGGAGGGGATGCAAGACCCACATGATGAGACTTGGAAGAGCTGCCCTCTGCTTCAGGGCAGCCCCACCGGGGCCTCCTCCAAGAGCTGCACACACCCTTTTTGCTGGCACAGGCGCTGCTAGCCAGGAGCGGAGCTGGCTGTTGTGCTAAGCTGTGCAGCCCAGGTTGTCAGTGGGGACTGCTGTCTCTCTGAGCTGGGGACTCTTTGATCACTTCTCACAAAAGGCCTGAGGTCAGCCTTGTAACTGCTCCTTCCTAAAGGGCAGATATTACCCCACGCTTTTCCAGCCTCAGCTGAGACCCTGTGTATCACTCGTATTACCTATACAGAAAAATATTTACAAAGCTAGGAAGGATAGAGTTATCTCGCAGCCAGAAACAACACAAGTGTATATTAAAGATAAAGCAAACTGAATAAGACAATCCCTTAGGATATCAAGTACTAAAATAATTGTGAAAGCCTGGAAACTTGCTGTTTGATTTAGCAAAAAGAGAGAGAAAGATCTATATTAAGTAATAAAACAGCACTTGTTTGAAAATGTACATTGTTTTTAATAAAATCGCTTCTTAAGGAGATAAAAGGAGAAGCTTATGCACAGTATAAACATTCAACCACTATGCCACTTACTTAGATTTTCTTGCCTTGTTGATAAAAGTTGTGTGTTTGATCTCATAAATATTATTCACATAAGCAGTTGCATTGTAATCTCTTAATATGACTTGTAAGAGTAAGGATTGGGAGACTGGGCCTGAGTTTTGTCTCTGCTGTTCTACATGGTAATTGTTAAGGATGCATAAATATGTTGCTCAGACACTAGTTTTCAAACTGTATATACAAAGCCTCCAGTCTTATAAGAATTTAATGTGCTGGGAGTAGTCTTGAATCTCTTCAGGACAGGAGCCTTGAATGGGACTGCTCACAGACCATAAAACATGGAAAGACCTGAACAAGGATGAGGAAGGAGCCCCAATTCCAGGGCATTTGGGTCAGATCTTAAAGTATGAAGATCACTTAAAGCAGTGGCTTCTAAACCAGTTGTGGATGTCTGTATGAAGTCTCCACAACCACAAGAGTCCCTATGAAGTGGACAGAATTATAATCCCTCCAGTATTTATACCATTTGTACAGCATTTTGTGCTTCTTAGGGTCTCAAAGAACTGCTACTAGAAGCCTGGAAACCACTACCAAAACACAAAAATTGTTGAAGGGAGACTCTCAAAGGGAAATAAAATGCAGTGATAGCAACTGCTTGTTTTGCTGTGGTTGTTTTTTAATAATAACTGGTGGTTTGTACCATATGACAAGAAATTTGCTGATCCAAAATATCTTACTAACCAGTGCTTCCTGTGCTGTGCAGCAAAAGAATTGTCAACACAAACAGTAGCTGATAAATTTACTTTTGATTTTAAACATGATCTTATAGTGTACTGTACTCTGGTGGTAGATGAGAAAAACATTTCTATCCCTAGGGCTCAGTGCCTCACCTTTTAAGAATGTTTCTGAATCCATGCTTGCAAAACTTCATTTTAAGCTCTTGTTAATTATTTACATCATGATTTGCTTTATCTTATTCTTCTGATGTGCATATTGGCTCATTTTTATTGCCTGAGTTTTTGGAATGCAGCATGTTCCCTTCTAATAATAATAGTGCAACTTATTTAAAGCGTTGCATCTTAGTGCTTTATAAATATTAACTAAATAATCCCCAGCACAAACACAGAGGCAGGTAAATAGGTCTGTTCCCTATTTGTTTGTTGGGATACAGGCAGTGCAGGCCTGTTCAGAGACTGCAGGCAGGAGAGGTCAGATCTAGCAGGGGAAACACAGATTTTCTACCTCCAGATCCCTTTGTCCTTGCCGAGGCTGGGTTTGACAGCGTCACGTTAGGCACTTCCAGCCAGCATATTCTGTTGTAATGTTTGCAAGTTTGATGAGACTTCAGTGCATGCTGAGGTCAGATCAGCAGTGAGATATTTCTGTACTTAAAGAGCTAAAATGCTCTCCTTCCCCCCGACTCCCCAGCCCGTTCGTCTAGCTATTGCTAGAGAGTTGCAGCCCTTGTTTTTGGGCAGCAGCTGCCGTTGCTGGCAGAGCTCCGGCACGTTTGCCCTCATCTGGCACTTTTCTCACTTTGCCCTTGCTACAGTTCTGGCTAAGCTGGTCAAGTTAATCCTATACTATGTCATTTAGCATTTTGTCTTGTCTGCACTTGACTCATGGAGCATATTCATTAAAATTTGTCAGCTAAACCGCACCGATGTTGTATCATCAGTGCTTTTGGTCTGGCAAAGCCAGGGTATTCTTTTTGTTCTTTCTTTCTTTCCCTTCCTTTTTTTTCTTTAAACTTACTAAGCCTTTGTTTGTAGTTCTGCAATTTCTTACCCCCGCTCCTTCCTCAGGATTTTCTCAGTAACAAAATATGAACAAGAATACATGTAGAAAAAAATGCTGTTCTTTGTCTTGCAGCAGCAGCAGCAACAACAGCAACAACAGCAGCAGCAACAGCAACAACAACCAGGTCCCAGATTACCCCCAAGGCAACCGACAGTAGCATCACCAGCTGAATCTGAGGATGAAAATCGTCAGAAACCCCGACCGCGAACAAAGATTTCTGTTGAGGCCCTAGGGATCCTACAGAGTTTCATACAAGATGTAGGCCTGTATCCAGATGAAGAAGCAATCCAGACTCTCTCCGCTCAGCTTGACCTGCCCAAGTACACCATTATCAAGTTCTTTCAGAACCAGCGATATTATCTCAAGCACCATGGGAAGCTGAAGGACAATTCTGGTTTGGAGGTGGATGTTGCAGAATACAAGGAAGAAGAGCTGCTCAAGGATTTAGAAGACAGCATTCAAGACAAAAATGCAAACACGCTTTTTTCAGTTAAACTAGAAGAAGAGTTATCAGCAGAAGGGAACACAGAGATTAATGCTGAATTGAAAGACTGATCTTAAAGTATTATTTTCTTTCAACAGTGCCGCTGGTATTTACTAATGAAATGAAAATTCCATCTTGCATTGTGTCAAAAACCCTTATTATTCATTGTTTGTCCAATGAATCTTCCAAAACTTGCACAAAAGTTGAAAAAAAGGATAATGCAGACTGCACTAGATGTTTTACTCTATTTTACAAACTGCTTCGCAGCAACAGATGAAGCATTGAGGATTGTTTGATATTAATTTGTGTTCACTGGATACACTGTGAGTGTACCCAATAAGCATGATACCAGTGATTTTGATTCTGGAGCCTTCAGACAAGCATTACAACTTTTGTGATTTACTGTTTTTTCATTTCTGTTTTGTTCTTGTTTTTTAATTATTACTGTAGCACTCCACACTTGATCTTTGAAAAATCACATTTATTTAAAAAAATAAAATAAAAAGAGTTTGTTACTCTTGTTCTATTGTATGTTACAAAAGAACTATAGACTGTGGAATGCAGTTTAAAGATAACATATGCCAACAAATGCCTTGTATTATATGGCACTGCCGTAATTCAGATTTGTTTTCTTTTGGAAATAAAGGTCACTGTATTTTTTTTTCCATTCTCATTGTTACATGGTTTTAGAGAAAATGAAAAAGAAAATGTGAAACACGATTTAGTCCTCATTATTTATTTGTAGATCCTGCAGCATCATGTTGTAATTAATTTTTTTGGAAGTTTCCGTTAAATGTAATATTGCTTCTCTTGTTACCATACTGATTTTTTTTTCTATTTATAAATGTATTTTGATGGGCAGTAAAACAAAGTGTCTTAAAAGTTTTAAATAGAGAAAATGTGCTTTACACAGTTGCCTATAAAAAGTGCTCTATGTTATCCAAGCAATTCATACTATAAGCTTCACTCTTATTGTTGTATGCAATTTTTACTATCATGCAAATAAGCTTAGGTAAATAAAACTAATAGATCACCTTAGAAACTTATGCAATTAATGTGAAAATAATTGATGTTTGCAATGTGTCTTCCTTTGGTTTACAATCAATTTTAAAGCTACAGCTGTATAAATTTTCTGTATAAAGGTGTATTTCTTTTTTATGAGTTTATTGCTATGAAAACACCAGTTATTTTGTTACAGCTGGCTGTTTTTATAAGTGTATCACAATTTTCTTTATGCAGAAATGTTCTGACTAGGAGTGGTTATTGACTGTAACTACACAATTAAAATTGTTTGTATGGTATGATATGGCAGGGTTTGTCTGCGTATATGTATATCTGGGAGGAATAACTTGTTCTTAGTGCACATCATACCTTCTTGCCACCACTTTGTTCTCCTTTAAAATCATAGGCAGATTTTTTTAATGACCTTCTTAAAATTTGAATTTAGATAACATACTTCAAAAGGAAAAACACAGTTTGGTTATGAAAATCATAACCTGTCTTTTCTTGGTTTAAAAACTTGCCTGCCCAACAGAGATAGCAGGATATTATTGAGTCAGAAGGCTATCAGGCATAAACATATTTACAGTTCCTGGCAGTAATGCACTTATAATGGATACAGCTGGTTTTATTTTACACTAGAATTATGCTAACACTGTTCCTTGCACTAATGTATAAACATTAAAAAAAACCATTAATAGTCATAAAATAAATAGGAAAGATGGGTTTTGCCCATAGCAGTCTCCTTCTAAGCAAGATTATTTTTAATGATCACTAATAAGTTTCTTGATAAAGCCATAACAATTGGTGACCTCTGAATTTATGCAAGGCTCATGTCTAGGCTAAAGAGCAGTCTGCAGCTAAAAGTTATAGAGTACACACTGTTGTTCTCCTAGGAGAGAACTCACAAGTGGTGTGACTTGGGATGGGGATTCAGCTCAGTTCTTCCTGAAATGACTAAAAGTTTGCAAAACTCAACATGAATTTCAAAGGCAGAAATGGCTCTTAGCAAAAGTCTTGGTTTAGTTCCATTAAGTTCATAAGGAAACTTAAAACTGCTGCAGGCTGCCCTTTGTCTCAATGTCCTTTGTGGGTCCATCGAGCAGCTCTCAGCTGTGGCACCTCTTGGCTTCTTCCAGGACTGTGTTGGGGCTGCACCATGGTTTGGGCTTGGGAACCAGTCCAGTTGAAAGAAAAAGCCTTAGAACCACTCTGGGAGGGAAATAAGCCTTAGGAGGGACACATCTATGTAATTTGGCATTGCATTCCAATAAAAAGGCAGTAAAACTCTAAGGGACTTGTAGTAGCTATAAAACTATTGATAGCCCAAAGCTATGCTGGTCACTAAAAGGCAAAAATAAGCCTAGTCTAGGGAAGTGACTGCGATCATGATTGGATTTCTTCCCTTATTTCAATGGCATTGTTGCTGTGTACAGCCATGCAGATGGAGATAGGACTGACCCCTGTACACAGCCGAGGGGCAGGGTATGTAGCCCAGGCAATGCAAGCTGATTTGGTGGGCAGGACAATACTGCTGGCACCCTTGGGTACACTCTATAACTAACAATGTGTGCAGATACAAGGCAGAAGGGGAAGTGAAGGAAAGACTTGAAAGTACCTCTTTCCACGCTAATACACACAGCACTCCAAATACCAGAAAGAGGGCAACCCTACAAAAGCATAAGAAGAAATGTTTATAAAGTAGTCTTTGCTATTTTGCAAGCAATTTCCTTTTCTTTTATCATTTTAAGTTTTATGGGTGCTGAAGTAGAGGCCATGTGTGCTTGCAGATGGTTATTATAGCTGTTTCTTTTCCATTATCTTCGTTACTCTTTCTCCTACTGTAGCTGAGGTTGTCTTCCAAATGGTTCAGCCTCTGTAGTCACACATTACCTGCATAGGAGTTCGAATCATTGCCTTTTTGTGTCCCAGTGGGTGGGCTGCAAGTACAGTCTTTTAACTTGGCCTATGTGACCAAAAGCATTTTTGTTAAATCTTTGGCAGTGTTTTCAAAGGTGATATGGGTATCAAGGATTCCAGCTTTCTGTGAATGCAAGAGGTTTGTACTGTTAGGAATTCAGCTACAACAGGCATGTGCCACCTTGACTCATGGACCAGTTCGACTACCTAGAAAATCAGCTTATGTCCTTTTCTGTTCCTTAAGATCCTTTTTCTCACCATCTGGTGGAAACATACAAAAAAAACCCCACCCAAACGAACACCTTTCCACTTCAGCAAAGATTAAGAAATCAGGCTGGAATTCTGTAATGAAGCACAAAAATTGAGACATAAAACCACTATTAGTTGGGAAGCTGTTAGTAAAACTCACTAAGTAGGACTTCTCTGAGTGTATGAAATGAGTATTTCATATATACTTAGAGAAGAATGGGGAAGGAATATTACTAGGAATAGAATTTAAGGTGCAAAGAAAGCCAAATGCCTAAAAAAGAGGGAACTGAGTGTTGGGAGGGGATGGCAGGACTTAGTTTTTACTATAAAACTGAAGTTAAGTATTTACCATGTTTTATGTAATGGTGTTTACCATAAAAAGAGGAGTATTTTTACTCTCTGATGATTCCCATTATTCTATATTTAACTGACAAGATTTATGTGTATATGCTAGAATCCCCAGTGTGTGTTTTTCCACCCTGAAACCCAAATAGGCCCCAGATTCCAAGAGGTCCGTGGTTTGGGGACAGTCTCAAGCCCCAGTCATATCCACAAGTGACTTTTAATTATAAAGACTCACTACCCTACAATGCAGGGGTTTAGATTTGTGTTTCGTATAACTACTTAAATTGGTAAGATGACCCAACAAAAACTGTCAGTGTATAAAAGTAAATTATTGCACTCACTTTTTTTTTTAGTTGGGAAGGTGCAGCAAATGGAGAAAGCAAAAGCTTCCTCCAAATCCGTGATTTTGTTGCAATGATTTACAAAGTCAGTGCTTTGATTGTGTGCTGGGAAAGCACCAGATATTACTAAGTTCATTTGCCAAAGCAAATGCTCCATATGTTAAGAGCAGTATAAATGAGATACTATAGAGGCTCTCCTAGAACATCAAGTATTACCAATCCTGCTTAACTTATTGAACTTGTGCTTTGAAGTCAGGTACATTGCGGAGACCAAAGGTATTTTGATTTTTACATAATGATTTATATGGTGCTTTGAATCAGAGTCCCATAGCAAAGCAGGGATATAAATATACTCCCAGGCCTTTTTTTGCACACAGAGGTAATTTAGGTTGGTCTCCTCACAGTGCCTTGCGTCCACACACTCTTTTACTACAACAAATGAGCTAATAATTCAAACTGCAATAAGTGATCCTCCTTGGAGCAGGAGTAGTGCTACTTGGCAGTGAGTTTGTTTGCTTTCAGGTTCATGCGGGAGCCTTCCTGCCGCTCTGCTGCTGGCAGCCCTCCCACTATCTCAAGCTGCATTGTTTCGTTTTGGCCTGACCCAGGCACTCTTCCTGCTCCAGGTCATCTTGGCCAAATGTCATCTCTCCTGGTTATACACCATTACTCAGGTATATGTGCCACAGTTTAATATGAGGCAGCAAGGACTGTATGTGTCTGATGTCACCTACCCTTTGTCATCACCATTCATGCCGTGAGCCCTGCAGAGTTGCTTGAATAAGCCACTTGCATTGGAAAGAAAGTGACACCTGGAGCAAACCCACCAGGAGACAGGTTGCTTCTGAGTTGATGGAGTAGAGGGGGCAAGGGGACGTGCATCCCACAGAGGAGAAAGAAGGAAGGTGCCAGAGAAAGATGAAAGAATCAGAAAGGTCACAATAGCTACCCTTGCATGGGCGATCGAGGTTTTTTGCAAGGCGTGCTGTGGCAAAACCCAAAATACTACAGAATACTGCCAAGACTCCATGGAAAATGCACAGTTGTCTCCAGTTGAGGGATTTGCCCTGTCAGGCAATATCTAGTTGAATACAAAAACTTCCTCAGCTGTCCATGGCTAAAGAGGTCCCCTATCAGTTTGTCCTCTGGTACCTCCCTGTGCATAAGATATGCAGGATTCTTTTTGCCAGCTGCTGACATGTTACCATGGCAGTTGCATCTGGGACTCTCTTTCTAGGTTACTTGCTTACCCATACAATGTGCTAAAGTAGCATTCAGGCTGTAAACCCTCGCATTTTCTTCCAGGATCACATCCAAACACAAGCAGTGCGCTTGCAGCTTCAAACCTTCTTTTTGGAGCTGTCTCCTGCAGTGCTCCTTCTCCTCAGACCAGATGTGCCACAGCAAATGTGTTGCATAGCTGAGATGTTCATCATAATGCAAGAGAACAGAAAAAGCATGACTTTTGTGGGTGCAGAGACATATAAAGCACACACAGGTCAGAAGTTTTGGTGTAAGTAAACTGTCCCAATAGGCTTCAGAGAGATATTGCATTCTGCTGTAGCTGTCTCAAAACATCAGTTACAATGATTGGAAATTGTTGGGGCCAGAAAAGTTCATGTACAATCCTACTATATTTGCAGAGGACCTTCTGCCAGAACAGAATTGGAAACAAAGAGCACTCTGTTTTGTTATTTGCATTACAAAATAAACATTCTTTGCAGTACAAACCTTGTTGCCCTTCCACATCTACACTAAAGCAGGACCCTGTCCTGATAACAAGCAGCACTGTCTCAGCTATTTGTCCCTCATATGTGCCCCATCTCCAGGGGGTTCCCCTGAACGTGGCATGCCCCAAAACAGCTTCACTCTTCTTCACTCTCCCGTCACCAGCCATGGCCTTTCACCTGCAGTCAACATTTTCCCCCCAGGGAAAGCAGTTTAGAAAACAACTTACCTCAGAGCAAACCAGAGCAGGGAAAGGTAAACTGGGCTGTCTTTTCACAAAGGAAGGAGAAGTGATTCTTTATCATTAACAGCATGGCAGCTTGCACTGTGAAATAAGTAGAGGTGTTGTTGTCTTGCCTCAGTAGGAAAAATGCTATATTGCCAACCTAATAAGGATTTCATATCAGCTGGAAGAAGAGTAAGGGAGACAGAAAAGGAGGAAAAGGGAGTGAGAAGAAATATCTAGATAAAATCTTATTGGGGGCAGTCTTGCCCAAAGATGGCTGGATAACTAACTGCAAGACCAGTTTAAATTAAAGGAAATCTAAGTTAGCCACAAAGAAAAGCTAAGTGAGGACCAGTTTGTGGTTCGCATGCTGGATGTCCTGTGAAAATGGGGAAAGATTGAACACAGTAACAGTGCTATATCAGAGGAAAGATTGAGCAGAAAAGGCTTGTAAAAAGGCAGCTCAGCTTGCTGCACAACCATAAGTGATGCATGGAAGGTGAATACAGAAAGAAAATTCAAAACTTGTAACACAACTAGAGGCAATGTTCAAAATTATCAACTAGCAGGATTAAAAATAAGTAAAAGGGAGCATTTTCCTGTATGTCCAACTGCTGAACTCACTGCTATACACGCTCCTTCATACCAAAGAGCACAAATGGCTTTTAAAAAGTGCAAAGCAATTGTGAAAAGAAAGGGTTGATCTGACCTTCTTTTGGAGAAGCCTGTTTCCCACTCTTGTATTGGACAAGTGGCAACCCGGTGATGGCATCCATATGGACAGTGTCAAGCATCCAGCCAGTTGCTTTGAGTCCTCCATAGCCACAAGAGTGACAAATTTGATTGGGCTGAAATTTGCTGTCTTCTTTGTCAGGTATGCTAAATGCAGTTTGTGTACTTTATTCCCTATATTCTTCATAACCAGATTTTTTTAAAACTGATTTGAATAATTTCATTGAGGAGTAGGCCACCTCATATTTACAAAACACTCCCTCCCACGCATGCCAGCATGAAAATTTATACCCAAATCATTTTGGTCATTGCCATGGTACCAGTACAGCTGCTGTTCAACTGTGCTTCAACTGCAGCAAGAGTAAAGTAGGACTCCTTCGACCCCATTTGCCTACAAAACTGGGCCATTTTTTATCACTTGTTACCACCATTCTTTCAGCCTTCCCTCTGCACAACCCACTTCCATTCAGGTTTAGCTGACCTGTTCCTTTCTCTTCTTCAAAAGCCCTGAGGAAAGGTTCACACAGGATTAAAAAAGAAAAATAAAAATATATGTATTTACCTAGGCCTCATAGGCCATCACTCCCAAGCTTTTTAAGGATGCACTACAGGATGGCCAGGAGAAGAATCACAGGAATATACTGTTTTGATTCCAGGTCTCCTCCTCCAGTTCTCACTGGGTTTTCTGGAACACACTCTGGGTGATGGGATGGTCACTGCTGGGGATACTTCCCCAGGGCACCACACAACCCATGAGCCTGACACTGCTGCAAACACTGTTGGACAAAAGGAGCGCAGTGTGAAAGCAGATCAAAGCAATGTGATTGCATTTCACGTTTGATGCAGCTCATTCCTGAAGCCAGAGTGAATTGCCTAATCCAATGTATCATTTCTGTGCAGGCAGACCCTTGGGCTGGCATCATGTCCCATGGAGCACTGCTCCAGTGTGCAGCATCTGCCACCATCTGCCCTAGGGCTTGGCTTCAGATTGCCCTCCTCCTTTCCACCTCCTTTTGGGAGATGCTTTGCACAAACTTTGAAGGCCAAAACTCAGGCTGTTTCAGGCCCTTCAGGGCATTTATTACCCTCCCACTTCCTCGATTACTTGATCTTTGATCCACACTTCTGACCTTTAAAGATTCAAAGGAGCATAATTCCAGTGATTTAGCTTCAATTTCACTTGCTATTATTTTTGGAAATAAAAGTTTATCTTCTTACCCGTTGTCTCTCCTCTTTAATCAATATGTCAGCTGTTGATCACAACCTCTGCCAGCCAGCCAGTAGATGGGACAATTATTCTCACAAGGACTTTCAAGTCCAGAATTTTAACCCACAGGGTCTAACACGGAGCAGCTGCAAGATCTCTGAGTAGCAGCTGTCCCTTTTCTACTGCAGCTGCTGAGCTGCTCTCCTGATGGTCTCTGGCTACTCTGCTAGGGCAAGGGGAAAACTACCTTGTTTTCTAGGCATCATAGTATAAAAGCTTCGTTCACTGTTGCTGTAACAAAGGAGGTAAAATGCCATGGTCAGCTCCCACCCAGCACGGTCATGATGCAGATCAGGTTACCTGGGGTCGTTCTTTCTACCTTGTACCCAGCCAGAAAATCAGTGAGAGGCACGAGACACAACAGGAAAGCTTTTCCTGGCCTTATAGTCACAGAGCATTGAGACTGGGGATAAAAATATTTGATTTAAGGCCATACTACCCCACACCTCCTTGGTTTTGCTGTAAGCACTGGTCATCAGTATCAAACCATCTGTACTGCCAGAGCTGAGGGATATAAAGCTATAGCTGCAAAGCGTTACTGCTGATAGTAAGAAGTTATGTGCTACATGCAAGTCAAGCAGCTATAACTGCAGTTTTCTGCCTGGACATGTGGTCTTTTATCCACTCCTTCAGCACTGGTGTCTGGCAGGGTAGGCAGGAGGGCATTCCTGACATCAAGGAAATTCCCTCCTTCTGCTGATTTCTCCTTCCTGGGCTCTTCCAGAGCCTGGTTCATGTGATTCATTAAGGAAAACCAAGAGACAAAGTGAATTCATATCCACATGCCCAGTCTTTTCACAATACCTCAAAGAGAGTTACAGGACTGGCTGTAGGGTCAGGTAATTGTTTCAGAGGATTTGTGCTGACTTTTTTCAAATGTTCTATCCAGCTGTGTAATCAGCTGTTACATCAAGGCACCTTGATGTCCCACAGAGGTGTCCCTTCCAGCAGGCAGATGAGAGGGTCCTTCAGCACAGAGCAATGAGTCTGCTGGGTCTGTGTAGCAGCGTGTTAATGGCCTACCACTGAAAATGACCCAAGAGAACAGCATCAGAGGCAAGTGAGGAACAGCACAGGGAGGAAAACATGCGAGTGGGAAGGGTTTCCTTGATACTGAAAAAGTGGAAGAAATAATAAAAAGAGGAGAGAAAAAAAAGAAATAAAAGACAGACAACAGAAATACACACTAATATCAGCAAAATGTCTTACCCCTCATCTATACTAATGTTATTCCAGTATTTCCTCTCATGTCCTGAACAGACTTGCTAGTTTTATACTCAGACAGAAAAAAAGAAACAAATAGAAGCTATTTCTTCCCCAGTGAAGGAAGTGTTTTAAACTTTGATGGACTTGGATTCTTCTAAGTTCTTTTTCATTATTATTCTTTCTTTTGGGTCCATACACATGATGTTTATCTCATCCACGTATGGGAAGAGGGGGAGGAATGGGTAGGCTTGACTTGTGCTAACTGTTGACAACAGTTGTTTAATTTTTTGCAACATGCACCCAAGTATCATGAGACTGAGTAAAATATAAATAAATATGGTCTTTGGAAACCCCATACATCTTTATGGCCTACAATACCTTCAAATCCTGGAAAAACACATGTTTATTTGTTTGTTTGTTTTAAAAAAGGATTTTGGTGGCAATGCTACCTCCCATCGCTGTAAACAAGGTCAGGAGGCCAAAATTAGTCTGTCCTATTTTGCACAAAATAGTCAACAACTTAAGATGTTTTTGCAATAATCAGAAAATTATTGACCGGTGTCAACACCCCCTTTCTGATAAACTGTTGAAATGTTAATATTCTTGGCAAAATTGTTTTTGCTCTAATTACTGTATCCATCTGGTCTATAAGATTGATTATACTGTGAGAATGTTTGTTCTCTTGTCTCCTGCAATGATGGGCCTCTCCTTGGCGCAGAAATAGTCCTGCCTCATCTTTACACAGAGACAAACATGCAGCAGAAATCAAACCAACACTCAGCTCATATGGAGTTGAATAAAAATTCCTTGAAGGAGTTAATACAGTAGACATCACCTGCCTCTTGGATGGACCAACCCTTGGAAAACTACTGCCCTGGCCCACATAAAAATAGCTGGCTTTCCCCCAGCATGGGTGTTGGTGACCAAGAAGGCCACCAAAAACCTGGGAGCCCACAAATGCTGGCATTGGTGCAGTGTTACTGGTTCAGCTGAGGAGAAGTTTGGCTACTTGGCAGTGCCAGGCCCCCTCTGCAACAGCTCCTTGGCAATGAGCAGCCGAGCTGTCTGAGGAGCAAAGCGTTTCCTGTCCGATCTTCCTGCAATGAGCACCTGCAAAGGCTAATGTTACCTGGATTGGATTGGTTATTTCTGGAGCCAATGTCTAATATATGTGCTAACTGTGGCACGTGCCAATAAAGACCCAGCAAAAGTAATGTCAAGTATTAATCATTATTAAAGCTGATTAAAATGAAACAAACCACAACAAAACCCCCATATGTTTTCTTCTGAAAAGAAAATAAAAAAAAAAAATACAAAGCCAGTGGAAAAATGATTGCTTTATTAGAAAAACCTGCTTTCTCATGGCAAGTATGAGAGAAATTAAAAATTGCATTTGATTTTGTACTAGTATTTCAAAATACATGCACAAAAAAAATTATACTAACTCAAAAAATTTATTTTCTTTGAGCATTCTTGCACAGCACCTGAACATTTTCATTAGAAGATGATGCTTTTCTCACACACACAAAATAAAATTCAGCAAAAGCATTTCTTTTAGAAATACAACTCTCAGTTTAAAAAAATTAAAAAGCAGCAATTCTTTTCCAGATAGTGAACTGTGTAGTCATGTCTAAAGTATTCAAAAGTGACTGCTATGTGGGCTGAGATTTTTTCCTACGTTTTTCAATTTGAAAAAGATTTAGGGCCTTTGTAAAAATATTCCAAGTTCTTGACTCCATCGGGTGTACTCAATGCATATGATTATCCTTGCAGAAAGAAGCTTAAGGGCTAGAAACTTCCCAAAAGAAAGAAGGACTTTCTAGATATTGGAGGGATAGCTTTTTCACAGTTTTAAATTCATGGACATATAACTTTTCTGGAACTGGAACTGCAACACAGCCTGAAGAGCATCTGCATTCATTTGCACCTTTGTGTTAACCCTTCATTTGTGCCAGCAGGGACTATTAAGTTGTACACAAATAATACAGGCTACTTCCAGTGTCCCAGCTACTGTACCATGCAGGAACACTTTCAGAAGAGTTTAAGAGAGAAGGGGGAGAAAACTAACAGAATTTTTTTTACTAGATTTATTTGAGACAGTATGGGAAATGAGGTTTTTAAGTGAAATTCCTCCTCAGAAAAAGATGTTGTATGCCCACTTCCTTAACGTGCTGTTACATTGCTTAGCAATTTGTTTTTTTACACCTGAGAAATATTTCAGTGGGAAGAGGGTGACTGTATTCCAGCCTTTACATAACATCTCTCCTGTCTTCTTCAGGGCTTACCTTCTCTTCCCATTTCTCACAGCAGTTTCCAGCCTTAAGAGCCAGCACAATGTCTTATCATTCCTTCCATTGCATTAGCAGGAAAAATGCAGAACAACATCCTATAGGCCAAATGTAGTAGAAGTTTCTACAGACTTCTTGCTTCAAATAGGGTTTCTCAGGCTTGACATCAAGCACCCAAGACTTCTCCTTTGCCAGTACTCCCTCATGTCTTTGTGTCTGGTGACCACCATTCAAAGGACTTCCCACCCAGAAAAGACAGGCTTTGGCTATTGCAAAAGCTGGGGAGCAAGAAGATTCCTTTCAAAATTAGCAAAGTCGTAGTTAGGTACCTGGCAAATATAAGTCTGGGGTAGCTTATACTGAAATCAAAAGGGTTTTCTAATCAAAATTTGAGCTGACAGCTATTTTAAAATTATTTTTTAAAAAGAAGTTTTTCAAGATGTATGATTCTAGCAAACACCATGGCAAACATATCCTAGAAAGTCTTGACATGAAAATCTCTAAATCTCAGAAAGGAGAAGGATTGAAACTTACAATCCTTTCCTAGAACAAATAGAAATAACTCCAAAAATGACACCAGCAATAGTGAAGACCCTACATTCCATGAAGAACAACTGGGAAATCCAGAAGTTCAGAGATAAATTAGGGATTTTCTAAACATTAATCACTATGGTTGCTCTTTGTGCAGGGACCTGAGCACTTTCCTATTGTTCCCTGCACAAAATACATGGAGAATTGCAGTGACTGAATTAGGCTTAATAATTTCCTGTCTGCCTGCAGACTCAGACTGACGCTGTCCTACACTGGAGGACTATTTTAAAAGCTGCCTTTACAGGCATGCTAGATGTAATGCACTCTTATTTTTAAATGAAATCTTTGATTATGGAGAACAAACCCATGGCTAGGGAAGCAAGCTATAGAACCACAGTCTGTGGGGGACCATGCTTATCACAGCAAAATCGCCTTCTCAGTGTTCAGCATTGCTGCCGTGTCATGTTGCAGTAATAACTGCAGATGAAGAGCTTTTAATTCATTGATAAAAGCAGAAGGCTGGAGTGGCTGGCTAGCTGTAATGAAGCTTATTATTCTGCAGCTAATTTGCCGATTATGGTAGAGTTTTATTTCTGAGCACTTGTACCAGAAGACAGCATTATCAACATAACATCTAAGCATAGAAGGTCCTGGGAAGAATGTTAATGAGCTGTCACCTATGTCAGCAAAGGTCCCCATTATTAATAGTGAGTATCCTAAGTATAGATCAGAAACTCTCCCTGAAGAGTGCGCAACCTGTGTGAAATATGATTGCTCATTTGGAACATAACCAGAAAGTAATGGCAAAGTCATGTCTCATTTAAAAGATTGTGGTTTCTTTAATGATGGTAAGTGGATAAGGGCTCAGATGAAGCACCCTGGTGTGGCAGCAGGATTCCCACACACCCCAGCAGCCCCAGCTGGAGACTTATCCTGGGAAAAAAGCTGCTGATAAAGGAGAACTCTCTTGTTCCCTATTTCTACTTTCTTCAACACTTCTGTTTCCTTTTTCTTACTCTCTAGAGGCCAGGAGCCCATGAAGACTACTGAAACACAGTAAGTCATCCTTTCGCTTACTTCTACCAATGAGATCCTCCAAAAGCCTGAAAGAGGATAATAACACATCTCTTTTTGTGTCAGGGAATAAAAGCAATGTCATAATAGATGCTCAGGAAAAGGATATGGCATCTGGGGACCCACCCATCACCAAGATCCAAGCAGACCATTAGTCAATCACATACAATCATGGCATCTTCCCAGAAATACCGAGACAGGTTTTTGTTATCCTAAAATTCCTTCCAAATCTCACCAGGAAAAGGAGTTCTTTCATATATTCTTGCTTTGCTATGGCTGGTCTCCCATCATTCCCAGACACACAGTCCAGCTCCTTCTGTTCTCTCAGCAGAACATAACATCATATTAAAGCAGCACCTCCTTGGACCACCCCCTTTCAGGAAAAAACATCACCACTGAGCTTCTTTGTGCCTTAGGAGTGAGGAAGATCAAGAAGTGCTTTAGTTGTTTGGAAATTTTGTAAATATGTCTACTTGTTGCTAAGCTGATGAGAAAGTCATATATTGAGTTAGACTTTGGCAGGTTCAAGCTAGACCAAAGCACAGCAGATATTGCTGTAGGATATACTTTGGGTCTGTATGTAACAACACTGTAGTTCAGAGAGGTTATTTATCCTAATCCACAGAAGCCCATAATTGCTTTGCAAGCTCACTGCCTGTTCAAGGGAATTACAGGCCTGAGAGTTTCTTGCCTGTGTTGTGTCCAGCCAGAAAAATTGATCTTCTACCTCTAAGGAAAAAAAAAAATAGAAAAGACAAAATGCAAAATCCCTCTCATTTTATTTAAAACACAATACTCATCAGCAGGTACAGTCTCGTTCTCCTTCCTATTCGTTTAAATATTGGTGTCAAAAAACTTGCTCTCATTTCCTAGTGGCAGCGTGCTCTGGTTGTTAAATCAGTTTAAAATTGTACTTCATGACTGATTTGTAAAAGCATCGATTCCTGGAAATAGTAACATCAAACTGGTGTAGCTGACATCAGATAATCATTGTCTATCCCCACAGGAGGAGCTGTGGCAAGCCAAGAGGTGAGCGTGGTTGATCACGAGGGCTTGCCAGTGCACTGGCTGTCGCAGAGGAGCTCTGCACAGGAGTGACATGGCCACAGGGGCTGGATGACAGGGGCATCCCCACATGATCTTGCCCTTCCTTTTGGGCAGCTGGCCTTTGCCATGCTAGGGGTCACCTAGAGCCAGGAGGAAGACTGAATCTCAGTCGTGAGACTTACTTAAACCTGACCCTTGCTTTTTTCCAGAAAGGGACATTTGGGGGTCAGTTCCACTCTAAACTGTTCTGCCTGTGCTCCAGCACATGCTGATTAGCCACGAAACACCAGGCTGCCAAGCAGAGCAGGCACACTGCATGCCAAGCAGCTTTCCAGGGCAATGCCTGAGCTGCGTGACCCCAATCCCATCCCGGGTGCAGAGTTCCTGCATCCCAAAGCAGGACAGTGTCCACACACCCACAGAGAGGAGAGACTTACCACTGTGGGTGGTGGGGGTCTGAGGTCTGGCACATGGGATCCACAGCCTTTGCAGAAGGGAAAAAAATTATTTGCAAAGCAGCTGAGGAGATGGACAGCTGTGGCAAATTCCCCTTCTCGAGCAAATGTCAATGAACCAGCCCAGCCTCCTGCATATAAGATATTTTGTCTATTAGAGACCGATCCACATAGCTACAGGCAATCTAGACTCCTTAGGGAAACAGAAGGTTGCCTACTTAGACTTATTAGGATGGGAAATGGCTGAGCAGCTGGATGAACAGGCAAAAATAAACTATCTGATATTTTTCCAAGACCTATACAGCCACCATCCCCACTTCTCTTCAGTCCTCTTGGCTTTGCAAAGCCAAAGGGATTTAGATGCTTAACATTCAGGACTTAGAAACTCAAATCATTGAAATGTAAACAGGCAGCTTTGAAAATCTGTCTTAGGAGACAGTACCACTGATTTTCCATTAGACTTTCAAAAACAGATGTGCTTAGATCTGACAAGGGCAAGTGTAATTGCCAAGACATTTCGAAGATGTTTACATTCACATTGGCCTGGCATGTGGACAGCAATGTAAAATATAGGACTCACCCCCAAAACTTGAAAGATCCAGGTGGATCACAAAACCCTTCCTAATAAGATCTAATTCAGGAAGGAAAAGACCTCTACTGCTTACACCACAGAAATCTACACAGAATATCTGACATCAAACTCAGCTAATGGAAGAGTCATCATTATGTCATGTGCCATTCAACCATGACAAAATTTTAAGGAATTATAGGACCAGCTCATATTACTGTGTAGTTAATTTTTTATGTGGTTTTTTTCCATCAAAACATTTTCTCAACAAACCACCCTTTGGTACTGATGGTACTTTACTTTTGTGTAAAGCTTTTCTCACAGAACAGTTACAAATGTTTTGTAACAAATGAATATGTATAAATAGTTCAAATAGTTCGTTCTTGTAACTGCACATTACCTTGAACTCATGTCCCACAAACTCAGTGCAACAAGTGTATTGATTTTCTTTTCAATCTTTCCAATGATTCCTTTTTTTCTCTTGAAAGAAAGAAATACACTGTAGCTTTCTGTACATCTTTATACTGGTGTGAGGCTGAGAAAAACTCTATTTAATTGCCATTCCATCTCTAAAGTCTCTTATCCTGTGTTCCTTGAGCATGGAGGCCAACATTTTCCAAGAGACTGTGCAATGTTAGGCATTTGAATCCATATCTATACACGTAAATAAAGTTAGCCCTGCTTTTCAGAGGACTCTCAGATCCCATCAGTGGGAGTTTTTATGGACAGAAGACTGAATAAGCATTGCAGGATTTAATTAGTACTATTACCCAAAGGAGTGCTTTAAAGATGGCTATATCAGAGGACGCTGATACAGTTCAGCAGATAACTGTTCTCTTTTTTTCCTGTGTATAAGCTTTCAGTGATGTTTAAGAGAGGAGAATATTGTTCCTTAAAAATTAAGTTCAGCTATGTACTGCTTGAGGTAGTATTCATTCGATTAAAATGTCATGCATTAAGGATGTCAATAGTCAGAAAAAGGGAAGCACAGAAAACTAGAGTCACAGTAAGAAAACTGTCTCTTCAGAGCTATGCTTAACTGCTGACTTAGTAGAAGAACAATCAAGGACAGTTAAAAACACCTTTAGGAGTAACACATAACACAAACCCACACAGCTTCTGAAAAGGAGTAGCACTCATCACACATATCCCTGAAAAAGGAGGAAGTCCGAAGTCAAAAACCACCATAAAATTTACGACCATCTTCAGCTGGTGCCTCAGCTGGTGTAAATCAGTGTGGCTCTGCTTGTTTGGAGAGAATGACACTGATTTACACTGGCTATATTGGACTGCTGTGCAAATGTGGTTCTTACATACCTAAAGAAAGAAAAATATTTTCAAAAATAAGGACACTGAA
The DNA here is from genome assembly GCA_013399945.1 of Ploceus nigricollis. Taxonomy (NCBI): domain Eukaryota; kingdom Metazoa; phylum Chordata; class Aves; order Passeriformes; family Ploceidae; genus Ploceus; species Ploceus nigricollis. Next base: position 600,934 of record VXBC01007998.1, read on the forward strand.
AGGTTTTTAAATCTACAGTAGAAAATGATGTACCTATATTTGCTATACGAACACAGGTATTTGGCTGCTTAACAGCCCCATAATAAAAGTAAAGTTTCAATTTAGAAGGTATCACAATGACAATTCAAAATATTTGTGTAACAGAATTAAATTGCATGCACGTATAGTGCTGTGATGGTTTGGCATATCTGTCTTTATGGAACCAGTGAGTTCAGTCGGACATTATGAACTCAGCTTACACTCTTGATTTTGCTACATTCTCAGTTTTTACTGTATTATATATTTACTTGTAGTGAGGCTATGAAGCCTGAGCCTGGATGTCTGTATGTGAATAGGTCAGGTAATATATTGCTCATAAACTCAATAAAATAAATATACTGAACAGATCAGCCCTAACAAATACTAGGATGACTTCAGCCCAGCTTTATGCAGAATAAGGTTGCTGCAGTGGGTTTTCTTGTCTCAGAAAAAAAAGACAAGACATGTAGAATAGGCCTTTTAAAAGAATTTGTGTAAGGATAAAGAACAAAAAAGGAATGACTATGTGTAATTTCATGCTCAGAAAAGAAAGCTGAGCTTAAAAAAAATTAAGAAGATGTTACAAAAAGGAATTTTCTAGTGTCCCAAAAGGACATCACTCAAAATCCAAAGGCCTGTCAGGAGAAATGCAAGAAGAACAGCTGAATAAATTTTGCAATGAATTCAGTCATTTTTGTCCCGACCATAATAAAGAGAGCTATACTTGGGAAACATTCTGCAAAGTGTACAGCTTATTTATTTAGACAAGTATTTCTTCATGAAAGGCTACACTGGGAAAAAAAGAGTGCAGCAAATGCCTTTGAGGTGGCACGAGGTCTTTGTGGTGATTCCATTGGTGTGAGCTCTTGCAGGGGGCTGTTTCAGAGCAAGGCAATGAGCCTCTCTGCTGGGGTGAGGCAGGGACAGAGGATGGGGAAGGCAGTGGGCTGCCCACAGAGGAGCTGCTTGTCCTACAGTCCAGTACATCTGTCCAGCACCAAAATCTCTGCAGTGACCTTCAAAGACCAGGTACGGCCTGAGGCTCCCCAGAGCTGCTTCTCTATGAGACCTCCAGCCACACTCAGAGAGGGCTTAGGCTGGTCTAAAGTCATTCCTTCTCTAGTTCTGCTAAATCTTACACCTTGCAGATAACTGAGCCAGTGGGATCATTTCTCAGTTCCTACAGATTTAGTCATTTAGTCATATTCATTTCACCCACCTCTCACATTACAGCCCTGCTTTTCATCAGGTCTGAATTTGTCTGGATGTACAAGCCCCTCCCCATGAACTGAATTCATAATAGAAAAGTAAAGCAAGAAAAACAGCCAAGACAACACAGAGGTTTATGCTGAAAATTTTGATCAGTTCTGCTTACATTTTCAACTTTTCTAAGGTTTACGGAGTTGGACTAGACTGAAATGCCTCCCATGTGATAAAATATGGAAGGCAAGGAGAGTCTGGTTAAGAATGAGGTAAGCAACCTGAGTAGAAAGTGGTTGAATGGCAACTAAGATGAAAAAGATCTTCCTGACTCTGGCATAAACATCCCTTTTGCATGGTGGGGAAAACTGCAAAAGTGAGCAAGTATTGCAGCCATAAGTAGTGACTGCAGCGGGTGTTCACATGTGTTAGAGACAGATGAATGATTTAGTAGATAAACGGCAAAACAGGTGACACGACTTCTGATTCTGACTTATGGAAATTGATACCTCTGCTGAAGTACAACCTGTTCTCCAAATCCTGACATTAAGATGAATAGCAGCCAAAAGGCAACCCCAGCATTTGATATTTGCGGGAGCTCAAATATTGATTGCACTACTTATTAATGAGTTTCATTCATAATAAATACATGGTATGTTTGCACAGAGGAGGTGTTTTCTAGGGGAGGCATTACATGCTGTATTAAACAATGAATAATTTCTTAATCTTAAATGTGAGTAAACAGCAGGATAGTAAGTGTCATGGTTATAGGCAATTTCAGAAAGGTGCAAGTGTAGCAAGTGCTCCAGCACACCTGATGAGGCATCTCTCACTCCAAACGAAGATTTCTTTGCTATCAATCACTATGTGAGGTGCTATGTGCTAGAAACCACTGTCCTAAGTTATAAAGGGTTTCCTTTTTAAGTACTAAATTCCATGTTGTTTCATTACTGTATTTATTATGGCAATTTTCTGTGTTGCCCCTTTAGAGCTTCTCCTACCTTAATTACAATTACTTCTACAATATCTGGTCTTGGCTAAACCCCCATTTTTTATTCTTCATGTAGATCTATTTCAAAGAAAGTGTTTCCTTTATAGGACAGTTGACACATTTGAAATCCAGAGAAAATAATGTATCATAAAACCTATAAAGAATGGACTTTTTAGAAATAGATGCTTGACATTGCCTTTCATAATGTCTGTATTCCCCAAGTTGCTGGTCAAGTTGCCATTTACTGTAATGAAACAGAATATGAGGTCTTGTATTTAGGAACTGAAACTCCAGAGCCCTCAGCATTCACTCTCCTTTTTCCTTATGTATTTTTCACTACAGTTCCTAGGTGTTAAATTTCTCTGATCAGCTTTTGATATAGGAGGCAAAATAGGTGAGTATGGATAACAGACCATCCAACCAACAGTAAAAATTATCACTGTTTTATACTAAATGTGCAGTTTTTCTTGCACCAATATTCTCTCAGAATACAGAGCATTACAACTGGGCTACTCAAAAAATTTAATGTAAAACTACTGTGGAATGTTTTCTTTCCTTCACAGCTAATACCCACAAGCCTCTGTTTGTATAGGTCTCCAGGAGTTCATTCCAAGATTCCCTGAAGGAAAAGAAAACTCAGTAAACGTGGGCATACCTACACTGTCCTGCCAGCTCAGAGCTCCAGCTCAGACTCTCCACCGGCCCAGCCTGCCTAAATCTATGGCAGAGACAAGCCACCCTTGTACCTGGGGAAACCCCACGCCTGGAGAGGACAGAATATTGGCCTTAGCTGCCACATGAGCCATGGAAATGCAGTGGGACAGGTACAGCTCTTTTAGACCACACAGAGAAGCAGCTCCTGCCTGCAGACAGGCACAGCTAAGACCACAGAGCTCAGCAGAGCTGATCCACTCTGTGCTGCCGCAGGAGGAAGACTTACATGAATATTTGTGTATAAGGGAACAAGCAGATAAAACTCTTGCAAGGTTTGATATGATTCAATCAGCAGACTGGTAAAGTATTTGCTGTAATAAAGTTTCAGCATTTTACCATCACCGTGGGCACCAAATTTCCCATCTAATACTAGCAAGCAAGATTGTTCTCAAGAGGAGCAGACAGCAATTCTCACACTTGTGCCTGGAGCACTGTCTAGGTCTTGGACACACAAACATTGGACTGCATCTGCAAAGTGGCATCTGCAGTTACATCACTGGCTCCAATGCAGATCCACTGAGACCCCAAACTCTTTTATTAGCTTCTTGACAGTGGTGGCAGCCTCTTGGATAGGAGAAGCATCACTTATTTTTGAGAAACAACATATGGTACTTTGAATCCAGTGGTTGCCAGCTTGTGATGTAATTAGCCATGATCTCTGAACATCTGCACTCATCAGTTAGCCTTTAAGTTGGTGATCTATTGTTGTACATCAGAATTGAGATTACTCTTTCTTTGGGCATGCTTCCTTCAAGAATGCTTAATACCTTTAGTTAAAGTTCTTAGCTTCAAAACCCTGTGAGTACTCTGTAGGCAGAAATCCTATTACAGATTATCACCTCGTCACACTTGAAAAGTTCTCCTGAGACTAGAAAATGGGGACTGCTTAAAAGGCACTGTAGGACAGTGAAGGACCACAATACATGATGGTATTGTCAAAACAGAAATGCTCTCCTCAGAATAACAATGTTTACTAAATCATATTTGTAGCCTGATACTGTACAACTTACTGTCATGCATATGCATGAGGTAAGTCCAGTAGATTTGTAACAGGAAAACTGGAGTTTAGAGATACTAATCAGAAGAGTCAAGAAGATGAAAATGTTTCCAAATTTTGCTAGAGCTTCTCATTAGAATTAGAATTTTCATTAGATATTTTGAAGTCAAAGGGTGACAGCCTTACAAGGCGAGAAAGGAAGACCCATTTATGAAATGTTTGTTTTTCTTTTGAAATTGCAAAAGCAAATTAACCTAGTATTTGTGACCACTTATAACTTTGGATTACCAGATGGATTGAAAGAGACAGTAAGGCAAGAGAGAGAAACTATTAGTTAAACAAGTAATCTCATTGAAGCCATATGGGCTGTTTAGGCAATTAGGATTACTCACAGAAGAAGGGACTTAAGGAGTCTTTCAAAAAGTCCATTATCTTTGATAGCAAGGTTACATTGGGCAATGTGAACTGTCTGGAAGAGAAATGATGATAGAAGAAAATTGAAAAGAAAGAAAAAATTTGAAAAGGGTGAAACCCTGGGAATAACAATTACATCTGAAATAGCAAAATCAAACAATAAATGAATTGATACATAGTTTCCCTAGATGTCTAGAAAATACTGTTAATTAGTCCTGTGGCAGCAGAAGGAGAAAGGAAACAGTTACTGTCGCGAACGCTGGGCATTCAGCAATAAATCACTCGCTTTTTCCTAGCTCTGTATTAGTACTACTCATGTACATAACTGTAGGACTTCTAACACAGGTCAAGGACATTGTTAATATTTGTTAAGCTTAGTGCAAATAATAGTCTAGCTTCTCAGTAAATAGAAGAAGGCTACCATGTGGCTAGCCTACATTGAATTTTCTTAATGCAAGTTGAAGCGTTCCTGTCACGCTACATTCCCTGACACAGTTTCTCTGTAGCTTCTGCAAGGTAACTGACATACACTGAATTTTGCATTGAAGCTTTATTCGCAGGCTAAACACACCACTTAAGCATTCCCCAAAAGTTACACACTGGACATTGTACCTGGGAGATAAACAGATACATTCAAAACACCCCAAACACAGACTGGGGCAGACTGAGCTGGCTGAACTTTCAGCACAGTCAATCCTGTTGGTTTGCCCAACAGTCATTAAGCCTTTCTAGGGAATTCCAAGCAAGATTATCTTTCATCACCACATTACACCACCCATAACAGGTTTAAAGTCTCATCCTGATTCACAGTGGAAACTCATTATGAAGCATGAATCCTGCATGCTGTCTAGTTTCAAGATTAAATCCTTCCATATGTGAGGGATGAAAAATTCTTCCTTTCTGAGAAGTTTTTTTCTGGAGTAAGCAAGTTCCTTCAGGTGAAGAAATAGTTGAGCCACGTAATGAGGCCCTGCAAAGTGTCATTCACCTGAAATCAGGTTAAGATAACCTCAAATGACAAGCAAGAAGAGAATGTTTATTTTCCCTGATTTGCAGTGGCTTTGCTATACTTGGCTGTGACACAAAGAATTGAGCTCTGATGAGCATTGCAAGAAGAGAAGATGATTGTTTTACCAGCTTGAAAGAGAAGGGAATCTGGGGAATTCATTCTTATTTATATTATTGTAAAAATCTTTTGTTTTTTGGCCTGAAGAAAAAAAAAAGACGAAAGGACATTTAAAGCCTGCACTTTTTTCTGTAGCATTTTCATCAGCTGACACAAAGCTGGCCAATTTATTGCTCTGACTGACAGCAGCTGATCAAGTGTTCCCACAGCCACTATCACAGTGTGAAACATTGGGTTCAAAATGGTGATGGGTTCATTTGCTGTAATTCTAAATGGGACAGAGCCCAAAACCAGGATACCAGCTCCCTTGAACTCGAGCTGTTCAAAATTCAGATCCATATCAAAATCTTACTGCTCAGGCCCATCACTACTTAATTTACCAAGGCTGTTACTGGCACAGCACTTCATTCTGGCTGTCTTCACTATCCCTCACGTGGCAGCCACAATAAATTATGCAGCTGGGAATGCAATAGCAAGCAAAGCAATTGACCTGTGCAAGGATAGTGATCTCTCTCACATGGCTTTGCTGCAGCCCCATGCTGGGCAGAGCAGCACTGCCCTCTGCCAAGGGGACCGGGGGTGGATCCCCTACTCTCTTGCATGTGAGTAAATCTGGCCTGTTCAGCAAATGCTGCCTCTCTCCTGTTAGGTAGCAGTAGCACTGGATAACATTGACCAGAAAAGATTTCCCTTAAGCAGGACTGCTTCCATCTTTTTTAAGAACCCTGTTAGTGAGCAATGCTATAACCCATAGGAGGACTTCTCATGTAGGGACTTAGGTGCCTTTAATGAACCCTTCACTTTAGTCTGCTTTTATACTTGCTGGAGAACTGGATGCAGATTCAATAGCTAATGGGATCAGTATTCCTACCTCCAAAGCCAGAAGGTGGTGTCTACCTGACTACCTACTATGACTGCCTGAACCTAAAGACCAGAGGATGGCTCATTTGGCTGAGACTCAGGAGAAGCATGACAAATACAGCAAAAGCAGGTTAGAAATGGGAGCCAAAGGAGCCAGCAAAGTGCACCTCGTGGCTCTCAGTAAAGAGTATGCAGCAGTAAAGGCCTGTCCCTAAGCACTGAGTGGCCCCAAACTGTTTCTTTATCCTGGCTTTTATGAGAGAGGACCCCACTGCAATGATCCAGATGCCACTCTGTGCTCCATGCATTGCACTCTAAGGTCTTCAGAAGATTAACCCAGTGCAAGATCTCCCTACCCTGGAGCTAACCTGAGTTTTCTTCCAAGGGTGGCACTGCACAACTTCGGCAGCAGCAATCACGCACAGTTCCTGGTCGTGTTTCCAGCTGACAAAGCCCTCTACAGATGGGGACTCCTCTTTCCTGCTCACCACTGCCCTGCAATTTAATGCTCTCAAGCCACTGTTCCTACATCCTCAAGCATAAAAACCTCCCAAAGGAGCAGAGAGGGACAAACTACAAGTCCCTGGCTTAGCTCCAGAGCGTAGTACAGCTGCTGGCTTAGAGATCACAGAATGACCTTCCCTCTGCAAAGGGAGAATGGGGGCAGCTGTGTTCCCTATGAAATTGGGAGCTTTCCCTTCTTCAGAAAAAAGAGCTTCACAGCCTGCCCTTACATCCATGCAGAAATCCCAAGGGACAGACACTGAGCAGCATGGCCTATGGTAATGCTCATAGCAAGTTTGCACCTTGCTTTTTGTCTGAAGCATCAAGTATTCACCACAAGTGCCGAGCTACATATGGTGCAAGGTATACATTATTCCACTGGCAGCAGTTATATGACACTGTAAGTAAAATAAAGTAACAGGTAGATATATTTTTCTTGTTAATCACAAACCTAATTTTCTATTAAAATGTATGAGATGACAAAATCTCAACAAACTCTTTAAAGCTATTACTAGAGGATAAAGTATTCCACCAAAGTATTAATATTAACATCATTAAAAGAGTTTTATCAAGTGTGCCTTTATCTCCAGATTGCAAACAATAGCAGCCTGAAGGAGAGATATGCCCTTGAGTATTGTGGTATGAAAACCAACAGCAGTTTTAGAGCCACATAAAGTCTTCTTGTGGCTTCAAAATTAGGGGAAAAAATTCTTGGAGCCACAATTATAAGAAGTAATAGAGTAAATGAATCTATTTTTCATCACCTTGGGCTCTGAAAAGAAAACATTTGAGAATTATATTGATAAGAGAAAGAGCTGAGATATTCAAATGGATTTAATGTTGTTTTAATTGATTAAACTAGATCAGGAGCATTTGAAAATGCATAAAGGAGCTGTTTCTGCATAAATATTCAAAATATATCTGGTTCAGAAGATAGGTGATGCTTTGTACATGCAAGTGATACAAGATATCTATTTTCCATAAATCCAATAATGTCTTAGAGTCCAGAAGACTAAGAGTCTTAAATTTTTAGGGTGCATTTTTCCTCCAGTCATTTGTTCATATCACAGAACTCTTTCCCCCCCCTTGTGGGGAAGGAGTTCCAGAATTTTAGAAAAGGGATTTTAGAGATAGGAAGACAAGGAAAGATTTTTTTGGTTCTCCTCTGACAACCCATGCTAGGTTTGTCCAGAAGTCTGGTGATGTCAGTGAGTTACAGAGCAAAGCATGTGAAAGCCTGGACAAATCTCCTAGTTGCTATTTGGAAAACTGCATCTGCTTCCTAGCATCTGATTTCCAAGAGAGATCCACACCATTTCATCTCTGAGGACAAGGGCTCAGTTTTTGAAAGCACTAAACCATTGACCCATGGATATGAAGAGCACCCCATCTGGTATCCCCAGCTCTCAGATCACACAACACAAGTTTAGAAGAGCCTGCAATGTCCACTGCTTCTGCCAGGTCCTGGCAGTGCTCTACCAATGGCCCAGAAGCAATTCTTCTTCCTTTTGCTAAGATCAGGGTTTTTTATAAATGCCAACATTGAATTACTTCAACAGATTTACCAAATGAGTCTTGTGGGCATGAAGGGATGGTCTAGGAGAGAGGACAGAGGTAACCAAAAGCTTGTCCACCAGAGAACCTGTACCAATATCAAAATTCCCAATCTTGACAAGGTCCCTTTAAAATGTTTCTTTGTTTCATGATCATAAACTCAAAATAGTCCCCTTTGCCACATCACTATAACACTGCTCTGAGATGAGAAAAATAGAAGAATATTGTACTGTAGATGTCTGTCTCCCAGCTGCATTGAGTGATGAGGCTCTCTCTTCCCTGTATGTTCATAAGAGGTAATTTCTTCTAGAGTCTCTCCATAAAAAACTCCTTACAGGGAGCCCACCATTAATCTTGAGCACAGTAAGTATTAGCCAACATGGTAAAAAGAACATTAAAAAAAATCCTGTCCCTAAGCTGTGGAAGCCTAAATAATGACAGTAATAGCATAATCTCACTCTCACACACAAAGTTGTTAACTGACAAAAATAGAGTTCATGCACAGCAGAGTACACAGGCAGAGCAGAAAAGCACAACTTTCTTCACTAATTCCCAAACAAATAATACCAAATATATTGCTTTTAAGTGTTTCATTTATTTTAAAGAAATACTTCTAAAAGAAGTGTTCCAATGACAGGCCATGAAGAGCACTTTATAAAAGATTCATTCTATCCTGAATGTTACAAGTGTCACAGAGTAAGAGGACTGCTGTATAAAACACCAATATACCATCCTACACAGCCACCCATTCAAGCTAGGCCTGATCCTGAATTTCCAGCTGAGAACTGGAATTATTTAGCAATTATTTAGCTGAACATAAATATTTTGAGACAGATTCTGCTAACAAATCTTGCCTCTAGGAGCCAGGCCCATAACAATATTCTTGGCACTAGTTTTCCACATATAAATCACCCTCCTAACTTCACACCTTCCTTATTTCATTTTTACAATTTTGTAGAATACCCAGTCTAGTTTATTTATGTGATGCTGCATCTAGGAGTCTCTATATGAACACTGTTATTAGATCTAATTCTGGCTACATTGTCACCATTAAAAGCAGCCCTACGGTATTAAAACAAGAGACAAGGGAAATAGGATTCTTAGAAGCAGTGGTTGAAAAAAATTAAAATGGTTTTCTAGCTGAGGAAAGCACAGACAAACAAAATATCCTCCTTCTCCCTGAGTTCTGCCACAAATCTCTGCATTGCTTCCCTCTATTATTTAGATAGAAAACAGCCAATCAAATGGTTCCCCTTGGGGGACCAGCGAAGTGTATGGTGGACTAAATCTGGTAATTTACGTGCTTATCAAGCATGTGGCCAGGGAAGGCCTGACTCTGGCTGGAGCAAGCACAAAGCAGCTGGTGCCCAGTGGCTACCCCTGCCCTTTGAGATTTGCCTTTTCCGAAGGAAAGCCCAGTGAAAACAGCTCAACACTTGCAGCTCCATATGAATCGTTTTGCAAGGAAACCAGTAATCAAAGAGGTCTCTTAAGCCAGAACAAAGATTTACTGTCTTAAGTGGCCCAAGAGGATCTGCTGGAGGTGAGGTTGAAGAGTCAGCAATGGTCTGCCATTGACCTATAACCACCCTCCCTCCCTGCCTTCCTTCCTTCCTTCCTCCCTCCCTCCCTCCCTCCATTACTGAGATAGGTGTACTGAGGCAAAATTGTAGTAGTTCAGCAAAGATGTGACATGAAAACATTCCCCACTACCAAAGCTCATTTTAAACACATCATTCCTGGCCCAACTCTCTTTCTATTAAGCTACACAGAATTCAGGGCATCCTGCAAGTTACTCCTTGCATCTGTTGCAACCTGGACAGTTTTTTCTTCTGTGGAAAAGCACATTTTTTGACAGCAAGCCTATAGTGCTCCAATAAAATTGCCTACTTTCCTTGGTTTGTTTGTTTTGCATTTTTTAGACACAAATGGAGCATGTCACAAGTTCACTGCTTCAGTTTTCTAGAGCAGAGCTTGAAGCCTTACAAGAGGAAACAATCTTTGAGAATGAGCTGTTTAACTGCAAGTAGGGAAGTGTTGAGCAGGCAGGGAGAGCAGTGGCCGCAAGCAACAGCTCTTGGATACAGGAGATCTGCCTGTTCCAGGCATGGTAAAGTGGTACCTCCCTTACCACAAAAGCAAGTCATGCTTGCATGGTTCAAAACATGACTCTTCAGGCCTTCCCAAGGCTCCACAATGTATTAGGGAGAGAAAGAATCAAACAGCCCCCAAGCCAACCTCTGCTGCATGTGTTTGTTCAAACAACTGTTTCACACTGCTGCAGCTTGAACCTTGCAGTTCCAGCACGCTTTAATTCATGGAAATGTGCCCCAACAAAGAGCTTACCAGTTTTCAACTCTAAATGCAGAGGGAAAAGTAGCAATAGCAGCAGCACCCAGCTGAGTTCTCTAGAGATGGTAAATAAATCATAGGAACAACAATCCCCAATTTCACATTAATTGTTTGGAAATCTCTACAACATCAAACATTTTGTTAAAAATCTAGAAAAAAACCAGCATGGCTCTTTTGTTGTTTCTGTTGTTGTTTTGCTTTAAAATTATTTGTTCCAAATACAGCTTAACATGCAGATGACTGGTTTGAGACTAGTGTATTTCTTCAAGTCAGGAAAAAGAATACAGTAATGGTTTGATATGGGGATATCAGCAAAGAGACTATTTAATAACATATTTAATAGATACCTGGAAGTACACTCAACTCTTGCACAAGGATGGGGACAGCCAGGCCTTGGGCTGGTCCAATGAATTTGGCTCTATTTGACTTAATTTGGGCAAGAGCACTTTTCAAATCAGAGTGAATAGTCCCTCATGAGGCATTGGAGGACAACAGATAAAACAAATCTGAAGTGCCTCGCAAAAGAATGAAAGAAGTTAATGACTTGCTAGTTTTGTTCGGGTTTTTTTGTTTTGTTTTGTTTTTTTTTTTTACTTTGCTAGTGTGACATTCAGTAAGGAAGAGTCAACCCAGCTTTTAAGAGCCACTGTCTCTGCTCTTGTTGCACTTTGACATATACAGCCTGATCTTGCCCTTGTCCTTTTTTCATTTGTTTATTTCTTTGGTTGATTTATTTGCAATTCAAACCCATACCTAATTACTGCCCAGTAACAACATTTCCTTTTTTACAGAGCAATTGCTTTCCATATTTTGGCTTTCCATTGAATTTCAGTGTTCTGGATCACTTGCCTCTATTGTTCTATCTGAGCTACTGTTTTTCCCCACACTGAATCCCTTTATGCTGTTTTTGCCAATGATTCTAGCCTCTCTATAGCCTATTGTAATTTTTCTATCTTCACTCAGATTTGCAACTTCTTTTGACTTTGTATCATCTGACCATGGATTACATTAGCATAACTATTTCTTTCCTCTTCCAAACTTGATGCCTAACAACCAGCTCCTTTGTGTTGAAAACAAAGAAGTAGTTAAAATATAACTCTTCAATGTGTTGATAAAAGCTGTCACAGGATTTCCCCAATTTATTCCCAGCAACTACCTGGCCTATATTAATAGATTCACCTAAAAGGTAGGCTTTTCTAGCCCAGTCCTTCCTCAATGGGTAGCAAAATAAAAACTCCTGCAAAACAAGGAAACAAAAAAAAAATTAAATTTCTTTATAGTCTTCACTTTTCCCTGATTCATACTATATTCCTCATTTTAACTTTTCTGGCTAAATTCTTAATGGTGATGTGGAAATAAAGAGAAAGCAAATTGAACTAAAGTCTGTAGTGCTGAGTCACTGCTCTCCCACTCCTTTCAGCTGTGTCTGTTACAGATAGATGGCTTCAAAATCAGCCTCTGGGGGTTGGTAATTATGGGAGATGTGGCAGTGAGACTTAGGGACAGGATAGGTAGTAAAGACTTTTTTTGGGTGGTGGGGGAGGTTTTCTCTAGTTATTAAGGATTCTAAAATAACAGGAATATTCCTCTTAAGCAAAGAATTCTGGCCAAAATTTTTTTGCACTATGCACCATTTTAGGTATATAGTAAGATGAGAAGGGATAGTGGGTTACTTAAATCCCAAAAGAAAAATGCTGAGAATGAAGTGGCTACATCTGGGAAAGACTTTTTCAGAGGAACTGAGCATGAAACAAATTATTTACTAGCGATCCTTAGCTTAAGTTGCTTTTTGTGCAAGCAGCCATATTGTATTAAGGGAGTTTTTGGTATGACTGTAAGATGTGGGTTTATAACTGTGCTGAAATTGAACTGCATTTTAAATCTTTATGAGATAGTATTAAAGATTCACTGATATCAGAATATCTACCATCTGGGCTATTCTCTAGTAGTTGGGAAATGGCTAATTCTTGGAGCCTCCAGGTCTATTTTAACCTGCCATTGGCTGCAACACCTGTTCCCCAGACCATTTTGTGGGCACTAATGTCTTTTCCTATTCTCATGGTGTTGCACAGGCAGAAATGAATGAAATGCAGACATCATGTTCTCCTGGAGGTTTCACATGGTCCTCAAAGTTTCTTCTACTCTAACAGCAAGTCCTCAAGTTAATGCAGCCCACACTGCAGTACCAACCATTGCTTCAGAATGTGTCCCAACAAAACATGTTTAGGAAAAATACTTCTGATTAATAAAATATTTTCCCTCACTACCCTGCAGTTGCAGTCAGCCTGCAAACCAGTTGGTGACATGAGCCAACTGTGTCTTGGCTGCCCGTTGCATGCAGTAATGTATGGCCCCAGTGTGGGTAGGGGACCATAATTCACTTGCAGGACTCTGCTGATGTCAGACAGCGCCTGAGCAGTTTATGAACAGCCACAGAGCCTTGAGAATGAATTACGACCCTGCATTCACTCCTAGGACATCTGTTGTTGTTCAATATAGAGTATACTTTCTGTAAATTAAAAAAAAAAACTCAAGGAATAGCAACAACTGCACTACTTCTTCACCCACTCTTTAGTTTCCGAAGTTTCTTTTTTTTTCCCGCTTTATTTGAAATCAAACAGATTCACTAGAAAAACTGAGGTTTGCCATGCTATTTTCTTGCTAGAGTTGTAGGGCCATCATTCAAGACTATAGTAGCTTTGTAGCACAGGTAAAAGAATGATTTCCTTTTCATGCTTGTGTATGCATTACCATTGACTCTACAAAGCCAAATTCCAACTAAATCAGTTTAATGCCACTGTTATTTGAGAATTTTCAGTTCCTTTTGTCTGATCTGAATGTGAAAGCCTCTTGCCATTTCACTTTAATTCTATTTCCATAGTAGGTTCAGTTGCACTGGGGCAAATCTGAAGTAATCTGGTGCATTTTGTTTCTTTACCAGTACTAGTGACTCAAATCCTTGGAGTTATTCCAGTTTTTCAGATTTTGGCCCAGAGAAGCTAGTTACAGCATGTGACATCAAAGAGGCGTTTGTGAAGAACTTTGTTAAATAGTCTATTTATGAACATTTCTGGCCATGTGTCATGTTTTCTGTAGGTTTCCCCCCTCCTCCTATTTTATTACTAGGGACATTTGCCTGAAAACAGACTATTTGTTACTTAGCAAGTTCATTTGCTCCTGCTGCTTATTCCTCACTTGAAGTCACTCCTGTGATTGTGGCATCATAATTAGTTGCTCTGGAGATGATTATGATGTCACAGAGGACTGTGTGTTATATGGCTGCAAGTGATGAATAAGCAGCAGGAGCAGATGATCTCTCAAGCAATAAAGACCATGTCTTTATGAAAATATCCCTGGAAACAGAAAGGCTGAAATTCTATATTAAAGCAATGGAATAGTTTCTAGTATGTCAACACTTTCCACAAAATAGCAGTGTTTCTTTTAAGGGGGGAATGGTGTTGGAGGGGAGGGGTTATGCCCTTCCTATCAGCTATGTGCATCACTTTAAAACTACTTTTGAAGTATTTGGCCTTCACTTGTCCCTAGTGAATTACAGAGAGACTGAACGAGTTATACCTATCAATAAAAAGATGATGTATCCTACATAAAATAACACATTCATTTCTGATGGTCAGTGACCCCCTTTACTACCTCTCAGTCATCACAGGAAATAGTAAATTATGTGGGCACTGATACACTACCTAAATCCCACCACTGTCCCGCTCCAGCCAGAGGAGTCTTTGCCAAAGGGGTGTCCTGCAGGCCTGGGTAGGCAGGATCTACACACACCCTGAGCTGTACCTAAAGCAGAGGCTCCTCACACAGGACACTTCCTCACACAGAAAACTGTCTCCCAACCAGGCACTTCTTGGCACGTCAATTTTCTCCTGAATTTTTTCTGTTGGCACAGTGCCCTCACTTTGGAGCTCTTTTTGAGTCTGCTCCGGGTCAAGGAAATAGATCATCTCACCCCTTTCCTTTTTCACACTGTTTTATTCTCACCTCTACCTTCTTCCCAGCTGCCTACAATGGACAGGAGGCAGGAAGACTGACTGCAGGTCACTTACACAACAATACCTTACATAACACCCAAAAAAGAGACATTTCTCCCGGACATAGTTTCCCATAGAAGGTAGCATGCCACGGTTTTGACCCACCTGCATACTAGAGTTGCCCTCCCTAATCCTCTAAACCCCATAGGTATAATTCCCAGATAAGACCTTATCTCCATCACAGCATTTCACTCTTTCCAAATGTCAAAGCTCATGAATTAGGCATTCCTAAAAAAGTAGGCTTTAATTTATTGTTTAATACATTTTGGTGCTGCTCATTTTATCTGATTGGTTAATCTAACTTAATCTAGTGGGACAAAAAATCTGCTTGGCGCCACAAAATACAAGGGAATGCTTTTCCTACTCTGACAACAAAGCCTGCTGTTTAATTGTACAAATATTTGTGGGTTTGGCTAAGGTGAGCACTAATTTGTTATTTTAGCAAAAAGCTTCAAATAATTTAGAACATGCTAAGAAAATATTCACTGCCTTTTTGCAAACAGCGATGTGTTAAATGTTTAAGAGAAAATATCACGCTACTGAAAGGACTTTGCAAGTAGACACTTGCAAAAAAAGAAAGCAAAATTTTCAGTGGTTATTTTCCAGAATGTTGAAAAATACAGCTTGCAAGAACCTGCCTTGTGGGCAGACAGTCTCACTGTGTCCCTAGTTATTTATTTTAATTAGTGTTTTGGGCTTTTTTAACCTCTGACATAGGTTTTTGTTTCAGAGGGCTTTACCCTTCTAGTCTTCAAGAAGAAAAGTGTCTGCTGCTGCAAAAATAAGAAAGGCAGTGATTGAGCATCTGCACAGTCCTGTCGCCAGGCAAATGGGGACCCACTGAATTCAGATAAATACCCCTGGCTCTTGAGGAGGGGAACTTCAATAAATCTCAGCTTCATCCTGCTTACAGACCATGCTGTAAGGGATCGTTTACAGCAACACTTGGTGAGATCAATAGCCACATGCCAGGAGAGTTTCTCTGGGAGCGCCTCCCTTGCCGGGCAGGGAGGGCCGGCAGCACGGCGGCTGCTGCTGAAGGGCACGGTGAGTGCCGGGAGGCGCCGGGGCCGCGACAGGCCGTGCAGGCCTCTCCTCCTACTCCTTGCATCATGTCGTGGAGTTGCAACCCATCTGCCAGGATGCTTTTTGGCAGCCGTGAGGGGCCTCTAGGGAATTCTTCCTGAAATGTTTAAACCCTGGCATAAACTCCAAGTTCAGAAATCTCAGAAAACCCATGGCTTCGGGTGCACATGGAGCACTCTTTATTTCCCCCCCTCAAATGCCATGAGCTAAGTGCATGGATTTAAATGGCAGAGTATCTATTGGAAAAGGGAGAAAGGGGAAAAAAAAAAAAAGAAGAAAGAAGAAAAAAGAATAAGAAAAATATGAACATATTACTAATGGCTAACTACCAGCCTCCAGAGCATGCTGGCCACAGTCCAAGTCTTCCCTCGGCAAGGATGAGTGAGTGACAGCATTGGTGACAAGTTGCTGCTTTCCTCCTCCAGCCATTACCCTCATGGAGGTGCAGCATTTCCACAGCTATTGCCTCTCTGGGCATCAGGCTGCAACACTTAGCCAGGGTCTGGCACCACTACTCCCAATCCCAATGCTTCTCTCTACTACTGCTGCTCACCTTCCTTGCTACCTGTTACTCTCACTGCCAGGTCTGCCACACAACTCTCTGGGAGCCCTGTGCTGCCAGCATCTGCTCCACCAGGCCTTTGTCATGCTGAAATTCACAACGCTGCTTTAACTCCCTCTAGCTGGACTTCAGGGCTTCCTTTGCTTCCCTGCTCCCCGAGGCTTTCAACATGTGGCAGCAGGCTGTGGTGATGTGACTCCTCTAGGAGTCTCAGGGGGAGTGAAGGTGTCCAAACTTTTCACAGAGTCCCCCCTTGCATCTACTGTGAACTTTAACAGAAATAACCTGTCTGGGGAATAAACCCATTTTCCTTTCCTTTTCAAGTCTCCAATAAACAGTGAAAGATCTCTCCACCCCTGGGGCCTTGTGGCTTTTTCTGAAGCTCTTCCCCAGAAATTGCTGCTGTGCTGTGGCCTTGGGCCCCACCTTTCCACTGTAACTGTTTGTTTGTTTGCTTGTTTTTGCCAAAAGCAGATAAAACACATATCAATTTCTTTCTTGAGGTAAAAAAGCAAAGAGATTATCAGAAGTTCACTATTACTTATGTCAGCCATATTCAGAAGGAGACATGAAGTTAAGTCTTCAGCTGGCTGGAAGAGGTTGCTGAAAACCTGAGCATGAAGGAGACATTTCTAATGTCTCTCTCTATGGTGCTGGAGGGAAAAGCAGAGTCTGTGCACTGCTTTCTGTGCTTTCTGCTCAGATCAGCAGCAAGGTTTTAGGGGAAGCAGTGTCTGGTTGATTGAACATGATTGAAGCATATAAACTTCACCCCACTGAAAAAGACATGGAGAAAAAGAGCTGGTAGATAAAGGAAGAGGGGGACAAATTAGGAATGACAACCTCCATTGAGAGGGGGGGCAAAATCACAAGTCAAACCATCTCAGGCATTCGAACATCCCCTTGACAGAATGCCTACCTCTAAACAGGGTTATCTGTCACCGAGAAGTAAAAAGAGCCATCAGCTCCACACGTAGAAGAGCTTTGCCTTCTCTCAGCTACGGGCCATACCTATGGGTCTTGTGACTTGCTGTCCTCTACAGAAGTGTGGGTGTGCCTGGAAACTCTTCAGAGCCATCCCTGACCTAGGACCACAGCAGAAACAATTGCTGTCCTTCATGCAGTAATCTGCATAGATGCCCAGACGAGTTTGAAAACTGTCTATTCACTAACCAGTGTTTGTCTCAGAGCATGGCAAGATGTAGAACCTTAAACAAACGCCCTCTCTTCAAGAAAAGTTGGGGGGTTTTTTTGCTCCAAGTTAAACAGCGTAAAACAAGGAGGATGTAGGTCCTGTCAATCCCCCCGAGTGATTTTTTTTTACCTCCTGGAGGACACAGTAACTGCTGAGACTGCGGAAGTATTATCTTGCTTTCAGAGAGCTCTCTGATGAGGAATTCAGTGCTGTAGCTGTGGCACGGCACGAGACACGTGGTTGGGATGTAAAAAAGTGAAAAATAGGGCCCAAAGAGCTAGAATGTCTGTGATGAAGCTCCTCCTTCAGCAAAATGGGAAGTGTTAAAGCTCTGAATATCAATCAGCACTTCCCACAGGCAGTGGGATTCACTGGCAGGATCTGCCAGTGTCTCTGAGACACTGAATCCTTTCCTTAAATTAAAATTGTGACCAACTAGAGGCAAAGCAAATTACTAAGGTAATCAAAAATGAGTGACATTAGTCTTGTAAAAGAAATCTACAAAGTAAAATTCACTGTAGGATGCACGAAAACTCCATCAGTTCTTTGTTTTATGTAAATGAACCCCTCAAACACTTGCAAATAAGAGAAAATTGTAAAAACGCACCACAGAGTTCAAGTTTACAATTCAATAATAATAGTGTAGAGTATAATAATAATAATGTAATAGCAATAATAATAAACATCCACTGTTTTATTATAAGTACAGATTGTGTCTGATTGAAAGTCATTAAAAACCTATGTAAAAATATGGAATAAAAAAAGCAAGCAGTTTTTGCTCTAGCTGTTTATGTATAGTACACTTAGTTTCTCTAAAACAAGTCAGTGGAGAGAGGGGAGGAACAACAGGAAAATCCAAAACAATAAACAAACCATTTTTAAGACATGTTATAAAACTCCTGAGATTCAATTGTAAGGGCATTTTCTCCTAGAAAGATGACAGCAATTATCTTCCTGCAAAGAAGGAGAGAAAAAGAGGGTCACTCTCCTGCAGTTCAACATACTAGCCGTGATTTTCAATCTTCCTTTTTCTCTGTCCTCAAGAAACACAGTTAAAAGGAAGTGGTGTGGACTACCAGGTGCCACCAGAGGAAAAGGAACACAAATTATCCAGTCTTAGTCAGTTCCAGCGGCACAGAACAAAGCCCCATGGCCATTGAAAGGACATTTAATGTAACGGTTTTGCCCGTGCTTCACCTGTTCACACTCAGGGGCAGATCAGAGCCCGCAAGCTCCTGAATACTTTTAAGGGATGATTGCAGAAAGGATTCACAGAAAAGCAAATGATTCTGGATATCAGGCACATGAACAACTCTTAAACCCCAATCCCATTATCTTATATTTCTGATTTAAACAAGACACAAGTGAAAATCGGAGGATACCAGAGAGATGTGGTTCATCTGGAATTTAAAATGAGAAGCCTGTTTTGAAAGCTAAGACATTTATAAGGTATATATTTCCCAATTTGTTGTCCATCACTTTTTTATATATGCAAAACAATAAACATTTCTCTTGGGCAACAATTCTACAGATTAGTATAGACAGAAAGAATTTTTTCAAATATTCAGCCTTGGTTTTCCATTTCCTATAATTATCCCAGGATTCTAAGCTATACCCTAATTATACCCTAGGTATATAATTAATACCCTAGGTACTAGCCTAAAATAATCCTCTCTATCCTTGCTGCCTGCACCCATCTAATTCTCCTGGGAAGAAAAAATGTTAATAAAATGGATGAACTATTGTCATTTTTTCCCCAAAGCTTTAATAGAAAAGGGAGGACAGCTGAAGGTCAAATGAAGATTCTTACAAATTCCAGCATCTTTTTACACAACTCTTACCTTTTTCTCCAAGCTTTTGTAAGCTGTAGGCCTTTTTCTCCCAGTTCTCACTGCCTTCAATATGAGTACTACTGAACATAGTCTTGTGTTTATACTTTACTATTATGAAAAAAAGCATTTGCCCTGTGGGCAACTTTACAGCAGAGATGCTACTCAGAAGCCAGAGAGATCCCATATGAACCATCTGTTTCTGTCCTCTGGATCTCAAGGGAGTGTGAATAGACAGTTTTTTTCTGAATATGCTATGGTCCAGTATGTGGAGTAAGTTTCCTACAAGAGACTTTTGTACCTCTCTAGCCAGCCAGGTGTTATCTGCAGCTGTAAATAGGGAGAAATGTGGAGTACAGGCTGGAATGTTGTCCTACTAAAGCAGATAGATGAAAACCTTCCTTGTTCTTCTTCTTTTTTTCATTTGGTCAATCAGCTCTGCAAGATATGACATTGACACATTGATCAGCTTCCAGAACAGCTTGTGAAACAATCGTTTACTTTTGACCAGTCTCAATTATATCTTATCTATACTAGGTCACACAGTCTATCAAACATATAACTTAAAATAATGGCAATGGTAATTTGGAACTGGCAAATGCAATGTTACGAAAGGTTAAATTTAAATTTCCCTGGGGTCAAAGGTATTTAAGGATAATCTAGGCACTGGTTTGAAATACAGCATTGTTAGCTACCAGATGAAAATGATTTTTCTTGCAGCAATTACCATGGTAGTCCCAGAAGGGGTTTATTATGTTAAAACAGCACTGAGACTCCAGAACTGTTCACAGGCAGGTTTTTAGGCTGCTTTGGAGGGCCTGCTGTTTGCTTTTGTTGGCAAGCATGACCTGTATGTTTATTTTATTCCTTCTTTACTTCACATGGTGAATTTTGTTCTCTGCGTGTATGAGAGGATTACAAGCAATAGATGTTAAAGTTTCTGTTTACCTACAAGGCATGTACAAACAGAGGGCCTGATCCAAACCCCGTTATCATCAGTGGAAAGTTGAGTCATCATCTCTGAAAGTCTAGTCGCCTTTTTCAAGGTACCAAATACAAATATATGTTCTTCAAGCACCATGCTTGAAAATTTAAAATATATTCTTTAGGAGGGTAAAAAAGAGGAAACTATCTTTTCTTTTATTTCCCCCTAGTTGGTGGGTACTTTTTTTTAAGGGCAACTTCCTGTTTGACTGAACTAGAGTTTTAAACTTATATGTCATCAAAGATTATACCAGAGCTGTGTCTAGATACCAGTTTTCCCTGGAAGGATTTATGAAGCTGTTCTTTCAGTGACTCCTAGCAGTGTGAAAGACAATTCTCTGACGCACTCACCCTTATAGTGTGTGTAGTGCTCATAATGTGTATTTTTTGGTGAACATAAAGAACGCAGAACAATGTCAGCGTCTCATTTGCCAAGAAAAGAAGTAAGAGAAAGCCATACAAGAAGAGGGTCAGCCCAACAGCAAGGATGGAAAAGAAGCACACTCTATCATACATGCTATACAGCATGGAAATAAGTCTTCACATGATGCATAGGAGATCTCATCACATTCCCCTCCAGGGAGTCAGCAGGAGGTAAGGAGCAAAACAGCCTTTGTGTAACACATGAGCACATCCTGTAAAGAGCATATATAGATGGTGAATCTCTCAAAAAACTGATACTTAGCATGCTAAGCAAACAAACAAGCAGCTGAATACATGTAAATTAGATGAATGGCTTGGGTATAGGAGACAGGAACCTCATAAGTCAAATGATTCCCAGCTTCCAGAAGGATTTGCATATAGCATAAGGAGGGACCTTCTGCAGATGCAGGTTTGCTAGCAGGGTGTGTGTCTGGGGAGCTGCACCTTTGTGGAACTGGCTGATTGGAAGAACAAATTAATAGTCTGGGAAAAAAAATCCACTTTCAAAACTTCAAAATGCAAGTGCCTGGATACAGTGTGTTCATTTTCTTACCCTGTAGGTTGCACTTTTCTGGTTGAAGCACCTTGTTTTCCTGTTCAGATACTTTAAGTCAGCAATCACACAGTATTTCCTACCAGTGGGAGCTATGAGAAAGAGACAATTCCTTTGGTTGGGCACTGGAATGGGATGCAGTCGCCCAATAATTGCTTGCCTCTGTTGCGCATTGATTAAACAAGAAAAAATTCCAAGTTGTTTGTAAGGTCTTCAGAGTAAGAATTGCCCCTAACGTTTGTCAGCACAAGGCCTAGCATGCTAGATGACGTGCCTGCTATGTGACTCCGCTCTGCAGACAGAAATAATAACCTTCAGGAGGAGGGCTCTCTCACTGTACTCTTCTTTTCACAGAGTACTGAGTTTTACTCTGTTGATGCTGAGTCAAAAACATGCACTTTTCTTCCATATTCATTACTGTGCTATTTGGAAGGCTCAAGGACGTGAAGCGAACTTTAAGCTGAGAAGATGTTAACAGAATGTAGACATGAAAATCAGTGTTTCTGCCTCCATCTGTTTCTTGGGTCTCAAAAAACACAAGTGCCTCTGTAGCACAGTCAGTACAGTGACAACTTCTGGGCCCAGTGGGCAGACATTTTTCGCATCCTTTTTTTCAGAAAGACTGCCAATACTAAAACCTTGTCACTGCCATTTGTAGTACGCTTTTAATTTAACACATCAAGATAAAATTGTTTCAGCCCACTGCCCAGCACTTGCCACCATGACTACTGATCTGAAGCAATATTCTCAAGCATACAGAAAACGGGTGACAGAGCCTGCAAAATGAAAAACAAAAAGAGAAAAAAAGAAAAACCAGAGCAGATTACATTAGAGGTCTAACTCAACTTAGTGAGCTAGACACTATGACCCCAGTCTTTTGGTCTTTCACATGCTCATTTGATAACCAGGATAGATAACACAGCTGCAGCATGGACAGAAAAGGAGGGAAGGAAGATTGAGAAGGTGGATGTACAGCTGTTAGGGAGCCATGGTGTTGTGTCAATAACCTAGTAACCTCAAATTTCCATCCTTGCATAGATCAGTACCTGTTACAAAGAAATGTCCATATCTGAAAACTAATGTACTGCTTTTTTGCAGGATGTTCTCTGGAGACTTGGAAGCAATCCTGCTGAACTAAGGGACTTCCTCCTTACTCCTCTATCTGATCTGGTTTGCACTGCTGAGAAGTCCTTCAGATACTTGAGTATACAGTCTCACTATCATGTTGAGATGTTGTCCATTTGGGCTGTCTTCTGGCACTGTGCCACCTCCACCATGCAGAAGGCCTGATAAAAGTGAGAAATGTAATTTGGTTTAGAGAAGGCTCCGAGTTTTTTTGCCAGACCTGCCACCATCACAATTTAGGTCAGCCTGAAATTTGCTCTAAATTGTCATAAAAACTGTCTGGGACTGAAGCTGTAGTGTCAAGTTAGCAGTGATTTTACTACTACTCACCTCTGTTCTACTGAGGTATCATCACAGGGTGGACAGAGGAACCAGAGTGGACATGCAATTTATTACCAGACAAGACAGATGAAGAACAGTTTATAACTTACCAAGTGGGTTCTGCACAATCCCTTGATCTGTGTTACCCACTCTATTGCTAACACCTGTGCAATGCTCAATAAAACACTCCCACAAGCCCTTTTTGGTATCTCCAACGTACAGTCTGTTATATTTCCCGTCGATGATGCAGTGCATAACTCATTTAGAGGGGCATGTGAAGTGTTCATGAATGACAAATTAAGATTTAGTTCAAACATCCCTGATGGGGTCTTGGTGCATTTTACTAGGTTTATAGATCTGTTTCCTGGGAATGTACCTTATAAAGTTGCATTTGTGGGTTGTTTATTCAATGAACTAAGTGATCCATTATGTTTTTGTCACTGTTTTAGACATGAATGGAAGGTAGGGAAATGAGTGCTGTAAACACCTCTTCTTTCCATTTTTCACAAGAGTGAAAGTAGAAGTACAGCAAACGGAATAATCTTTTCAGGATTGCAAACTGAAGCAGAAGAACACATAGTCGAGACTATTTAATTGTGTCCTACTTCTTCCATCCTGGGCATTTAGAGAAAAAAAAATTTTTTCTAAAAATCTTTGGTTGATGAAATGTGGTGTGGGAAAATGGAGCACTTAATTTTGAATGGAGAAAAATTAGTTTTAGTTTTAGTTATTCCAGAGGTTGTGAATGATGATTGGAAGAAAAGATTATCCCTCCATCCCTTTCTTTGAGCAATTCTCTGGAATTTCTGTTGCGGTCCAGTGTGGAAACTGGTTTAGTGTTTCCAGACCAGAGGGCAAAATGAACTGTCTCTCTCATAAAAGAATCCCATTCTTGATAAACTTGATAATGTGCCTCTGGCTTCTGTAAGCATCGAAATCTTCTGATTTTCCTCTATTGCTAGCTAATTTTTTGCTAGTATTAAATATCAGAGTTCCTAAACAGTACAGTGGGAAATTAGATTTAGTTTGCAATGTCATTTCGAATGTTTGGTGTTTTTTTAATCAGAATGTCATGCACCTCTGTTAGAGGCCACCAAATGCAACTCTTATGATTTCACTCACAGGCTAGCTATCAAATAATTCTTTAAACCAGAAAAAAAGAAAAGATTTCTTGAAAGTTCTCAGCTCCAGAGAGGCCAGAATAATTTGTGGAATTCCAGAAGAAGCTGAGGACAAGATCCATGTTCTTTCACCATTGCTGTGTACCACGTTTCTAAAGAAAAATGCTGTATTAGGATCTATTTTCCACGGATGGCCTCAAGGATTTGAAAATCCTTTACAAAGTCATTTTCTTTGGAAAAATAGAGAAAGACAAAACTTTCTAGGCTCCTTCTTGCCCCACTGAAGGGTAAACACTTACTCTTGAGTGCTGTGGGAATAAATGTGCCTATGTTTGCAGCACAGGCTGCAATAGCACTGGGATTGCTCTGAAGGTTGTGTATTTCACATACACTCTGCACTTCAGGCTTGGCAAGATCCAATCATTTTCCCTACTTCCCTTTCCAGTACAGACACAAAATATTCATTGATGTGGGTAAAGATGTGTCAGGAGGCAATGTGTTCATTCCCTCTGCCACAGGGAGTTGTTCTGCAAAGTTGTTAGTCTCTGGTAGCTTAGCTGATTCCTTTCCCTGTGTGTTGCAGGAGCATCCAGAAAAGCTTACAAGATACTTAGGGTAAAACCCTTTCCATTTGCAGCATAATCATGTCTGGCTCAGGAAAATTCACTGGATTTAATGTGGTAAAAAAGAAACTTCCTCTTCTGAGCTCTCACTCTCTCTCAAAACAGATTGATCAATAGAGCAACACAGTAAGAGCGAAGACCTGTTTTCAAAGAGGAAAATATCTTGTGAATAAGCCACTGGCCTGAAACTCAAGAAAATGTCTTTGCTTATCACATGTTTGCTGACAGAGAATCCTTGCAAAATGCTGGATTTCCAAGAACAGATTGCTGAACTCCTACTTTCATCTCAGGAAAACTGCAGCCAATAAATCATAAAACCAGAATTACAGAGACTTTGTTTTGGGGTAAAATCAAAACTAGAATTAAACATTCCACTTTCAGAAGATAAACCTCTAATCCTGGACTATAGAGCCAGTGAGCCACAGCCAATAAATGAATTTTGCCACTCAAAATAAAGGGCAAATTATTTGGCCCTGTTGAGCTGTCAGATTTTTTCCCTTTTATTCACTGTTCCCGTAGAGCCCAGATCCAGAGGGGGCTGTGGTCAGATTTTTCTCATATTCTGTTTATTCTCCTCCAAGCTTCTTACAGTTTAAGGCATCCTCAGGATGAATGCTTAAGAGCAAAACTTTACTCTTTGCTATTGATGAAATTCAAGGGTCAGGTGGCACCAGTCTCATTCGAGACAGTATTGGAATGAAGCATTTTGAAACACCGTGTGCTTCAAATCCTTTCTGCTTCTTGTTAAAAGAAAGGTGAAGGACAACAACACTAAGAAGACAAAGGACATAGAAGCCTGTATTTACATAATTTACTATTTACATAACTTGGAATTTGAATTTGGTCTGCAGTCAGGAAGGATTTTTTTCCCGATGTAAGATTGTTGCAGAATTGGGAGGAATTTTGCTTTCCTGGTAGTAAGATATAGTTTTTTCCAGAGGTATGTCTTTTAAGAAATGCACTCATAGCTGGCCGGTGTACTGGTGATATACCTGTCCTCTCCTGATCCCCCTTTGTGACACATTACAATTTTGTGGATGTTGCCTTTAAATAAGTGTAGAGAATGTAGGGAAAGACGTTGCAGGTTGTGAAACATAAAATGGGTGTTCTGTGACCACTCCCCAGACAAAATGTCTCCCAGAGGTTCCTGTGACTATGGGGGAATTACGTCCAACATTCCTATGCAGCCTTTAAAAAGAAATTTTCAAATTTAAATATTACTTTGTTTTCCATAATTGCAGCAGACAGCTGTGATCAACATTCAAGTAGACCAAAGAAAAAGATCTCTCAGTCTTAACATTTTTCCTAACAAGTTAACTATCTGTGGCAAATTTCAGATATATGCTACTTCAGTCCTTTCTATTAGAATTCATTCCATGCTGTGGATTTTAAACTTGTGCTGTCAAATTTAGTCATATTGTATTTTACAAGAGATTTGGTGCTTGTTTGCTTCATTCTTAAGTTAGACTCATTCATTCTTGGGGATAGCCTCTTCCATCAAAAAAGGAAAGGAGTGTGAACTTTTTGTAGTAAGGGTCTCTTAGGCATCACTTTGAAGACAGATGCAGCAAGAAATTTAAAATTACATAGAAAAAAAAAAAAGATTCTTTGATGGTTCTTCTTAATAAACCAAAAGGGCTTGGTTCCAAGCCTGCAAGAACTCAAGTTTTGAAAGGTTTGTATTTTGAGCTTTCTGTGTTCCAATCCCTCACAAACATGGAGCCCAGAGTGATGATCCACTGCAAAATACTCATTTCTGGGGACATGAAAGATAGGTGCCTCTGATGAGAATTGTATGAAACCCGAAAACCTTTCCTCCAGTGGAGTGATTGCTTAATATCCTACTAAATTATACTCCTGCCTCTGAGTACGACTATTAGAAGTGATCCTTAAAGATATTTGGAGACTGCGGTTTACGTGTAAGGCAAACAGATTGCATTTGTAACATTTAACACACAATAACGATAATAAAACACACTGACGTGGGTTTTCACTGTAAACAGTCTCTTCTGAAGATAGAGCCAGTGAAATGTTTTGAGAACTTTGACATTTATAGCTGTATTTATAATCTCTTTTGGATCATTTCCTCATGGAATCACATGTTTGTGTATTTTAAATTCTCTGGAGAAATAAAAATGTTTAAACAAAATAATGATGTGATAGGCACTTTATGAGGGCTTGTACAACACATGCACACGTACAAGCAAGGCTGGGTTTGTTCTGAAGTCAGTGAGTGGGAGTTTTGGAAGTGGATATCAAGGAGAGAGCCTCTTCACTGGAATGATTAAAAAGAGTGGAAAAAAACAAGTATACCCAGGCCTGCCACAGAAGATGGGACTTGCTGCCTGAGAAGTAACATGGCAGTTGTTACTCTTGCTGTACCAATATGAAAAAGAGGTAAAGAGAAAGGAGATACACTTATGTTCATATGCATACATATGCCTCGACATGTGTAAATGAATTCACACTGGCACACATCACATAGGCACTTGTATTAGTGCGTAATTCACAGTAGATAATTTATTTGCCAGTCTTTCTACTAATGGCACATACGTGAGCAGACTGCTTTTTTCTAAATGTGACTCTCATATTGCAGAATAAGAGGAGGCTTTTACTGTACAGTGAGAGCACAGGTATTTACTGTGAATATTTGACACCGGATGTTCAAATTCTGGTTGTGTGTGTTTCCATACAAATCACATGGTTTTTTTCCTGTTTCTACATCAATGCCACAATATTAAAAAGTAAAAAGTAAAAATATTTGTTTCATAGGAAAAAAAAAAGTGAGAACTATTTCCAAAGGGAAAGTACAGATGAATAGAATTAGACTTGTATAAGTTGAGTATATTTTTCCTGGGCAACCCAACCTTACTTAAGGCATCATTCAGCTACATGGTTAGCTTGTCACCCATATTCCCTAGCCCACAAGAAAGAAATTAGTCATTACAGCAGGGGACAGAGAAGCTGTCTGCCCAAATTCAAGAAGAAAAAGGCCTGGGAGGCCCGTGCCAGTATTGCCTTCAGCATAGCTATGTCTTAACAACGCAGACCCGTGTCGCCTGTAGAGTCTGGTGGAGGGGGATTGAATGCCACATTCCAAGAGCAATCACATATCTCAGTTCTTCCAAAGTGCTAAAAAACTGTATAAGCACAGAGAAGCAAGTTCATTTTTAAACTCAAGAAAACGCTCACCCAGAATGTTTTACAATGCTCAGTTTAGCTTTCTCTTCTATTTTTTTCGTATTCAAACAGTATCACAAGCATGTCAGGAGTGTTTCTAAAAAGAAGAGAAGATACAAAGAGCTTGTGAGCCCTGGAAATTTTTTTCTATGTCAGCTTCAAAATTCTCACCAAAGCTGTGTAAGAAGCTTGCTAGAGCAGCACCAGATGCTCAAGTGTCTTCACTAGTTGGAAAATGATAGCAATTCAGGAGCTACACATAGCTCCCATTGAAGTCAGTGATATCAGATTCCTACTGATATAAGGAGTCACTGGATGAAACCCCATCTTTGTTAAATAATTTTCCCTGTCTACCAACTAAAGAAAAAAAAAAAAAGCAGATAAGGTGGAAAATAGAGGCTGTTCCAGAAGGAATACTGAGTTTTTCAAGTCTAATAGATGCTCTTGTAATACAGACCTTTTCTTCTGGGGATTTCACAATACTTGGAAAGACAGAACTGTTTGCAACTCTTCCCTGAAAAATTAAAAACTCAACTGTTCTCTCAAATGTTGATTTTTGTTCCTGTTCCTAGCAGCAAATACATATTTTTTTTTGTAGTATCTAGTGAAACCTAGGAAAACCTCATAGAGCAGAGGAAAAGCACACAGGTTCTGGGACAAAACATGTCATTATTTAGCATATTACTGCCCAAATATGTCTTAAAAGACAAGAATTGCTTTAGCCCTGGCGTGGATGAAGAAGAATTGTCACTAAGAAGTAGTTCAAGGGATGGAATGACTTAAGCAGAGATCTCCAGGGAAGGGAAGAGAAAGCAGAGGGTAGAATTCTAGCATATAAAGCTCATGTAAATAAAGCACTGACCTTTACTTCTGACACTCTGTTTCAAGTCCAGCCTTCTCTCCTAAGCAGAAGTAGACAAAGGTTGGTAGAGAGGTTTATTCCCCTGGGACCTGTGTTAGGCCCATCAGACATCCCAAGGGAAATTATTTGAAAGGTCACAACATAGCTGCTGGCTATCTTTTAGCTGTGGAAGGGCCTCCAAACTTCATTTATTTATAGAGTCCTCCTGATGATTGAAAACTATCATTTGTTGTTGTTTTGACCTCTTAACAAGTACTCATCTGGGTTCCAGAGCGTTTAAAGACTAGGGAATTCCATACTGAGCTAGAATGAGCAAGAAGATACCTTTTGGCAATTGCTTGTCAGCTATATCATGCTAGGCAACTTTTTACAGTCTGTAAAATGAAATCATGTTCCTCCTCTAAACTACTTTGCTGCCCCACTACATGTATTCAGTTAGTGAAGTTCTCAGTTACTCCTCAGAAAATAGACCCAGAATTTTATAACAGATTAGAAAATCCCACTGTAGTTCTCAGAAAACTGTCGGAACTGTAATTGTGTAAACAATGTCTAGGAAAGAAAAATAATTCCTGTGACTCATGGAGACTGAGATATTTAATATTTTTAGATGGCACACCACAGGCTTTAAAGAAGCCTACATACACCACTATCCACTAAAAAGGTATTTTCTGAATTCTTTTCTCCTTCTCACCGTGCACTAGATTTCTTTTTCCCTCATGTATTTTCTCTCTTACCATTCTTTCTCCCATTGCATTCATTTTCCTACATCCTTCTTTTTCTTCTCCTTATCTGTTCATCCACACCAAGGATCTGCCACAATAAATTTCATCTTTTTGGCAGAGAGTGTGCAGTAGGATAAAAGAAGATGTGTTCCTTTGTTTTTCTTCTGGCCAGATCTACATGTGCTGAGTGACTCAGAGATCAAAACCCCAAAACACTTTCTATAAGCCACTAAACAGTATGGAGTTTTTATTAGAGATGTAAAATGTCTCAGTATTACAAACTCAATTCTCCAACCCCATCTTTGACCAGAAGAAAATATCCCAACCTTTTTTAACTAGAATATATCTACTTAAGTGTATCATAAATGACTGAACTAAGTGAATCAATAAGCAAGGGGGGTTTTCATTTATGGATAGAAAGAACTAATCGGTAGTAATATGATTGTTCTCTGTAGAAAATGGGTAAGGTATAGAGTGCTGCTGTGGAGACATAGGCAGCATTAGTCACTGTCAATATTCTCAGAGAGTTCTACCCATTGTGATGAAGCTTTATAAATCTTTGTCATGTCTTCAGTGCAATAGACACACAAATCTACTTACAGTTCAGGTAACATATTAACATAAATAGCCAAGTACCAAATAGGATATCTGACAATTTCCTTTCAGGGATGGTAGTTAGATTATTAGGTGATATTGTGCTGTATTATCTTCTGTTTTTTTATTCAATGATCAGTGTATACAAGGAAGAAAAGCAGATTTAAGAGATACTAGCAGGTGGCATTAGTAGTAGATTGAACAGTAAAACAATATGCATCATTTAAATATGAAGATCATGTCTCCCATTTATTAGAGGTGCTACTCACCTGAATCCTTTCTAAATGTTATTCAAATAACATGGTTTTTCCTTAAAGATGTTTCTTGTATCCAAGCTGATCATACTCTTATGAGATAATTCTGGGTCTGATCCTCTCTAGTTGCCAACTGAAACAAACCTATTGACATTACATAAATTCACACTAACTGATGCTTTGGTCCCTTCTCATCCAGGGCTTGGATGCAGTTGTCTCACTTATTGCTACACCAATCTTGTCAACGTCTAGGAATGGATGCCCAAGAGGAATAGGAAAATAACTGATCTGGTCTAAGCTATTTTTTGAGTCATATTGCAGAATGATTAGATTTAGTTTTAATTAGTAACACGCACAAGTGCTGTAAAAGTCCACCTACAGTGTCAGTTAAGGGTTGAGACTGGCCCCTGTTTTACATTGACATGTTGATAGGCTAGTATTAGCTCTTTCTCTCTCCTCTCTCCAGCTCTTGTCTTTTCAGGCAATGCTACTCACACCTTATTCGTCATGAAATGTCATCAATGGGGCACTTGCCACTATGAAAAGAAGATGAGCAAGTAAGTCAATAAATTCTTTTCAGAGTATACTAAGTGTCTGGCCCCATCTGTCAACAGCACACAGTGAGTGTGTTTCTGAGTTCCTGTTTGCTGTAAAATATTATTTTAGCAGATGTTCCCAGAGGCAGAAGGATTTGATCCACTGTCCCAACAGGTCTGGGATAAAGACATACAATGATGAAGAGACAAGAGCTAAGAAAAGTAAATCTAGGTAGACAGGGTGATTGCTTTCTGGGAGGGGGGAGAACAAGTAAAAACAAAACAACAAACAAACAAAAAAAACACCCCACTCCTTAAATATTTCATGCATTATGATCCTTTAATATTTGAGGCCAGTGTATCAGGAAGCAACTATTTGACTCAGGACTTGAATAAGATGCAGTGATAAATAACCAGAGTAACTGCACAGTGAATACATCAAACTGTGTGCATGCAGAAGAGATACAGAGAGAAAAAAAAAGTATGTTTGTACAATTATACTTATGCCCAAAAGTAATTATTGAGTGGCCTGCACTCTGGTCTGGAGGACAAAAATAATCATGTATTTTCCCATAAAAATAACAAGGTAATTACTATGTAAACACTATGTCTCTACATGGCAATTACTGCAGGCCAGGTTTTGCTCCCCCTATTCATACTGACTGCTGCTACCAGGTGAACTGGCCCCCACCTCCTTGTACCACAGCTACTATTTGGAAACTGTGTACTGAGTATGAGTAAAGGTGACAGCCTTGTGTAATTAAATGGTCAGTGAACAATTACTGTGTGAGTAAGCATAATGGAGCACTGCAAAAGGATCTCTAAGCAGAGGACCAAACATATTTAAATACTGCATTATTAGAGTCAACCTGTCCTGCTTCCATTGTCAGTAAAGAGATTTCCTTGCACCATTTTTTTGTTCTGTTTCTATGTCCCTTTTAAACAATTCTTGGGTTAAAGAGTAGAACCATAACAAAACCACAGAAGCTAAAGGTGCATGAGAAGGGGTACATTAATCTCTTCACAACTCTGCTGAACAGGTGCATGTATGCTGGTGGAGTCATCTCTGAGCTCAAGCCAGGCCTGTGCCAGGAGCAGGAGGAGCACTAGCCAGCAGAGGTGGGTGGCATGCAAAATTTTGAATTCCAGACTGATTTCTGAAAGCTGTTCCAACTGCTATGTGTCTTGGTTACCCAGCCAGAAGATCAGAATATGTTTATTTTCTTTTTTGTCTGGGATGCTATGAGAGTGAAATCCATTGCTTAAACATCAAGCAGTGAGGACCTGCAGGGACAAGGATGCCATCCATAGAAAGATTTTTCCTCCTCCTCAGTGAGCTTCGTATGTATTCCTTTGAGCTTTTCAACGCTTGTGTAAACTGTGCCTCTGTTTTTATTTGATTGCATTTGAGGATCTCAAAGCACTGTGAGAACTCTAATGATCTTGGTGATACTGTTCCTGCTCTTGTTAAAATCAATAGCAACACACCCTTTGATATTAGTAGCAACACAGTCATGCCACAGGCTTTATAATATGTTGAGGAGGAAGGTATATATCTCATGCTTTTTCCAGTCAAAAAAATAACATGTTTTTCCTTAGGAGCAACAGGAATGGAGAAGCTTCTTGAAGATTGATTATGTTGCTACCGAAGCAAGCAGAATTGTACCTCTTGATAACAGTGGTATGCCTGAATCACCACTCTCTACTCCCTGTGCTGGGGTATGCAACAGTGGTCAGTTGTTACAGAAGATAAAATGAAGAACCAATAGGCCAACAATTTCTTAGTATAGAACTGAGACATTATAGTGTCTAATTGACAAACTGTCTTAAAGGGTGTTCATGTTTTCTGAAGCATTCTGTCACAAGACTGTTGTCAGGCTTATTATAAATGTGACCCACCAGCATCTAATTGGTATTCCAATATCTTTAAGCTGTGACCTAGAAAGAAAGAGCAGAGCAGAAGAAAGCAGTAAAAAAAAAAAAATCTTGTCCTGGTCCTAGAGTGGTAGGGCAAATGCCTGTTCCTATACTGTACATACATAAACAGCTCTTTCTCAGCTGCTATTTAATGTTGCTATACCTTTGATTGCAATTACATTGAATCACATTGCAACAAATCTTTGTAATGCCAATCCCATCTTTCCACCTCATTGACAGCTCTGGAGATGCATCTGAAATTCATAGTAGCCTCATAGCCTATGGCAAGAGAAATCCATGCTGCTAAAATTTTATTTTAGAATTCAAGCTGGTTTCTCTCAGCCTAGGATGCTCTGGTTTTAATCTTTTGCTGCCTAGCACAGTGTATCAAAATAACCAGCCAATATTGTTAAACTGTCAGGGGTCTTCACTGCTGCTGAATTTTACCAGTATAAATAAATATTGCAACTTAAGGAAAAAAACATCCCTCTGGACAGAATTTTTAACATTAATAGAATTAAGAGGAGAGTGAAATTGTATATAAACTTCAACTTGATAACAGCCTTCTCCTTTCCTTTTTCCTCTTTTTTCTTTTTTTTTTTTTTTTTTACAGAAAGAAAAGGCTTGAGTGGAATATTCAGGCTGATTTACTGCTCAGGCTGATAGGGACTCCAGGCTGGATCCCAAAATTTGAACACCGTTCAAAGGGAGAGATATTTAAAAATCCCAGAAAAAGAGATATTTCCAAATTAATGGCATTGCCCAAATGCCTTGGCTCCTTGCACCCCACCAGGAAGGTTTATTATTTTCTGGTAAAATGTTGCTTGAATGGGGAGTGGTAGTCAGTGATGCGTCAGTGCTGCTCTTTGAAGACATTAAAAAGCTGAATGCACAACAAAGAACAGATGTTCCAGCATGCTTTATTTATGCACCCATCAGCAATCTTCCAATGACCACAAAACACAAGCTTTTTTTTTTTTTCCTTTTTACTCCTCACAATATTATTTTCTGATCAACTCACACTCTGTTTTTCCTCCAGCTGAAGTCTTACGTGAATTGGGGGGGGTGTGTGTGTGCGTGCACGCGTTTGTGTGCGGGTGTGTGCCTGTGTGTGTGCGTGTGCCTGTGCATGAGCGTGTGTGTGTTCTTGAAAGTCTGCTTCCATCAAAAGCAGCCTTCTATTGAACTGTCGAACAGGTGTGGATTCTGCAATTAGATCACATTTCAGAGAGAGAGAGACACTGAGGGTAATAATGGCGGTGAATTCTTCATAGTCAGATGCAGCACCATAGCGACCAGTAACAATGAAGAATAATAGGTATTAGTATTAGGGTGATTATTTTTAGTTTATAGAATCATTTGATTGAATACTGCCATAAGGCACCGTTAACGTGTGCACAGCGCTTGCCAGCTGTAGAGCAAACTTGTTTTACTGGCACTTATCTGAAATTCTCATCTCTCCCCCACCCTCTCTGCTCACAATTGGAATGAAAGTAGCGATTAGGAAGTGAGATGTAATGCAGATTAAATGTTATGATGGACTAAGATCCTGATAGGTTATTAAAACTCACTTGCAGTTGGTGTTTTAAAGGCATAGTGTTTGCCTTTTTTTTCTACCGGTCTACATCTTTTGGAGATGAAACAAAGGGAACATTTTAAAAATCCACTCATAATCAGGAGGCTTTTTAATAGTGAGTTTCCAAATTTATGACCTTCCTCTGTGTGTTTTACACCTGTGTGTTGTAAATATATATTAAGTATGGAGCAACTGTGTTACCAGTAACCATGGACCTGATTTAAACAGAGCTAAGGCCTCTGCACTGCAGTGGGCCAGATCCTCAGCTGATGTAACCTGGCATCTCTCCACCGAACTCAGAGGTGCTACATAAAGTTGCACCAACAGAGGATGGTGCAGCAAGGGGAGAATGACAGCCTTAATTTGGAATTTCCCTGCATCTGTTGGTATAAATCAGAGGCCTAACATTATTGTCACATAATAGTCTGGTGTAGCAGAGGTGCCGTGAATTTTTAAACATAGAGAGAACTGTTGATCTATTGTTCCTCTCCCAGCCTCCTCCCTCTCTACTTTTGGCTGGCATTGTAAGGAAACAAGAATATTGCAGCATTGGACAGCATGGAAAATTCTGATCTTTATTCTTAATAGATCTTGATATAGATAATTTGTTTTCTCCTTAGGCACAGAACTCGGTTGTTTAGAGACCCTCAGAAGAAACACAGTTCTTCCTTTGATGTCACCTGACATCATAAATATGCCATTATTCCTTCTGCAATAATAATTGCTATTAACAGTAGTAGGAGTACTTTATAATATCAAAAAACCATGATCATGGCTTCATCAGAGAGGTGAATGTCGTAATCTATTTCTTGTAGACTAAGTAAATAAAGACTGTCTCACTCGAAGACTTAGCATGCACTATGCAAATACCACATTCCAATTTCAGTTCTCTTTTGCTGATAATTAGAATTATTTTTAAAAAAACATTAAAATTATTTTTTCAAAATGCCTTCAGTGTTAGATCGTGGTTGTTTTATTTGCATTTGAGCCAAGGAAACAGGAAGGGTGTTATTACTTTTTCCCTTGACGTTGTGACAGTGTCTATGCAGATGTTGCAATACCAACTTTTCTGTATGATTCTGAATTGCAATCATACTGTGCATTTATTCATCTGATTGAATACTGCCACAAGGCACAGCTAATGTATGTTAGCAGTGCACAGTATGCATAGCCTAGTGCTCTTACTTCACAAAAATGCTAGCAAATGCAACAGTGGGTACAAACCAAAAACCACGCACTGAATTTTGGCAGAGGTTGGCGCAAAAACACCTCCAAAAGTTACATCCTGTGATGTAAATCTCAGTATGCCTTACACAAGTCACAAAAACAGCAACGGGAATCTGTAGCGTATGTATGCACACATAGTGCGCACTGACACTGTAATAAAACCACTATTGAAAATAGTATTTCACATGTGTCTTAGTTTATTTCTGAATGCAAACCGTTCAGGTTTTTTTTCTGTTAATATTTTCTCAGGTTTTTGTTTCAGTGTTTGGGTTGATGGTTTGAAAAGCACAGTGCTAACTCCGCTACATTTTTTTTTCTTTACGCTCCTCAAAAATATGCTATAGTAATTTAATATGCTTTAAAATTTCAATGCTGATGAGGAGTTGCATGCCATTTTTTAGCCCAGTGAACAAAAGGCTTACTGAGTCACACATAGCCTATTCAAATAGGAAATGCAGATGCCTGCTAATTTATCTTCTCACATAAATTCCCTTTACCAATCCCTACAAGAAATGCCCCCATGTCTTTGTAGTACTGCAACCAGAACGGATGCTGTCACTCAGGGGGGACATGTGACCATTAGTGCCACCACCTTGGGGAGCTCTTTAGCATACTGTCCTCCACTGCTGTAATTAAAACTAACAAGAGCAGTCTACAAAGGAAAATAAGAAAATGCAAAAGCAGAAACCTACATATTACAGCTTGCAGCAAGCTGGAGAAAGTAAGTTGGGGAAACATTCCTGTGCATTCCCAATATGCAGAGGAAAGCCAGATTTCTACAGAGGTTACCAGTGAGGAGAAAAATAAATACACAGACAAGACAGACCACTCATTACCTAGGAAGATTATTCCCAAACCATTAGTTTAAGAACACATTGGCTAGAGAAAAATATCCATTTCTTAAAGGAAAAGGAGAGGAGTGCTTTTGCACTGGGAGGAATAAATAGAATCAAAATTCCAATTTTTCTTCCCTTCTGTCAAAGGGGGATGCTAAAGAAGAAATTAGATATTAGAACTAGGGTGGGACACTTTCCCCAGGGAACAGTTTAGCCACCAAATATACAGTTTGAGGTTGACCACAGCTACCCACATATTTATTTTAAATTCAATGAATAGTTTCAGTTATAAAAAGACTCAAAAATAGAAGATGAAGTAAAAGCTTTTAAGATATGGTGTTTTAAAAAGCAATATTGTGCAGTTCTGCTTGGAACATTTTGCTTTGAAATTTAGCAAATGGATCAAAAAATGCATAAAATAAAGGGAAAATTTATCTTGGATTAAAATGAAGCATTTTTTATTTTATAATTCATACTTTATAATTTATACTTCATACTTCAACAAAGGGAGAATACATCTGCATCTGGTCAACTGGAAATAGATTTTTACTCCTGGTTTTGCCACTCAGCCTCTGAATCAAAACTCAATACTTTGGTTATGATTTGACTTAAAGGCACATGCCTGATGCAGCAGATAGACTTTCAGAAATGCCCAGCTCCCAGATGTCTTTGACTAAGTGGTTATGGCTTCACCTTTCAAAGCAAAGGATGGATGCAAGAGTTGATGGGCATGGGAAAACAAGTGGCTGATTGTGTTTGCCCAGCTTAAGAACCGCCCAATTCCACTGCCATGGTGCGGAAGATCTGCAAGGTTGGAAAGCAGCAATGGAGCAAGAAGCTTCTGAAAGCTACAGTTCTGCTTAGTTAAAACTTCTATTTCCACCCTATTCTGTCAAAATGCCTTTGGGATTTGGCAGAGGCACAGTGGTTATGGGATTAGCAG
Organism: Ploceus nigricollis; assembly: GCA_013399945.1. Taxonomy (NCBI): domain Eukaryota; kingdom Metazoa; phylum Chordata; class Aves; order Passeriformes; family Ploceidae; genus Ploceus; species Ploceus nigricollis. The sequence continues at coordinate 638,186 of VXBC01007998.1, forward strand.
GGAGCACCTTTGAGAAATTGTGTTTTATATAGAACTGGTGATATTTCTCCTCAAGTGACAGGACACCTAACCCCCATATCTTCTTGTAGACCTAGATATCACTGTGGTTTTTCTCCACAGTCTGATATATAAAAGCAGATGGATAGGTCTGTAAAGAGTTCACATGGAGGAAGTGGAAGCACTTGAAGGATGAATGACTTATGACAGGCACTTAAAGTCTTGGCTGATTTAAAGAAACTTGTCGTAAGCCAGATCCCTGAGAACCACTGGGCTGTCATCACTGTCATCATGGTCCAGAGGGTGCTGGGCTTTCAGCACTCTCCAGATCCAATGTGCATATGTTTGGGCAGCGACATATATTTATATAGCACAGGGTAGAAGGAAGGCAGCTGAACATCAGCATCCCTTCAGTACCAATGCCTTGTATCAATGTCCAGAGCTCAATAACAGCACAAAAATGCAATTGGTGGTGGTGATGGAGAAGGGACATGGGGAGGAAGAGAGGGAAGGATGTGGTTGATGAAAGATCAGCAGACCTCATGAGATGGTGTGTTTTCACCATTACGCCATCCTCAACACCAGTTTAAGGTATCTGGATGGGATTACGGAACCAGACCTCACTTCAGAGGGTCCCTAAGGAATATGAGGAAAAAGAAGAGATGTATGGGGAGCGCACTATGGCACAGGTCAGGATGCCTGTGGCCACAATGGAGCTAAATTCACTAGAATTTCACCTCTTCAGCTCTTTCTACTGTATTTTTAAGTAATGCCTTTAAAGAAATAAGCAGAAAGGGTCTCATAATCCTAGAAATAAATGTATTTGTTAACTGTTTCACTTTTTAATGGAATTGTATGAAAGTAGAATAAAGAGGCTGCCATGATGTTTTTTCTTGATGGAAAATAGCATTGTTTGATAAGCCTCATTGCTTTGCTGGTGCTTAGAAAATTAATTCCTTCTAACTCACAGATGAGTTGACCTTTGGCTGAACCAGTCTGCTGTCATTTTGGGACTCCATTTTTCATTTATTTCAGGACGAGCTCTACCATCTTTATGTCTGGTACAGAGTGCTTTACATCTCATGATGTCCCATCAAAAATATGCTACTTAATGTCAGTAACTGGACTTCCTATTTGTTATTTTGAGAAAACCCTGCTTTAATTACTAAGCACTTTCTCATTCTAAAACAGATCTAGATACTTGTGTCTACAGACATGCTTGCACTTTATCTACTATCTCTCAACTCGATGCAAAAATGTGCTCTGTGCCCCAAAGGACTTGTAATTTGAATTGAATATTGAATACTAGGGGCAAATCAGAAGAAACAGGCTGAGAAAGGACTGGGTCACAGCAGTGGAGACATATCTCTACTTTTTTGCTACATACAGCATTATTTTGCTCCTACTCAGGTAAAACATGTGTGTGCAGGAGGCACCAAAGGCAACAGAAACATGGGAGAGTAATGGAAGTAAGAAAACATGGTGAAAACAATGTCAAAAGGAAATGATGATGACATCCACCACTGTGAGAAGAATATGCTGTGAAGTCAGATAAAAGAGTTTGCCTGTTTGAAGTCAGAGGTGTTGAGTAAATATACTTAATATGAGCATGAGATGGAGCAGCAGTAAAATACTTGATAAACAGACAATACAAGCCACCTGGCACTTTAAAATCTCGTTATAATTACATTTATTTCACACTAATAATAAAATATGTAGAAATGATCTATATTATTTAGGCTTCTGATGTATCATTTGCAAAATCATGTAATACTCAAAAAGCTCTGCCGTCACCATGTCATTTGAGAAGTAGCTTTTAGCATCGCCACACATTGTTTTCACAGCTCGCATTATTAATGTGATCATCCTCTAACAGCTGTCTCATGAATCAACACAACCTGACTCCCTGGCAATAAAAGTGGTAATCCCGACCTGTCACCATTTCACCATCACCACCACAAATTTGGATATCAGGTGCATGGCTGCTGTGCTGTGCTGTGCAGTCTGATGTGGGGTGCATGTACACCGTGTTTGTGATGACAGAAAAGTTTGAATCAATAAATCCATTCCGAGGAGGCAACAAGGAGGGGATTGCCACGAATATATGTGTATTCACATGTAATGTTCCCCCATCACACCAATTTCCTGTACATGACCACAAAAGTCAAATACCTACAGGTATAGTAGAAAAAGTAGGCCTGTGGGCTCTGTGCAATAGATCCAGTCTGACACAAAAGCACACATTCTTTTTACTAGCAAGAACAAAACTTAAATCTTACTAAGGATGCAGAAATTTAGCTCTGGTTGCTATTTCTAAAATACCATTGCTGGACTCCACAAAAATCTGGATTTTACAAATTTTTTTTGCAGGGAAATGATGAGCTACTCAGTGGGGAAAAGAAGAAAATGGAGAAACTTAAGAATTTCTTAGAGTCGGTGGAGAGGTCCTGAGGCAATAACATTTTTTTTTAAATTTGGATGGAGAAAATATGTAAACTTTTTTTTTCTCACTGAGAGACAGTATGAGTTCTGGGAAAGCAAAAAATCCAGTTCAAGAATACTCACAAATTCTGAAGGTGCTTGGGATGAAGATTTTGCTATCTGTCCCTAGGATGGAGGATCCTTTATGTCAACTGATGTTAGTTTATTTCATTTCCATACTCAGTCCTCTGTCACTTACAGAATGAAATAGTAGGTCATCCATATCAAGATTCCAAATTTTATTTATTCAGGAGCAGTTAGGTTTTATGATTTAAGGCTCTTAATGGGTGCTGGAAATTTTTGCAGAAGAAAGATGATTGATGAGCTGTAAGGAAATGTATTGCTTTATAGGCAATTTAGATTTTTTGTGGAAAAGGATCCAAATAATTAATATAATCCCCTGCATGTAAAAATGGTGTTTGAAGTCAAGATATATGATACCTGGAGGTGTACAAACCTGCATATACTGACAGCTTTGTTCATAAAATTACCCAAGCCAGGCTATTTTTACTGCATGAGCAGTACCCCAAAAGTACCCAGTCCCAAAGAGACACCTTTTTTTGGAAAACAAACAGTGGTGTTTGTTCAACTCTGTCGTAAAAAGAAAGGAAAGGAAAGTAGAGCAATGAAAGAAAAATGAGAAGACAATGGGCTTTCCCTGTCTCATATTACATACTCTCTCTTTCTTTCCTCCTCCCCCCAGCCAGCTAAAGCAACTGGCAGGTGCAGTATTGCTCTGCAGATGGACCAGGAGTGGCACACATACAGTTATACATGCCTGGCACACTCATATTTCCTGCTTTATATCACATGCCAGCTAGCCAGGCAGTAGCCAGATTTGAGAGGACATCCCCAACAGTTGTTGTGCATGGAGAGGAACCAGTCTACTGGCAGTGCACTATTAACCCTTCTCCAAAAATAGACTGTGCACTTAAGCCATGGCAATAAGGCTCATTTTCTCCCATTTTTTTCACTGTCACACTTTCCTTGTCTTTCCTTCCTTGTCATAACTACAATGGGTATCTTTTTGGATGGGACAAGTCGGTACAGGTGATTCTACAGCCCTGAATTCCTTGAAACTTTATACACATTTCTTACTGTTCTTCCTTGTCTCCCAGTCCTAAATCAGCTCTTTTTGGTTTGGGAGTGTGGGAGAATAAAGGTAGAAGGGAAGACCTAAATTTGCTCATAAACTAACTCATAGATCACATTTATAGAAGGTTTTTGGCATCTAAAGATGCAACTAATTATTTGGTAGGATTTACAAAATCATAGATTGAGACTGAAGAATCAAAGTTTGTGTGAATCAGACAGATTTACAAAATCATTGTTTCTAGGAACCTAAGTATTTTGTTAAATCTGGTCTGGTACCTTTACAGATGTGCCTATTTTGCTTGAAATCTCATCCAACACTCTTCTTAATTTCTGCCATTTCAAGGGTGGGAAAAGTGCTGCTGTGTGCATCTGTGAAAATATTGTGGACTAGGTTGTGCTAACAAAGGCACTGGAAAACCAATGTCACCATCTCCCAGCTAAGTTCTCCATCCAGTGGAAGCCCTGGGTGGTGGAGAATCAGTGGACCAATTCTCACAGCCACTCCACTCCCCACAAAGGATGTAGCCAAGAAGAAAGTATGTGAATCCAGCAGTGATGTTCATGAGCATCTTAAAGCTCAATTTCCCTTTATGTGGCATGCATTATTTGAAAAAATGAGTTCTCTAGACAGAGAATATTTTAAGGAAATATCCCACCAAAGCAGGCTTCAGCCAGTCTCAAGGCAGGAGAGATTCTTCTCAAAATACTTACCATTACAATTAAAAATAAAAAAAATTTAAAAACCCACAAGAAGTTTGAACATAGCAATAAAAAAAAAGAAGAAAACAACTACAAAATTTGGTTCCCTTAAATCCTGACATTTATCACACCGTGGGATTTACTTTTACTGCAGTATTTAAAGGATTTCCTACTCTTAGACTTGGGAATACTGCAAATAGCACAGTAAATATAACTACTATGAGCAGTAAATGTCAAGATTTTAATGGTGCCTACTGTATGCCAGTTGGTTAGAGTCACCCATATGTGTCAACATGTAAGATCTGATTCTGCCTTCAGTTATGTCTGTGTAAACCAGGAGAAAGGGCACTTAATTCAGGTGCTACCATCACATGAATCCTATGTGAAATCAGAATCCAGGTCTGTATGCAAAATCTTGTTTGGAAGAAAAGCATTGGTCTAAATCAGTTCTTTCTAGGAAAAAAAAAGCCTTGTTGAAATCAAAGGGAAGGGACATCAGGATCCAACACACAGTTCCCATTGCAGGAGTGCTAGTCATGTGGGCAGAGATTGGCCATCACTTGTTATGCATTTATGTTTCTTGTAGATACCAAATCCACGAGGGCAGAGCAGATACTCCTTCTGCCAGAATAAGACCCCATGTCTACACATTATTAATTAGGGTATTTAAAAAAAAATAAATTGGCTTCTCTGTATCCAGAGACTTTTATTCCCTTCTTTTCCTTGAGTCTTGCAATACCCCAAACAGCATTCTTGTGCTTTAGAGGGGCTTCTTTAATACACCCTCCTATTTCTTTCCATAAAGCAGCCTAAAGCCATGGAGGATACTGCAATAATGTGGAAACAGGTGCCACAGGCTGTGGCTCCAGTTGTGAAAAAAGTGTGCTTAACTCTGCTTAACAGACCAAAACCTTCCTGAATGACAGCTCTCTGAAGGCAAAGAATCTTCTTTTATATCAAAAGGGCTTTTTTAAAACACATCCTCTGTGGCCAACAATAAAGACAAGCCCCTTGCAGTTGACATTGGCAGAGTTGCCATGCAAAGCCACCAGCCCCTTCCTGCAGTTCCACACATTCTTATATCCTGCTGCCTCTCAAGCCAGCAGCCAGCTGCACACACTCCCTGTGATGCTTCTTTGAGACAATTCACCACAACAAATCTCCAGTCACAATAGGTAACAATATGGAAAATCATTTTGAAGTACCTTAAACTTTTAAAACACGATGTGGCTTTTTCAGAGGTATATTTCTTTCTGACATTAAAAAGCAGATGTTAGATGGAATGTTGAGATTTGATTCTGAGTAAAGGATTCCAAAGTTTTGGTACAGCTAACCACATTCTCTTAGACTTTTATTACCCAGTGGAGGTTATTTCAGATCCTTCTATTTTCAGTCTGCCACACACTAAGTACTCATCATTTTATGACACATAGTTACATGGACTAAGATAATGGTAATTATATCTCATACTTCAAAGCAATTACCCGGTGAGGTGAGGAAGGGCTCCTTCTTCCACATTCCACAATAGAGTATTTGCAGCATGGAGTTATTCACCTTTCTGAGATACATTAGCTATTGGTCAGAGTCAGAAGCAAGATACCAGATTTAATGGATTAAAGGTCTGATCCATTATCACACATCTTATAATTATCCAGAAGCATAAGTCTTTACAGTAATTAATCAGTGAGAGATTAGTGAATATTCCCAGTGGGAAGATACTAAGTCTGAGAAATAAGTGTAGTTTGGTGATGTCCTTAATTAGATATTGACTCATTATCCAGAATGCTTGTGTTTTTGGACATGATGGTCGCATGCAAAAAAAAAGAAAAAAATCCTATTTTCTTGTAGTCCTTAAAGAATATAAGGTAATTATTCCAGAAATTTACATATGAACTCTAGATACTCTGTGCTAGGGGATTCTGTTTTCAGCTTCTCTGTAGGTATGGATGTATTCTTGTAGCTGCTCTGGATGCAGCCAAAAAATGGAGGGGGTGGTTTGAGCAAGGTTGAGCAGTTGTTCTGCCACTCTGACCCCCAGAGGAACTTCTAACCAGAGAAAAAGGGGTTGCCAGCCCTGTTACAGGGCCTGGATCAACTTGCCAATGCATAGAGGGCAGGGGAGCCTCAGTGCCCATCAAAGGAAATCTGAAGGACCAGGGAAGAGATGATGAACACATGGGAACAAGGAAAAACAATTCCCTGAATTTTGACTCCTGACTGTTAAGATCTTGAAACTCCACATGAAGGTCATCTGGGTTTTGTCCCCCTAATTGCCTTCATACCCAGCAGTTGACCTCTGTGAAACACTCTGGTCCTCATGTTCTAAGCACAATGGTCCTGCAAACAGCAGAAATGGGAGCCCAGTGAGACCTTACTAATCTCTCTGTAGAGGTAGGTTTTCTTCCTTATTAGTTTCCTGTATCCTAACCCCATGCAAGGACTATTGCACTGGGTTAACTCAGCTTTGTGTTTCCTACTCTTAAGGATTGAGCAGAGGACCTGCATATGTCTATGCACAAATTCACAAAATCCTGTTTTTCACACCAGCAGATAGTGCCTATGAGGTGTCATTACTATTAGGTCTAGACATGAAGTATGTGGCCTTTTCACAAAAACAGAGGTGTTCAATCTTTTCTACCAATATCCTACTTCATATTAACTTTATTTGGGATTTTTACACAAGGCAACTCCAAAGGAAACAGGTTTTCATAAGATTTCACAGCCCCTAAGGAGACAGAGAGCTAGAAGCATGTCTCGAGCCTCCTCCACGCCTTGTCTCACTTGCAAAGAAACGGGACAACACTGTGATGAGGTCTGTTAAAGGCTCCCTCAGCTCTTTAGTCGCCTCCTCTCATTCCTGACATTGTGTCCCCTTCTGTGTGTGGCACCATCTCACATTTCCCATACTCCAAATAACTTCTCACTCCTCCCTCAACTCCTTCCTTTGAGGAACCTTCCTTCATTTTTCTCCTCAACACTCAGCTCATCTCTCTTCCCCCCAAGTGAGCTGTGAGCTTACTGGAACAGGGAATATACTGTATTCTCAAAGTACTCTATAAACATGTTTAATAACAATGTTTTTCAACCCTTGATCTTTCCTGGATGAATCCCACTTAATCCTCGCTGAGATTTTTATGAATGGATTTTCCTTACCCTTTGAGCAACATCTTTTTGCTAATATTTTTATGTCAGCAACTAAGTGGGAGATAGACTGTAGCTGCTAAAAATAAAGAATAAAAGACAAAAAAACACTAATTACTCAGATCAAAACAAAATCTGGAGAAGTGAGTCATAACTCAAAAGAAAGGGAAAAATGTCTTGCTTTTCACTGGGAAACGAAAAAAAAAACTACGGAGAATTAAATTCTTGTCCTCCTCTTACACATAGGAGATTATTGTCATCTTTAAGTTAACCAAACTAGATCATATTGCAGCTCTCACTTCTAGGCTGCAAGTAAGAAATGAAAGATGTCACAAAACCACATACAAGCCACAAGGCAAGAAAGCCAAACAGCTTGAGCTTTACAAATGGAAGAGATGAAATTGCCACAGTATTAAATAAAAGGAAGAATTCAAAGCAAAGAACACAAACTACTTCTGACTATGTAAAGCCAATGAGATAGTACAACTGGTAGAAGGCTGGCTGCTTGTACACTGTGCCAGTTACTGAACTAGCATGCACCAAAATAATTCATAAATAGATATCTTTTGCTTTGAGCTCTTATTTTAAGAAAAATTTCAGTAGCATGCAAGCTATAAATACTTCTGGATCCATCCTTGATGCAACTACACTGCAGTATTTGGAAATACGCCTTTTATGCATTATTTAGTGTTTCAACTGTGGAAAAATACTTTCATAATACAGTAACTTAAATGTCTCAGATAATGCTTATGGGTCAAGTTCACAGATTATGTGAAGAATGATGTAAGATATATATGAAACTTGCCATATCTTACTCCTTCCGTAGCTTTTTTTAATACAAATCAACTCTTTCTAAATTACTGATCATTGATTTAATAGCCTTTTATATGTATCTGCATGCATGTGGGTAATTTTTTTGCTACTATCAAGTGTATTATCAGGTAGGTCTTGTTGGTCCAAAGCTGGTGAAAGATAGTATTGGATGACTTCGAAGTTGGAAAAATTATCAGCACCTGTCCATTAAAACATCAAAAGCAAACCATAATTTTAAAAATCACTTCTATTTATTATTTATTTAAAGGTTTATGGAATATGACAGTCTCAGAGAGGTGGGCTGAGATTAGCCCCTCAAGGAAAATAGTCCACATCTCACAGACTGGAGGAGAGGAGGATAACCACAGGCCAAATAAACTCACTTAGCACACAACAGCTATACCTATCATACCATAACATGGACTATGTTTTGTTTGTAGGCTATTTATACATGCCATTACGAGAGAGAGAAGTCTTTCACTTGCTGAATCTTAGTCTGCTATACACTGAGTGCTTTAACTGCTATCATTACAAATGTTTACTCCTTCTCTAATGTATTATCAAATTGCACCAATTTTCTTAATAAAACCTTTGCCCCCATAGAAATAGTTTATTCGTGCAAATTACAAAAGGTAGGAAGAATTAAATGTCGGAGATTTTTTTAAGAGATTATATACACTGTGAAATATCAAGGGCATTATCAATTTTTTTTAAAAAATGCTTCTGCAACCCAGCTTACACCTGTTGAAACCAGAGTTTGTTGATTTCACTCTGCAATCACAAAACCTGTCTTTAAAACTAACTTGGGGAGTGCTTCCATGTTGGTAGCTTAAATATCAGGTACAGACATTCTCCCATCACTGAAAAAATACATCAGTCCTGATGCCCTCCGTGTCCCTTAAGCTCTGTCAAGGATGACGGTTCTGTAGCAAAGAATCTCTAATGCTGCTTGAAGGCACAGTGTTCATTCCTGGTAACAGGATGGTCAAAATGTGAAACTACAGACAAGCTGGTCCAAAAGGACGGGGTATAAAGACGGTGTTCAGATGAAAAGGCCAGCCTCAGAGGAAAGCACTATTAATGATGCTTTGAAAGAGCAGAAAGGCTGAGAGTGAACACTGGCCAATCAGTTATATGGGAAGTAGCTGTATAGGATGTACTCTCCAATGCATTAGTGGAGCAACTGAACAGTTGCTTTATTAAATGATATTATGAACTCTCTGATCATAATCGCAGCTGCTACTTGCATCCCAGTAGACTAATATGCTCTGTTTTCCCTACTAAGGCACGTTTGGGACAATTGTAAGGGGACACACATGGGCGGGGAAAAATTGCAATGAGAAAATGTGCCAAGATTCCACATTTCAAACAATATGTTACCAAATATGATGAAATGAAAAATATTAATTTGGAAGTATGTTCCCTATTACAAGCAACTTATACAAGATGGAGTAGCTTCCTGTCTGTATTATGCAACAGATTTGCTCAGTAAAGGCTTTAAAAAAGAAAAGTGTGTGGGACACATACCCATAAGTAAATGTCCACAGCTAGGTGCCTTGGTCTTATTTACACATTCACATGAACACCAGGTACTACAGGTACTTCCAAGAAAGTACAGATTTTGGACAAAGAAAGAACTAGCCTGGTAAAAAAAAGGAGGCCACAGCTGCCATTTGCACCTGCCAAGTCATATTCACATCTCATCATCTGGTAAAGAAATAGTCACATCCCAACACATTTCTCCCACACAAATCTCATTGTATTAGGTCCCTTATGTTTCACTAGCCATTACTGTATGCCCATATTTGTACATTCATGTGTCTAGCTGCGGTAGACATAGATTCTGGATCATTATTAGTTTTGAAAGGGTTTTTAATTTTAGAAAATGCAGTAGCAAAAATATTGTCAGACTCATATTCCAATTTAAATATTAGAATGATGTCTCATTGTCTTTCAGTACAAAAAAATTAGAAGAGATTATGATTTTTTTAAAATGATGCTACTTTTATATGATATTGCAAAGAGAATAAGGCACTTTCCTTTAAACTGATTTCCAAAGCTATATCTGAGATCTATATCTGCTGTTTATGGATCACAACTAACTTTATAGTCATGTATAAACTGTACTTCTGAGTGCTGTAAGAGGTATCCCCTGTCTCACAATAAAAATATTATGGAACATTATATTTCCATATAGTAATGGCACTCTTATTTTACTAGTAGGAAAGGTATTGTACTAATTTAATTGAATAACATAAAAGTCTCACAAGCAAGATCAATATTTTATTTTCTCAACAGTTTTTGTCAATGAAGATTTAATTTCCCGTGCAGAGAAGGTGTTTGTATAGCTCACGGATGTAATTGGGGTGTGGTCCTTTCTGTGGAGCCCAGAGGCTTTGACTTCCCCCCCTGCTCCAGTCCCACAAGAGCCTCAACGCCAAAATGCAAGTCTAGATGTCAGTAAGTAGAGGATTTATTTGCAACCCTATAAAAACTTATCCCTTGATCCAAAATCATATAAATTCTCTATGTTTTAGTTTATGCCGGAACTAAATATTTCTGAAAGCTTAGCTATATTTGTTGGGATGTGAAGATAAGACAACATAAGCAAAATGGAAAAAAAAAACTTAGCCTATTTTATAGGTTGACATCAGAAGACAGAGGCTTCTGTAGAAGGTAAATATTACCCTAATCTCTGTTATAAATCTAGAATGGTTGTTTTGATCTTTTTTTAAATTGAATGCAAGAATGCAGAAACACATGCAAGTTAGCCTAAATACAATAATGTTTAAAGACAATAAAATTAAAATGCTGCAAATCTGCAATTAGAATCCAGAACCTTGGCACAATGGACAGATATGTGAACTTTCCAAGTGCTACTTGAGAGAAATTTTCAGTTGATCTGGGTCAGCTGCTGATGTTGTGTGGAAGCTATTGGCGATCTGGTGGCCAGAGCCATGTTTCACAATGAACTTCACATTTGCTCACAACCAAAACTCCCTGAAAATTCAAATGTTGTAAATTAGAGACAGAACTTCACAAGTCTCTAATTAGACTATAATCTGTCCACAGAATAGATTTATTTACTGTTCTGTTAATCCTTACAGGCTTCTCATCTAAAGGAAAAAAATATCCTTTCCGCCTGTACTTAGAACCTGCTCCAGAAGTGATACCACACAGCACCAGACACAGGTTTTCCAGACTGCTGCTGTCATAAGCAAGGAGAAGTACCAAAACTCATCAAAGTGTTTTAAAAACAGAGTCAAAGATGTAAACACAACCTCATTTTACAGTGTGAATGAGGAAAATAGTATTGCGAAGCACGTGAGGTTTGATGGAGTTAGATGGGAAGACTACAGTCACTTTGGCCATTTCAGTGGATTGGCTCCTCAGGCGAAGACACTCCTACCTGTCAAAAGATGCTAATAATAAAAATTATTATAATTATATACATAATTACTTCACACTTATCATTAATATTCAATGCTAATAAAGATGAATCCTGAATATAATATTAAAATAATGTTGCCATTTGCACCTCAACAACATATTTGTTTATCATTCCTTTAATTTTAGAACACCCTTTGTGACTCTGAAGGTGGAGATGTGAAAAGAGAGAAGGAGCAATAGCTGAAGAACGTCTCCCTTCTGTGCTTTGTGGTACTGTGCTGGTTTGGGCTGGGATAGAGCTGGTTCTCTTCACAGTGGCCAGTAAGGGGCCACAATTTGGATTGTACATGAAACAGAGAATAACACAGAGGTGGTTGTGTTACTGCTGAGCAGCGAGAGCCAAGGCCTTCTCCATTGCTCCCCCCACCCAGCAGCGAGGGGGCTGGGGGTGCACAGGAAGCTGAAGGGGACAGAGCCAGGACAGCTGACCCCAAATGGCCAAAATTATATTCCATGCCATATGGTGCCACGCTCAGCAGAGAAAAACTGGGGAAAGAAGACAGCAGGGGGGCGTGCATGGAGTGATGTGTTTGTCTTCCCTTACACCCGGGGCCCCATTTCAGCACAGCCCAGGGTCTGCCAGGCCACAGACCCCGCTGAGCCTGACTCCCTCCAGGAGCTGGTGGCCCAGCTGGCCCTGGGCACAGCCCCTTGGCCTGCCAGCCCTGCCACCTCTGTGTAACTCTCAGTTTGGCACATCACTGGTGAACAATGGGGGAACAGATTTGTCCCTTCCAGACTTGATTTTCCTCCCCTACAATGCACGAGCTTATAGAGCATGTCCAGGGCAAATTCTCCTGAACGAACATTTGATTTATGCAGCTACTAAGACATTCACTGGCTCACAACACAATGACTATGTAAGTACAGCTAACTAACACCCCTACCTAAAAACTTTGTCTTTCCATTTTTGTTCTTCATTTTTATCCTGACACATCACCCTCACATTTGTTCAGGCCAGACAGAGGCAACTGTAAACTACCTTTGAGTTAATATGCACACAGATTCTCAACCTGGCTCTTAAAAACTCTTTATACCTATCCTCAAAGTTGTATTTTTGTATTCCTGGACTTGATAAATAGCATGTGTGGTGAGGTGGGAAAGGTGTTCATAATTTCCAGCTGAAGTATTGCCTGGTGAAGTGTCAGCTTGGGTTACATAACTCATATATAAACAGACTTTTTGTGGCTGGTAGGAGAATAATTGGTTCACCTCTTCTATTCCCTATCTCACACAGCTGCATTGGCCTCTTATTTCATTATTCAGTAAAGCTTGCAATGACCACCACATTCTTTACAAAATAGCCTATATAACATTAAGGAAAATCTCATAGATTAAGAAGATAAGGTCAGCATTTAAACCCCTAAAAACACGTTAGGAAGATACAAAGTGTTTATTGGACAACTACATTCTTCTGAGGCTGGTCAAATCTGAGCCTTCAAGGACACTACCATGGGAGAAAGGTTAGTGTGGAGCTGACTAATAAAAAACCCCAGGTGTTTTAGGTACTACTGAAATAATAAACCATTGCAACTTCCCAGGGGATGAAGTCAAGAGGAGTGCCCTGACAGTCAGGATTTGTTTCTGGACCCTCTCCCATCCTGGATGGAGAGTAAAAATTACTCTTCAATGATAAATAAGCATGCTGATATTTTCTTTCTGCTTCTCACATGGTCTTTTATAGGTGTATGACTTTTTTCATTTTTTCACAGAGTGTAAAATATCTATAGGCAATATCTAAATCCCCTCTCCTCTTACTGGAGGTATGAAATCTAGTTAGGGAATATGCAGAACATGTTCTGGAGATGAGCAACATTGAACACATGACTGATATATGTCTAGGAGCAACAGCAATATCAGTGGCGGTACTGATGGCATGAGAAGGACCATACCTATCTAAAGTGCACACATCTGCATCTAGACACATTCCTATGGTGCTATGGGTCTCCCCTCTTCGAGTGGGAAGCCTCTCCAGAAGAGCAAAGGAGAAATTTTTTGTCAGTGAATCATCCCTTTGTTGCATCTCATTGAACAATTCTTGTACTAGAATACACTGAAAAATCACTAGGACGCAACTTCTTCAGGGTCTTTGTAAATACTACTGCTTACATTACCTGAATTTAAACCATAGTAAATTTTCTTACACCTGTATTAAAAGAGTGGATAGAAAAATATCTCCTTCTGTTAACCTTCAGCTTAAAGCTTAATTCTCTCAAACATTTAAGAGAGCAAAATAAAATTGTACAAATGTCTGTGGAATAGGAAATGTAAACAGGAGATGTCTCTGAGGCCAAGCAAATGTGTGGAAAACCCCAAAGTTTCCTGCATCATTTTCTTGTACTGAATAGCACATATAGTTTGTAATAGGAAATTATTTTCTCATTCAGATGTCCAATCAAAACTTATGAGAAGTCCCCCTACCCCAATTCCCCAACTGCATCATAGAGAGCAATATAATAAGGCCCCATTGACAAAAATATTCCTTGATTGCAAGGATCGTCGATATCCTGAAAATGAGTTTTCACAACACTAGAGGTGCACTTCAGCTCACTTTGCCAGGTGTTTGCATTGCAGTGATAATTTCCAGCACTGTGCTGGCTGCTGAATATGGCCCAAAATTGGAATCACCCCCATAGGAGTATTCAGATTGCATAGGAAAACCTGGGCAAAGAATAGAACAGACTACCATCACAAAGAACAGAGCCGCACACCCTGAATGCAAGCTGCATCAGAGCAAGCATGCAGGAGTCATTTTTATAGCTTTATAGCAGCAGAAGTTTCCATATTGATACACAGGAAAGCTCAGGGAGAATCTCAGAATCAAGTCTCCTCTCTAGTTCAAATCTGTATTTTAGGGACTCTGGGGTAAACACACACAGTGCCTCTTTCCTTTTCACTGGGGCGTTTCCACAAATGTTTCCCTCAATCTGAATCTCTCTCTATGAAGGAGTTCAATGGTGACTCTCCATCATACTAAGCAGCTGGTGAGTCCTGGTCTACACTTTGCTAATGAAGGAAGATTTCCTCCATTCCTCACTGAAAGCACAGCCTTTCTTTGCTTTTCCTGTGTATGCAAAAGGAGAGATAGAGAAACAGGCCAGAGAGAGAGGCTCAGCTCATCATGGTATAAAGAACAGCAGTATCTGACCCTTCACAAAGCTCAGAGGTTCACATAGGCATGTGTGGCCCTCCAGATGCTGTGCATGAAGCCATACAGAGGTGACTGTTCACACTTGCACTGAGTGGTTTGGTAATCACTGCTTCAGCTGTCCACAGTTTTAAAAGGGTAATGAGAGAGAAGACATTGTCCCAAAATTAGAGTGAAGAAAGGAAAATCCTGCTTCTGTGTTATGCTATGAGGACACCAATGAAATTGCTCCTATTTGCAATTACTTTAGTGAGATGACTGTGCCAGCGTTCCAGAGAAAAAAGTACCACCTAAAGAGACTTGCTCTTGATATCAATGTATTGACAGAAAGCTGAATTTCTACTTTCTGCTGCCAATTATCCCTATTTTGATCTCTAATCAAAATAATTTCTTCTTGATATGATCATAACTGTTTTAAGCAGCATTCCCTTCTCCAAAGTGAAGATGACTAGAAGCAAGCTGATTTCAGGCATCCTTCCTTCTGGTACCTGGTTTGAATGATAGGAAGCTTGATTTTCAGTAGCTACTTTTAAAAGTTTCCAAAAAGCAGAAGTTCTCAAGTTGTGCAAAAAACAGTTGATGCTAAAAGTACTAGTCACATTTGAAAATGTCAGCCCTTGTATGACAGGCAAACAATGACCATCAGTTACAAATTATCTCTGAGGTTTTTTTAAAAAGTATTCATGATGCTAAAAAAAGGCTTTAATTGATCATTACCTATTTAAGGGAGTTGGGTCTTTTCACTGATTTAATATGATTACTCCAATTTTGGCAAAAACTTATTCCCTAGTAAAGGCAAGGAGTCTTGGGCTTATTTGTGTAGGCAGCACAAATCCAGGCTGCTTCCCATTCCCTAAGGCTCAGCTACGCTGGTGGTATAGCTCCCCTGCACCAGCTGCAGGAGCACTAATCCTCAAACTGTCAGTGGAACACAGACACCCCAGTGCTGTCCATCCCAAGAGCTCTGCAAGGAGAAGTTTGATCTGACTGGGTCTGCAGGTCGCTCGCTCTGGGAGCCAAATCCCGTTGCATAATGAAGCAGCACCGTATGTTTATGTACCAGACCTTCCTAAAAAAAAGTGAGCATTGCCCTTAATCACTGGTATTTATGATTCATAAAGAAATGGAAGAAATGTGAATGAGGAATATATGATAAGAACAAAAGATGTCTGTGCCCACTGACATTGTCAGTAGAATCCTGCTGTCATTGCACTCCATTGGGACTGCAGGCCTGGCTTAATGCAGCCTGATTGCAGCTGTGTCTGCTTTGGTTTCCTGAAAGAACTTGCAAGTCTAGCATGGTAACTTGTCATCTGCAAGCCAGGAGTTTTATTCACAGTTTGCTAGAAGCCACATTAAATAGCAACATCAGTCTGGAGATCAGCTTCTGCAGCAATGTTCTTATCCTTAAGCCTGTGCAGATGGGTGATTCCCTGTGTGCTTGCTTTAATGGCTGTGCTGCTGAAGACACTAATATCCTAAGACATATCTCTCCGGG
>VXBC01007998.1:659507-676122 GCA_013399945.1 Ploceus nigricollis
TTCACAACCCCCTTCCCTTCCTCCCAGACAGCCAGTGCTCCAGCCCCAGTTCACTTCCTTTGTGTCTGACATCTGCACCATTAGACACCAGAAAGGTGGGCAGGTAGCCCAGTGGCCACAAAACCTGTTTCATTTCTTGGCTGTGCCCCAACAACCCCGCTGCCCTACCCACAAAAATCTTCCAGGATGCTAAGACCGCAAATCTGGTCAGCTTATTTTAGCCAACTGTACTATTCAGAAAAATTAAAACAATTATTGCTTGCTTCAAAATGTTTATCTGCCTCTTTAGTTTTCACAGAACGTTTCCTTGTTTTATGGTTAATATTTTACTGCAGAGAAGTAATTTAAAAAAAAAACAAAAAAAAACAAAAACAAAACCATAAAATATCATTGTTCTGAGATAGCTGAACCTGAAGCTTTTAATTTATTTTTCGGTTAGATTTTTTGATTTTTCAGAGGGGTGCAGACTCTGAACAAAAGTCATGAAATGAAGTTGAAATAAGAGGTAGGCATACAATAGGTGAGAAAGTTATTTGTATAAAAACCCTCTAAAATAGCATTGACTAGTAACATTATTGGGAACCAAAGAAATTGCTCGATATCTGGGCTGCCTTTCTTCCTCAGGGAAACTGTATTTAACAAAAAAAAAAAAAAAGACACAAAGCACACATAAGTGCCTCTCATAACGTGAAAGATTTCTGTTTAATTTTGTTTAAGTGTTCTGTGCTATCAGTTGCTTCTTGAATTAAATGAAAAGCAATTTCAGTGGTAAACTGAACCCTTAAATGTAAGAAAAAGATTCCATTTTCTTTTGAGCTATGATCTTAAATTGTAGCACTGCCCACTAGAGCTGTTTGAGCTCAAGTTGTGTTGGTGTATTTGTTATAATAAACCCCTTACTTAAGCAGGATTATGGTTTGGCCACAATACCTAGAAGAATAAAAGGTGACATGCAAACTCTTAGTCTGGGAAAGATTTTTTTTTTTTTAAAGCATATTGGAGATAAAATCCTCCTAAGTTTACCACTTTAAAGTGGATTTTGTTGATACTGTTACTTATTAAAACAACATATTTTGACAGCTGCCTCATTTGATAATAAGTAAAATTTGGACTTTTCAATTATTCTTGCTTTGTGTCATTTTTAAAAGACAATACAGATCATGTCCATTGTGAGAAAGCATTTGTAATTACTGACAGAAAATCCAGTGGTGATTTTTAGTATTTGAATAACTGAAATAAATTAAGATGCCAACTCAAAAGCAAAAAACCTTTTCCATAATATTTTCGTATTGCTTAAATGTCAACTTCATACCAAACTAATAGTGAGCAGTCTACATACATCCTCGAGCATTAGAACCATTTAGGAATCTAAGCAAATGCTCTAATTTAAAAAAAAAAAAGTACAATCCTATACTTGAAGATGAATTTAAATAGTCACAGCTGATGTAAAATGTCCCTCACTGGTATGTGGCAGCCATTTTAGGTATTCAGGTTGTTTTGTTGTTTTCTACTAGTATTTATACAGTAGAAATACAAGTGCTTGGAGCATGGGGAATCCAATCAGCATATCATAAATACAGTACAGCATTTCAGCATAAGAGGTGAATTTTTCATTTTCCTTTGAAAGTAACATCTTCAAGGTTTTTAAATAAGATTAGAAAAAATTAAATTTAGAAGAAAATCAAGCATACAAGTATAGGACCAATATTCAAACTTTTCCTAAGAATGTTATGTCCTTTCAGCACACTAAGGCACTTGAAACATTTTGAAATAGTAATTAATTTAGGTACTCAATGTCTGTAAGAAAAGTCTCTGAGATGTTTCTTATTCTATATCTGACTATTTGTTGTGTAGGCAGCTCTCTAGTAGCTGAACTAACAAAACCAATAATTTTCAGACTTTGCCCTCTTGAGCCAAAGCAATAGTCTATAATGCTTGTGATTTTAGCTACCTATTTAGAAGTTAAGGAAGCAGAACAGAAAAAAACACCAGAGTCTGAAGAATTAAAGATAATTTCCATTTTAATTCCAAGCTACTTGGAATTGTGTTGTGTGAATCCTAACCTAATAATGAATGGATGAGATTTAGAGGTTCAGCTTGAATACATTCCCACAGCTGCTCACATGGCCCAGGCTGCAACACAGTTGTGTCTCTCCCAGTTCCTGCTTTTTGATCTGAATCAAGACCATTTGCCCCATTTGTCCCCAGCTGCATTTTAAAATCAGATAAAATTTGCTACTTGTTTCTGGCTCTTACTTCAAGCTTACTCCTACCTGTCTTCATTCCATCAACTACCCCTTTTCTACCACAGAAAACCCAACTATTGCAATTTTAAGACCCTTCATTGTTATGGATCCCCCACAGATCATCTTTTCTTCTGCATCAGCTCAGTGCCAGTGATGGTAGCTCCCATTCCTCCTCAACCAAAGTTTTCTGCAAGTACTTTTATGCTATTTAAAAGACTGCCCCTTATGCTTCAGAGTAGTTTTCCAAAGTTTACACGACCATTATTTCACATTCCTTCAGCTCTTGTCCTGAAATTTACCTATGCTGTGATCCTGACAAAGAACCTAACAGTAAATTTTGTGTGCTGACATGTATCTACTATGCTAATGATAATAATTTCCCTGTTATTTGATGCTCCTACATTGTGTTACATTCACCTATTATTCCTTGTAGTGTTCACAGAGACTCCCTGAAAAATCACTTAACTCAGTGTGAAGATTGTCATTGCTTTCAAAGGTTTTGGATCAGGTTCCTGGATGATCAGTCTTTTCTGTTTTACATTACAGTGGGGGCCCAGTCCAAGTAAATTGTAAATCTGATTATATTTTACCCTTCCTCCAGACTGCATCTTGATAGTAGATCCTTCTGTTTGGTCCTGGGGGAATGGTGAAGACCAGCCACTGGACATCTTTTTTCCCTTTCGAACTAAATTTAAAATAAAAAGGCGGGTTCTTTAGACATTGTTTTGAGGACACTGAAGCTTTTGTTCCATGGCAGATTACCTTTTATTCTAAATCCATGTAACTAATTCTACTTTAAATATCCATTTAGGTATCCAACTTTGAATTAGAATAGCCCCATCCATGGGCATTTGAAATCCAAAGCTTCTACTGGACCTAGATTTTTTCCAAGACCTACCCCAGAATGGAAGCAGAAAGCTTCTCAAACTCAGAGCAGAATTAGCCCATTTCTACTGGTGACCTCATTAAGCACAGCACTGTAAGACCGTGCAGAGTCACACAGAAATTTCTATTTAAGTTATGGCACTGACTCCATATTTCTGCACCAAACAGTTTGAACAAAATGTCAGTGGGAAAATGGGAGGCCCCTATGCAAAGATACACAGAGGACCCACTTCTACCACCTCCCCAGAAGTGACCCAGAAAGGTTCTCCTTATCTCCCTGTCAACCATGAGAGAAAGAATAGCAAATTTTAAAATCAGTTCTGGAAGAGTTTGCAAGTTGGCACAAGAGCCTGTAATGGTTCTAAACCTTTAACATTATTTTAAGGCTATATTTAAATATATATATGTCATTTAAAATAACTCACATGCCCTCCTCCCATTTGCTATTATTCATTTCAGCACCGATGCAACAGCCAAATGGTTTACCAGCCTGTGTCGCTAACACTTGCATAATAACTTGAGATCTCACAACCCCTCTATTTATCAAGCAACAATGTTACCAAAAATAACTATATGCATAGCTATAAGGGGAGCTGGGGAGGGGAAGAGGGGGAAAGGGGATGGGGAGATTTGTCAATACAATTTGAAACCTGCAATAAAGAGCTAGCGTTGAAGCTTTCACAGTGTGTAAGTCACTTTTCCTGAGCACTTATCACAAGGTGGAGCCAGAAAAAGAGGGTCCGTGCAGGCCCTCGGAGAGGCACCAGGACTCCCAGGTCAGCGTGGGGCTCCAGGGCGATGGCACTGTACATGTCACTGTGAACCAGCAGCAAGTACAACGGGGGACACATCTCAGGCAAGGTCCACAATGTCAGTGTAACAAACCCACAGAAGCCCCCTGTGCCCTGCGCCTTCCCAACCCAGCAGTAACCATTATTTCCCTTGCTATGCACCTATTCTTAACACCGTTATTCACAGCAGAATAATGTGTTTTAGTGAAAAATGGTTTTATTGCAAAACACAGGAGGTTAATAAAGAAGGAATGTCACTGTTGTGTTCACTGTCTGCTCACTGTCCACTCACTTTTCTCATCTGTGTGTCTGTGTCTGTGTGTAGCTTTCCTTTTCAAAGCCTCAGCATTCCTGGGGGTGGGAGGGAAGAAGGAAGGGAGGCAGCAGCTCTTTAGAAAGGCTGCTTCATCTGTGAAGTTTACAAAATACCATCAGCATTGCTGAACTAATGAATAACAAGAATGTGTTGTCTCTAGCTTTTATGCAGACTGTTCTGAAAAGATTCAAAACTGTGTGGGACCTGCAGTGTTGATCTGCCTATTCCAGGTACAGCTTCAATGATTTTTATCTCAGCTTGGAACACAGAGTGTGTTCTGATACTAATACTGATAAAAGCATAAAGGCTGATGCCATCTGCCATGGCAACTATCAAGATGGCAGCTGCTTTTCATCAGCTTTATCTGAACTTTGCGTTAACGGGAATTCAGACACTGTGGGTGCATTTTCAAAAAGGACATAAAAATGATAGCACTCCTCTGAATAAAACCAATTCATCAAATATCAACCTACTCTCATCTCCTTTATCTTTCTGGTAAGAAAAACGAAAAAGGGGGAAAATTCCATGTGTGCTCTCTTTAGATCACCTTGTCTCTTTATCAGCCCTGTCTCTGATGCCAGTGGTATTAGACGCTTCCACTCGCGCAGCAGCGGCAGCAGCAGCAGGGCTGTAACCCTAAGAGGCTCTGACTTTGAATCCCAGCACTGGCAGCTCTGCTACAAATGGGATTCAAATGTGCAGTGTCTGAGGGCAGTGCAATCAACAAAATAGCATGCTAGTGTACAGAGCCTACCCCAGGTAATAACAGAGGCTTTTCCCAAAGAAAGAAAAGGAAGAAAAAAAAAAAAAAAAGGAAGAAAAAAAGAATGAAATAAGGGGGGGGGGGAAAAGGAGAGGAAAAAATGAACTAGTAGTAATTCTAAGGGGTGCTTTTTATTTCCTCAGCAATGGTTTACAGCAGGTACACCTTCTCCACGTTCATTAGCAGTGCTAGAACATGACAATTCACTACAGAAAAGATGCTAATTGCAGCACACAAGGTTTTTGTTGCTGGCTATAAAAGCATACATGAAATATAAATATAAGATGGTAGTATACTAACAGATTAGAATGCTGTTACACTTCTACTGATTTTGCTATTTTCCAGAAGGTTATTTTCCCTGATTTTTTTTTTCCTCTGCTAATTAAATCTTTATTTGATTTATTTTTTTTTTTTTTGTTTAACTTAGCATCTGGCTCTATTCTTCTCAGAATAAATTTTATTGAATTTTAAGTAGATATAGATATATAATGGATGTATATAAAAAATATAGAAAACAATGATGCTAAACTATACATAAAATGTAATTCAAAAATTTACAAAACATGTTCTCAAACGTGTTTGTTGCTACTACAGATTGCTTTGGCAAGTAAGACTAAAATGCTTGAATATTAGTAAAAGAAAGCCTAATCAGAGAGCTGAATTAGACACAGAAAGCAAGTTTGACATAGAGAGGACAAGGACCAGAGACAGGACTGTGCAAAATACTGAGTGACTTCAGCTTTCCAGCAAGTCAGTGACATTTGTAGGAGCTCTCTGGCTCCGCAAGTCAAGCCCCAAGGGACAGAGTTTACTTGAAGCAAGAATAGCAGACCAAATCATCAGCTATTGTAAATCAGTTTAGCACCACAGCAGTCAAAGCTAGGGTCTGAGCTGGGCCAAAGGCACGGCAGCTATTTGGCCCAGAAGCTCTCAAGGGTAATAGGAAGCCACAGATTCACATCTAAATTAAAATTATGAACTGTATTAGTAATAATGCCATCAATTAGAAGATATTTTTGTTACTTCTCAATATTTGCATCTAAAAGCAATATTACTAAATAGCTGATTCTGCCACAACAATGTGGTTGTTGGAAGTCAGCAAGGAGAGAAATGGCTGAGACTTAGAAAAAAGATTATTACGTTTTCCCTCTACAATCCGCTATTTCAAATATGCACTCATTTCTCTTTCTGTTTTTATATACTAAACAAGGCTGGTAGGCAGGGTAAGACAGCCCACATTTTCCATAATGTGAAAAGCAAGAGGAAAAAAAAATAGTGTACAAATCCCAAGCTTTCTCTAGATTTTGTTTCCCAGTGCTTCCAGTCCGACCCAGATCCTTGGTTCCTGCTGGGACACTGTTGAGGCATTTAAATTAAGGGAATTCTTTAAATTCAAATGAATTTCATTTCAGCAAAATGCTCAGCCCTAAAACATGAGAAATGAGAGCTGATATCTTTGTTTAAGGTCTTGTAGGGTGATGAAAAACTGCAAGTTCAAGACAACCACATGGAGGTCTTATTTTCTTCCACCAAATTATGTTTAAGATGCCTTCTGAACACTGAGGAATTTGAAGTACCAAAACTTTTGTAATCCTTATTACAGGGACAGGAGACATTTTGTCTCAGAATCAGCAGTTCCACAGCATTTTTAGGCATTAAAAAGATTTTTCTAAAAAAAAATTCACTTGCACTAGAAAGTAACAGCAATAAAACAAAAGCACAGAAAAAAATTGAAGCAAGTAAAGCATAAGCAGAGCTGACACTATGCAGACTTTTAGGATACAATTCTGTATCTGAAAATGTCAATTCATCTCTCCCCTGTGCAAGAACATGTTATTAATGTTTAATGCCTACAGCAAAAGATAAACACTTTCTGGAATGGGGTGAATGAAAGTGTACACAGAAGTACCACATTGCTCTGTAATAGTGACTCTTCTTGGGAGCAACAAGGGCAGTGATTTTTCAATAAAGAAAGCAACAGGGAGACTTTTAAGTCTTACCAAAAGGGGGAAGATTCCATTCTCCAATAAACCCACCTTCATAATCCTTTTCATTCTTTATAACTCTATGACTTTACATTGCCATCTATTGCTTTTATTGTTTGAAGGCAGAGTTTTACCATTAATTTCCGGACTAGTAGAAGTGGTGAAAAATGTCATAGCTTCTGAAACTTTTTGTCCAACACAAAGACAAGAGATGCAGTTCTCAGATAAAAGTGTTCAGAGAAGACATCCACTAAATTCATGGAAGATAAAATACTGAGCCAGCAGTTGAAGAGATAAACAACTTATTAGCTGAATTATTTGAAACTTTTGAAATAGTTTATCCATGCTCTTCAGTAAGGAAAATAAGTAAAATAGATACAAGCAAAAGCAAAGAAAAATTGAGAACTCCATTACCTAAAAGACTGTCAAGTTGAAAACATAAAGTCAGTGAGAAGCAAGCTATTAAAAATGGTATGATTAAACTGTGTCAAACTCCCTATGGAAGTCAGTGGAGTTTGCCACTAGATTTACAATGTTGTTCCTGGAAGTGGGATTTCTTCAAAAGATGGAATAAAAAATATATTGTCAATACATGTCAATTAAATACTATACATTGCACAATCTTTACAAATTTTAAAGCAGTTAGGTAAGTATTTGGAAAAAAAATAATATTTTTGCTAATAAAATTATTCTGAAATCATTGAAGCTTGGTTTAGAACAATAGAGGGACTAGACCTGTATAATGAAACTAAGTATAAACATTTCCATTAAAAAATAACAAGACCCCAGTAGATATATAATCATCTGCTACTCAGGATGCCCCAACACCAAAACAAAAGTTCCTGAATATATTTCATACTGCTTCAATGGGCCAAATCTGCAATGGGATCCATCCGCATTCCTTTGCACCTAAATGGCTTTGAAAATATGGCCAGGTCATATTTATGCAACTGGCCTAGTTAACTCCTGATACATGATTTGTCTTGACAGAGTGCTCCTTAGCAAATATAAAAATTGCAGTAATACATGGACACACAGGACTGAGCTTTGAATTAAGGCAGATTTTATAGAATTTTGTGGTTACATTTGGAGATTTTTGAGATGCAGTACTGGGCTTTCTCGTTAAAACACTGATAAATTGTAGTTATGTTCACTTTTTTCCTCCTTTGAACTTTAAAATCGTAAAATTTAGTGGATTATGCAGGTTTGGAGATGAAACAGCCTGCAGTTCTCTGCAGTATCTCATCCTTTCACATGGAGTGGCCTTTGACCACTGCACCTCTGCCCACAGCTTCATAAAATGTCAGGTCTGTTTGCACACAGCAAGGAGTCCCATTCCTGTTCAGTGGGACTATGTGAACAAGGAAATATAAAATATTGCTCTCTATTATTAATAAGGGCAAAAAAAAAAATCTGATGTCTGGCAATAGAATTATTTTGACATATTAATATCACGTTGTAACTGTGCCACCAAAGGTGGGGTTTCTGCATGTTCTTGCTCTTCAATTAGTCTGCAGTTGTAATGGTCTGGTAATAGGGTCTCCATAGAGCCACACTGAAATTGCTTTCCCCATCCTCATCTTCTATTGTAATGGCCTTGAAGCGAGGTCTTCACAGACATGCCTGGCAGTCATCATCCATCATCACAAAGCTGCTATTCTGCTAAATAAACTTTCTGGGGCTTTTAAAATGTGATATGAGCACATCATTTGAGCAAACTGAAAGTTGGTTTGGCATGGAAAAACATAAAGAGAAAGGAGCTGGATAGCTGTTTTGCAAATGCAAATATTGGGACTGCTATGAAACCTTTATAGTTCTCATGGCCTAAGTCCACTTAATGGATTAGAAACTTAATCCTGAATTCTTTTTGAAGAGGAGATATCCAAGTATTGCACATATTTTATTTCAAATAAAATATTCCACAGCTTATTTTGTGGTTTGGAAAAAAAAAAAAGTGAAAACACAAGTGTGCTTACTGGTCATTGAATATATTACTGAGCAGGCTCCTCCTCACACACGCTCCTTGTAAGAGCATGACTGTGATGGCTCAGAAGCTGGACAGGCTTCCACTTTGGCTTCATCTAGAGGAAGACAACTTGTTTTACTTCATAAAATAGATTTCAAAGAGCTCAACCTAAACGTTTCAAGGATCAAATAACTTAATTTTCTTATAGAGATCTACTTCATATGTACCTTTTCCATACGTGTGCTACTGAAAAATAAAGCAGGGAGTATGTAGTAAAATATAAACATTTATTCTGTGTTTATTTGATGTGGACACCATTCAGCACAAAAGCTCTTCTTATGCAGTTCAGAACACATTCAAAACAGACCAAATTTAATTATTCAACAGGTGCCCTGCATTAGGATAAGAGCATCTATCTGTAATAGTGCTAACCTTGCAGATTAGCTGTTCTAGCATGTTTCCCTCACTACTTGGTCTCTTTCATCACAAAAGACTGCCAGTGGATTTTTTTATCTCTTATACTTCTTACATCTGCATTTTCTAAGGAAGAGGTCTCTGAGTTTTTTCTCAAGCGAATTTGAGAGGAGAATCAGATACCACTACTGATACTCAACAGATCTCAAAGTCTTAGTGCAACTGCTGTATAAAACCTCAGAATACAGCCTCTATGAGCCAAGACTGAATTGTAATCAAGATGAGAGCAATGTTGCAATTCAGTAGAAACAGTGGGTAAAAACTAGTGTTATTGCTGTTCCACATCAAGGTCAGGGTTTTTCTCCAGGGACCATGCATGACCCCCTTCCCTGAGTAAATATGGAAAGATGTTGTTCCTACAGCACAGAAGATCACAGCCTGACTTGCTTTTCTTAGGAACTGCATTTGATGGGTGATGGATGATCAAGAGGGAAAGCAAGTGGAATGGCATTCAGTCGTGTGTAGGAGAACTGGACTTGTCTCCCCATCAGCCCTTATAGTGACTGCAGCCTGTGTTGGGCTGGGTTGAATCATCCTGACTCAAGGGCAGCAAGCACTCACTTCACACATTTGAAGACATGGCCCAGAATACTAAAGCATGAAGAATAAAAGTAGTAACTTTCCACAGTTTTCGAGGAAATGGTGCTGTTGGTAGCAGAGTAGGCTAACAGCAACAGGAGAAAAAAAAGAACAAGGGCAGAATGCGCGATTCCCACAGATAATTTGATCACATCCCAGGAGCACAGAGTACTTGATGTTACCCCAGGTTTTAACAGGGTTTTTTTGGCATTCCTGGAGGAGACAGCGTAGTGAGTCATGACTCACACCACCTGCTCACCTGAAAACTGCCACAGCCTGCCACAAGGTTTAAAATCAATAAGTGTTTCTGTCTTTAGGTCATAAACATTTTCTGTATAATTTATATAAAGAGTCTGCAACAGAAGGAAAAAGAAAAATGCCTATTTTCTCAAGTTATTGCAAAAAAATTGAACCATCAAGAGGTCTTTCACCTGTTAAAATGCACAGAAAAAGTAGAAATTATTTTTTTTTACTGGCAGAGATCATGCTGGGTCTGGAATTTAAGATACAGATTGATTGATCTCTTTAATCTAATATTTGTTCATGGGGAGGCTGTTATCTTTATTGTGGTGACACCTGCTAGTGTCGTTATAGTTAAAGGCTTACTGTATTTCTATTATAAATGCCAGGTTGGGGTTTAATATATCAGCAGGTTTGTACTGCACTGGGCTAAACACTGGCCTATGAGTGTCAATCCTAAGGCACACAGGCAATTTTTTTTAAACCCAAATCTGATTCCGTTCAGGGCTTTTTTTCTCTAATATAAGTGGTAAAATACTGAAGGAGGAAAAAAACAGTTGAAGTGCATGGATTTCACTAAGCAGCTGATACAGTCTCACTCTCGAATCTTTACATTCAAAGGTTTGTATTTAATACAAATTAAAATCAATGCGTAAAGATGTTGTCACCTGCCTTGACAAACAGGCCAAAAAACACCCAAAGATGTAGTTTCAAGTGGTGTGACATATCTTCTGCTCTTCCGAGGTCAGTGTGAGCCACCCTGCTCATACAAAACGGTCCGAATGCCAGCACAGCTCGCTGCTTTAGGAGCACTCTGCATAAGAGAATGCTCCAGAGGCACAGGAGGCTGCCTCATATGCACTAACTGCTGGTGGAGGGGTACGCAACTGTCAGGGAAAAATGAGTAAATGCTCCTGTTTGTTGAAGTGGGTAAGACGTTTGCTGTGCAGTTTAGTTTACTTCAAATGGCACCACTGGGGGTAATGCTGTGTCGCTCGGAGCAGAGCGGTGTCAGCCGGGGCATTTCTGGGCAGCGGCAGAGAGTGTGAATGGGGCTGACCCGGGGCTGCTCTAGCCTCTGTGAGAAACTACAGCAGCAGTTAATTTCATGTCACAGGAGGGTAACAAAGGCACCCTGAGGCTAATTTAGTGCATCTTTCTAACAAGTAGAATAAATTATTCTAGCAAATCACCACACTGACATGGAAAATACTACTTCCAGGACAAGATCTAGATTTCTTAGTCTTCTCCATTTTTCTCTTCAACTTTAATTTTCTAAGTTTCTTTCCCCTCGCATATCAGTTTTCACAGCTCCACTACGTGCGTTTCCACTGTCTCACTCCATTTCTGCACAGCCCACTATCCTCTGTCTTTTTACAGAGATGAGCAGGTCTCGAATATGATAATATGCCACATGGTAAGAAATTCTCTCTAAAAAGCTGGCACCTACATTCTGAGTAGAAATCACGTGTGCTTATCTCACTTTCATACACAGTGTGGGTGCTGTGTGCATGTGCCCACACAGATTCCTTGGGCTAATATCCAAAATTTACCCTCTCCCTCGGATCTTCCTCTATTTTTAACTCAGACGCACCAAATACAGACCTGAGCCTGAGGTTTCCCCTAAACTGGCTACTTGTAAGGATTGTTCCCCAAACTCCTCTCCATAGGCCTCCTCTGGTCTTGGCACCTGAGTTGGTGCTCAGGAGACCTGCCTGATCTTCTGTCAGGATGAATCAAACACGGGAGTTTATCATCATGCAGGTCCTAGCACACCATTTGCCTTTGTACATGTATCTGCAATTAAATACATCCATTTTACATTCAAAACACACAAAACTGGGGAACAGAACGACACTGTCTCTCTAGAAAAATGTCATCCTCCTTCATCACCCCTACAACACAACTCAACATTTCTTTGTAAAGGGTGGATGAAATGGGAAAATATCCCACTCCATACTATCTCTTCTCTTGTTCTACCTCTAAATGAAATAGCATATTCTTCCCTGTCATTTTTATGGTTTTATATATACACACACACATTGGTCACACGTCTGTGTTTTTTATGTTCCAACTGACAAACTAGCTTTTCACATGCCTTTTACCTTCTTCTCTATCTTCAGATTCTTCATGTAATTTCTACTTCTCCAGGAATTTCACCAATTCATCACAGTGAACATGGTTATTTTTTAATTGCTATCCATACTGTAGTAAATATAAATGACAAAAATCATCAAACATATGTTGCCTAAGTTGTATAAATATGCATATATGTTAAAGATGTGGTAGCAGGCAGGTGCACAGGAAATCTTCATAAAGTTAACAGCTACTGCAGCAATAATAAACTGATGTTACCCTTTCAAATGCTAGTCAGGATTTTGCGAGCATTAGCCACCACCGTGTGATTTGAGCAGTGCCACTAATACAGATATAGTCAAGCTGGCAACTTGTCTCTCCCCCCAGCCCCAGTCTCCCCCTTTTTTCTCACAAAGAAATAGAATGAGTTTATTAAAGTATAGATGCCATTTTCATCTCGCAACGTTAACTGTGTTGTCTGTATCCCAAAGGTACTGAGCCAGTCAACGCAAACAGCTGTGCCACCTACTTGCAACAGTTGTACACCCACCACAAAGCACGGGTAGGAGGAGCAGGTTAAAGCGAACCGTAAAGCTCCTGGTGTACCTCACTTTGCAGTTTACCCATTAGCTCGAGGGAAATTTCATCCCTTTGGAGAATATGCATTGTATGTAGAGCTCGTAGCAGAGAGTATTCTTTTGCTCTCATCTCCTATAAACCACCTACTGCATTTTTATGTTCTACAATCACATACACCAAAACAGTGTTTAGCAAATTAACATCAAGCTAAATAAAAGGCATATCAACCAACTTAGCAGGCAGCTTTTAGTTGTTTCTCTACTGAGGATGTTGGGTGATCCGTAGGCTGAGAGCAGTATTTCCCTCATATTCTCATTATTTGATTTTAGTTCAATTGGATGAATTGCACAGGAAAATTAATTATTTTCACAACTTTTATCAGTAGCCCTGAAAGAATAAGGCAAGCTGATGGAGGAAGAGACTGATTCAGGACACCTCCAAGGGCAGCTACACAGGCAGGACGACAAAATTGCCCTTTCACTCCACCCCTTTGTGAGGAGAAGCCCTGGCTGCAGAAACTCTGTGCACAACCACAGACAAGTGCATTGCATGTCTGTGCATGCACATGCGTGTATGTTGGGGAGAGAGGGGGAAACACACATGGTTGTCTCTATGCAAGTGCACTGGATTTTTGATCTCTGCTGCAGATAGATGTATGTGTTTTGATTTCTGTGAGAGTCAGCAGAAAAACATCTCTTCTCCCCTGTCTTAGGGCTTAAGTCTTGCTCATTGTAGGCCAGATACAATGTATGGGTTCAGCAAAGGTTTTGTGTCAGAGATGAAATGTGACAACATGCAAAGAAATAAGAGAAGTAGCACATGTACATGCAGGCAAGAATACAGTCAAGGACTCATCCAGTACTTCTACCTCTAACATTAATGGTGTCTCACAAAACAATATAGTAACCAACACTTCCCTACGTCATCATTACATTAACATTAACATCCACAGCACAAACAAAACACCTGCAGTTTTCCAAAAGGACGTTTATTTGAGGACAGATCTACGTATCGGTGAATGCCTAGACCTTGTAATCCTGATCCTCCGATACAATAACAGGAGCACAATCAGTACTAAGTGTTCATGTAGAAAAAGAAATATTTTAACTACAGCACAATTAGTTGTGAGTTTCTTTCTGCCTCTTCAATATAATTAACTAGGGCTTTATCTTACCATTATCCTTCTATGCACTAGGGACTCAATCTAGGAACTTTTTCCTCACAGGACTCTAATATACTCTTATCTTTTTATATTAATTGAGTTATCTTATACTGTCACAGAGGTAGTAGCTGAAACAGAGATGCAGAAAGTTAGTCACTCCTGAGTCTATTTGAACCCAAAGAACTTCAGCTAGGGAAGTGTTTCATCACCCAGTTCAAACCTTTCAGGGGTCTGGTTTCCCTGTCCCTGGAGTGTGAGCAGGAAAATCACACTGCTCAGAACAGCTCCATTATCCCACTCAAATCACTTTAGAATTACTAAAAAATGGTTGTCTCACTTTTTCTTGTGAGCACTGATGACCATTGATTCCCATCTTCTCGAAAGTCATTTCCAGCAAACCTCACTGGGTTATGACAGTGCACAACATTGTAGAAATCCCTGTATAGACTAAAAAGTGAGAGGAAAAACATGCATGGGCCATATAAATAAAGCCCAACATGCTTTTTTTCTGTCTTGTCTGCACCACACTATGTGCTGCCACCAGTATATGCTTTCCCAAAATTATATTGTATCCAGATTTCTCACTGTCAAGAAAATTATTGTTGCTAAAATCCACTCTGCACACCCCCCAAAAGGAAGCATTTAAATTGGCAAAGGCCAAGAAATCAAAACTCAAGATCTGATGTCTAATTTAAAAACAAACACAGAAAAAAATTCTAGCCCTTTCATTTGCAGAAGATCACTGCCCTTTCACTGCAGTAAAGGACTGAGGAAATAAATTGGGACATATAAAATCAAATCCACCTCCCTGTCCTTCATCCATGCTTGGGGAAGTACAGCTGAGTCTCCTCAAAGAAGTCAGGAATGTTTAATATGTATTCTTTAAGTCTAGAATGAGTATATAAAATAGGTCCATCATAGCTTTAAATACATTCTTCACAGGTAATATCTAAACTCGGGAGAGATGAATCCCTGATGACCCACAAGAGATATTGGAGAAAGCAACTATGAGTTTTTGACTCCCAAAGTATCTTAATGTATCCCTTCCTCATGGCAAATGGTCCTTTTGCCATACCAAACACCCTAGTGACTGCTCCAAAACCAAGTTGTGTTTGCCATCTTATCCCACACACCAGAAGCCCCAGAGGGTCCCAGTCCAGCTGCTGACCCTTCTTGCCTTTGCTGGTGGACTGTTGTGTCTCACACAAGCCAGGTAGGAGATTCATAGAAGGGGTAGTAAAACAGAGGGTTACTGTGAACTATGAACACTCCATAACTGAGATCAAGCTGGAGTGAGTAGCCATAAAATAATACTGCCTACAGCATTCATTTCAGTACTGAGGACCTCATCATGAGACCTGTCCAGTCCAAGTCCCTGGGCAAAGGTTTTTTAAGTTCCAGATGCAGTTTTACAGAGAGCTTTTCCTTGCCTGGATGGAGGCAAACTCCAGTATCAGCTCATATATTCACATATCAGCAAGTGAAATTTTGTAGGAGAGGAATGTGCAGGGAGTCACTGCCAACCAGTGACCTCAGCAGTTCTCTTTCAAGATACTTCCCTGTGCTCTCCCTGTATAACTTCATCCTACTCCTTATTAAAGGAACTAATTTACTCCAAAACAATACACATAAATTAGAAGTTCAAGTAGCAAGACCAAGTAGTGCCAATTAATTCATTTGTATATGATCTAGAAACAAACAAAAAAATCCAAGCCATTGCCTTAGATTAAAAAAAGCTTGTATTTTCATATAGGTATGCTTGAAAGGAATGTAAGAGGGACTTAGACAAATGGACTAGCTCCAAATAATAAAGTACCAGTTTAAGAAAAGTGCACTGGCCAAGATTACAGCAAATTATACACTCCTGTACCTAAGCACCATTCACGCTCTTGAGTTAGAAATATACATACTAAACTCCAAGGATCAGCACAAAGCCCTTAGCCTGTAATGACATTTCCTTAGCAAAAAACCCCATATTTTTCACTTGTTTTCTCTAAATGGCCTTAAATTTTTTATTAAACTTTTTCTAAAAAACAAAATAAAAAATTTTTAAAAATCTGTGACTGACAGTGAATGCAGTTTCTGCTTGAAACAGAGAAGAAAATTATAGCAATCGCAAGTGACCTGTACTGTGAGAAACAATTAGGCAAGCTGAAGTGTAGATACCATGATGTACTCAGCCTGTAGTCCTAGAAACAAGGTATTTCTGGGCCATGCTAGACTGAGACACATTAGTATATAAACCATATCATGACCTGAAAAAAGGCACTCGCCACATTCTTTTAGATCAAGCAGGAAGAGGAAAGGGCATAGCTATATCTCTATTCTCACCCATTAATCTGTCCACCCACTCCACGGATATCAATGAAATAAGGTTCAGCCTGAGGGCCAAATTCTGGTTTCACTTACTGCTGCAGTCTGTCATCCAAATTTGGTGAATCCTTTGTGGATGTGACCAAATCAGTCCACAACACTTTTAATTTCTGCTGTTTCAAAATGCCAAGAATTTTTTCTTCACGGTCATTAGAGTCAATCTTTTTTTTTTTTTTTTTT